>CM035423.1:133752695-134107695 GCA_020310875.1 Ceratopteris richardii | reverse complement strand
CACTGCTTTTATGTATATATATGTGGATATGAGTATGTGTGTTTATGTATGTATGTATGTATATGAGAGAGAGAGAGGAAAGAGTGAGACTAGAGGTACAAATACACACATACACACACATATACATCATACATGCACATTTACACACATATACACATACATGCACATTTATACATACACACACATACATGCACATTTTTACACACACATACACATGCATGTAGTTACACACATATAATGAATACACATAGACACATACACATACTCACATACACGTACACATACTCACATACACGTACACATACTCACATACTCATATAATCATATTTACATGCATATATACATATACACATGCATATATACATATGCACATGCATATATACACACACACAACACATGCATATGCACATATAGATACACATACATACACAACACATGCATACACATAAATAAATAAATAAATAAATAAATTACTCCTATTTCAAAAATCCTAAATTGAAAACAGTAATTTCGATATTAGGTTTTTAAAACCCCTAATTTAAAAACTCTAATTCAACCTTTTAGCCATATGTTTGAAGTATATGTACACATTGCATCTATTCCTCCGATGTCCTACTAGAGAGATGTCTCTCCTCCCAACCTTATGCCTCTATATATAGCTACTCGAATGAACGAGGATCATAATATATATAAATATATATACACACCATGTAGATACACATACATAAATATAAAATGGAGTAGATATATTATGCATCACACATACATGCCTAAATGCACACATAAACATATATATATACATGCATACATATTTTACACATTTACACATAGACATATATACTTATATACATGTACACATCACATATACATGCCTACATGCACACATAAACATATATATACATGCATACATATTTACATGTACATATTTACACATAGACACATATACATATATACATGTACACAATTATAAACACTTGCATATATTACATGAATACATGAATATTTTACATAAATGCATATGCATATATACACATATGCATATTAACACATGTATACATATATCACACACATGCAAACACATAAATATACATGAAATACATATATATTCATACTAACATATGTACACATATAATACACATGAATACACACACATATGCATACATACATGATAAAAATTTGCTCCTCGAAGATAAAGCTATATATAAAATAATTAGGCATACCCCCGATCTTCATGTTCTAACTTAAAAGAACATGATTTCATCTCTCTAGTAGGATTCATCGTTATTCAAGTTAATAAAAAACTCTATTATCTGATATCCATTCAAAAGCTTCAAGTTATTGATCGATAACTAGAGTAGAATTTACTATCTAATCTGCTCATATGTTTTCATTATTGCCATCATTTTTGTAAGACATCAATATAGTCTCATCTTCATTATCCTTATTGATTTCATTTTATTTCTTCTATTGTTAAATCTATGTTCTCATGAATCACATTTCTATTGATGGATTAATAGAATCAGCATGTAGAGAATTATCCTCTTCATCAAAAAGATTAGTATCATTATCACGTATAATGGTTCTAATTTCTCTTTCAGATGTTGATGTATCAGTATCTGATGTTGAATCATCAAGAGGACTTTCTTCGATCTCTCTAACAATAAACTGTTCAAACAATGACCTACCTCTAGGTTGCACATGAATGACTTGCCACCAAGGATGAGCATTTGGGTTTTTATAAAAGAAATGCTTGTTCAATATGCCTAGGAAGAATATATGGTTCTTTAGTAGATCGCATTACCTTGGAAGAATCAATTGCACAAAACCCAGATAATTCCTTTCTTAATGTGGAATTACTACCTTTATAGTCAGCTCGAAACCAATCAACCTTCAAAATGATCTATCAAAATGTATAACAACAAAAACCCATTATTAGGTGGTAAAAAAAATAACTAACTCTATCATAAAAAATATAAACTTTTTTCTACCTGTTTGAATGTACGAAATGAAATTTCGTAGATACCAACAATAGGTCCTACGTAACCAAGTTCGCTATCTATAAGGTTCGTGTCTTTTGAGCTAGCACGTGATAGTTGATTGAAAGAAGCAACAATACTAGAATCCTTTGTTTTACGTAAAGAATCAATGGCTTTGATTCTAATATGCTATCCAAAAGCCCACATATTAGTGAACATTCGAGCTTGCAAAATAAATTCAATTATTAAATAGAAACTAATATACATATATGAAAAAAATAAAAATATTATTTTAATAAAATTACCTTTCGTTCACAGCCTATCATTAACTCTCTTTGCTCATGTGAGATTTCTTCATTATTTGCGTTGGCACGTTGCAAATGACTATATAGCCAATCCGTGAAAGAAGATATATCTATAATCTCATTATTATCGAGATTACATCTATATCTTTTGTTTTTTCGCCTTTTACTTCGGAGATTTTGAAGTTCCTTGTACTCGCTAAGGAATGCTTGCATGCATTTGCTATTATATGCTACAAAACTTACCTGATAATACTTCATTTGTTATTTTTGAAGAAGACTCATTGGTCCATGCACGTGGAGCTTCTTCATGAACTCTTTCAAGGTACTCACTAACGTAATACATGCACTCTTCAAGCATCCAACCCTTTGCCATGGATCCTTCTAGTTTCGCTCTTTGTCACACATAACCTTTTAATGTTCCCATAAATCGCTCGACCCAAAACATCCATCGAGTGTTGAAAACACCTGCAATCTCTATTTCATCTACAAGATGGACTAATAAATGAACCTGAATATCAAAAAATGAAGTAGGAAGTTCTTTCTTCATCAAACATAGTAGCTCTTTGCATTCACGTTTTTTTTGTGGGATCGAGTTTTTGTCAATCTCTTTGGATGTAATCCACCTATACATATCATAAAAACAATTATAAAGAAGTTAATTAAAAAATAAAAGATATCCAATATTCATACATATTAAATATAAAAGTATCATAATTACCTTATAAGTTATCCAAGACAATAGATCACATCTTGTACTCCTTTCGTTGTACATCCATCGATAACCAAAGGTAAAATATGTTTCAGAAAGCTAGGCCAATCACGGGTCTTTAACCTAGATAAGCTCTTATCATCCATTGTAAACATGTTTTGAAAAGATGCTCCATATCCTATAGGAGTCTTAATCAATTGAATTCTATTGTTGATACTCTGTATTTCTTTTGTTGTAAGTACCCAAGGAGCAGGTGCATAAGTCGTTTCTTGTCGATGTCTATCAAAAACTGGCCATAACTTTGGTTTAGATTTTTTATCTTTCAAATCATTCCTTGATGCTATGGTATCTTTTAGTCCAAGAAGATGCTGCCATAGTGAATAACCAATATTTTTGAATATATGCATAGGATCAAGAAGATGACATACTTTTAACTCTTTCCAATACTCCAAAGAATACCATATTGATATGTTCTCTACAAGTGCCAATTTTCCTTTACCTCTCTTCACATACTCATTATCTGAATCATCACTGAAGATTTTTGATTCTGGATCTATTAGAGGTCCATCTATCCATTTTTTATACCAATCCATAGGCGTCACAGGTTTTGGACACTAACCTGTTTTAAGCTTTCCATTAAAATGTATAACTTCTCTTTTAGATCTTAATGGATGATCATCAGGCAAGAATCGTCGATGTCGAAGATAAATATTTTTATTGAGATTCTTACTATAGATTGATCTCAACCAATCACCACAATATGGACAAGCTTTATAACCCTTAGTAGATATTCCTGCATCATGAAAATAATAAAAATATAATAAGATTAAATCATATTTATTTACATGCATATAAAAAAATTACATCAATACCTAAACAAACACCATATCCTGGAAAATTGTGAATAGTCCAAGCCACAATACCACGAACCGTAATATGTCTTTCATTGATGCTTTTCGATACATCAATGAAATTAATACCTCTCCATAAATCTTGGAGATTGTCAATGAGAGGAGCAAGATATATATTCATATCTTTAACTTGTCTTTTGCCTGGGATTAAAAGTGAAAGCATTAAATGTTCCTTTTTAATGCTAAGATATGGTGAAAGATTGTAGTTTATTACTACCACTGGCCATGTTGACCATTTACTGGATTTCATGGAGAATGGATTAACCCCATATAATGCAACTCTTAACTTTAGATTATGTGGATTTTGTGCAAATTCAGGCCATGTAGAATCAATATGCTGCAAAGCAACACTATCATGAGGAATTCTGATTATTCCATCAATACTTTTGTGATCATGTCCCCAAGTCAAAAGCTTTGATAATTCAGGGCTTTGAAACATGTCTAATCCATGGAGCCAATGGAAAGTGTCTCAATACCTTTTTTGGGATTTTACCTTCTTCGCCCTTATATCGAGGAGATTGACATTTGGGACATGTCAAAGAGTCTGCATATTCACCTCTATATAAAATACAATCGTTAGGACATGCATGTATACATTGTAATCTATACCAAGATTGTTGATTATCTTCTTCATTTCATCATGTGAGGTAGGAAGAATATTCTGACTTGGTAAAACTTTTTAGATAATAACCTGTAAGTTCATAAAAAAAAGATATATTAAAAAAAGTAAATAAATAAACACATACATATATATATATATATATATATATATATATATATATATATATATATATATATATATATATATATATATATATATATATATATATATATATATATATATATATATATATATATATATATATATATGTGTGTGTGTGTGTGTGTGTGTATGCATATAATTTTATATATGTGTATGCTTATGTGCATCTTTCAAAATATTCGCAAAAAATTTGATTGGTTTGGATGGCAGGATACGATTGTTTGTTTTGGAGGATATGAAGTATGTACGTTCATTGAATGATTTGTTGATTCTATCATATGTTCAGTTTGAAAGTGTGAGAAGCGGGTTTATAATTGCTATTCAAAGAATTTGGCACTGTTTATAGGCCATACGATGGTGACCTGGATGCATCTCTGCACAGCGATTACTCAAGATAGAGCAACCTGATTATAATGGACTAGTGCCAGTATGCAGTAAACCTTTTGCATGTTAATGATGAGCATCTGAACTTTAGGATACAAAGTGGAAATCATGGTGGCACAAGTAGAAGAACACATAGCCGCACTTACAGTTGCATTCCCAGCCCACAGCAAACTGTCCCTTTCTGGAGTGTTTGAATCGCCTTGTTCGAGACAAGCGCACGCATCCAAAGAGTCATGAAAGTTTGAAAAAAAATATGAAGGATATAGCAATGACAATATGGTCCAGAGTATGCGTAGAAGATATTGTCGTTGATTCCGGTTGATGAACCACCATTTTCGATCGCCAAAGCATCTGTCGCACGATTGACGATTTCTCGCTGCGATGGATAAGATTCTCCACGAGGGACTCTTTCCTGTGATTGACGGCTTTTTCCGCGATGGACGGTTTTCCCTGTGATTGATGGTCTTCTGAGCTCTGGTTTTGCTGCGGTAATCGATGGTTTGGTGGCTGCTGGTTTTCCCCCACCTCGGCGATTGTTGATTTTGTCCCCGCGACTAATGGTTTTGTCCCGTGATTGACGGTTTTCTCCCCGCGTCTGATGGGTTCCTGTTTGCCGCTGGACTGAGGCTTTTGTTCTCTCTACCTTATGGACTTGACAGCTGTTCGACGTGGCTCCAGAGTTTAAGACGACAAAATATTCCTTTCAGTTTGAATAGTTCCTAGAGTTCTCATAGTCAGCAAAGTTGGAAACTCTTTTGGAATGTTTTTTCATGTAGAGAGAGTTTGAGAGTGCGCCACTCACGTGATTATCCTTTGAATTTTGGGAGCATTGGAACCTCTAATTTTTGAGTTCAACTATTGGCGTGGAGGCTCGAAGACTATTGACTCGGAGGCTTTGCATGTTTTACAACTTCCGTGCATCTTCAATTCTACTTAAGCTTAAAGATAAGAAACTAGCACTTGTTTGTTGACTATAGGAGGTGGTTTTCAAGAATTCTTCAACACCATCTGCCAGTGGAGTTTTGAAGGTTCGCATGGGCTTGTCGCTTAGATTTTAAGGAGTCTTTGCTCCTTTCTCTGTGTGGCCACCTCTATGGAAGTGGGGGTTCCTTCCCTCATTATGAGTAATTTACCTCCAGTTGTCACTAGCGAGGCTGACGCTGCCCCTAGCTTGTTAGAGACCGTGGTGGCCCCTCAGGTTGCCCTTAATCGTGAGGCGATCCTTTCAATGCAAGAAGAACTCAAGAGAACTTGCCTCGTTGGCCAGTTGTTCGGTCCTAGGCCCCCGCTGGATTCTGTGTGCTAGTGGTTTCACAAAGAGTGGTTCCCGTGTGGCATAGTAGTGAGTAAGTGCCAATTCCTTCTAGAGGCACTCGAGTTCGGCACCCTTCCCACTTGTCTCAACAATGGCATCATCAAACTTATACATAAAACAGGGGAGAGGAACAGAATTGAGAATTGGAGACCTATCACAATGCTTCAAACCGGATATAAGATTCTTGCTAAAGTCATTGCCAACAGGATATCCTGTCATTTAGACCAGTGGCTTAGTAAGGACCAAAAAGGCTTCATTAAGGGAAGGTCAATATTCGAAGCCATCATTGATATCTGGGAAGGTGTGGACTACGCTGAAGAATCTAATCAGGACATCGTCTTCCTCAAGATTGACTTTGACAAAGCCTATGACAGATTGGAATGGGACTATATTTTACAATCGCTAAAAGACCTCGCGTGTAGTCAGAGATTCCTCAGGATGATCTCCACTCTCCTTGGCAATGCTTCGACCAAAGTCAATGTCAACGGACAACTTTCAAAGGCAATCAAACTGAAACGATCCATCAGGCAAGGTTGCCCTTTGGCCCCGTTGCTCTTTGCCATCGCCACTGAAGGACTGAGCCGACTTGTGGAGCAACAGATGGAGCTTGGTCATATAAGAGGCATCAATTTGCCACATAACTCTGGGCAAATGACTATGAGGCTATTTACAGATGACACAAATGCCTTTGTTCACAATGATGATACGAGCTTGGAAACCTTTTGGTGGTGCCTCGACACGTTTTGTGAGGCCTCTGGATCTAGAATTAGCCATACCAAGACTGCATTTAGGGCTATCAAAGGGAATCAACCCAATGTCCTCACTGTGCAAGGATGCCAAAAGCATTCAATCAGGTCAGGTCATTTGTATTCTTGGTATCCCCTTGGGATTTGGTGTTACTCTGGAACAAAGGTGGGCTTGGGTCCTCGCTAGACTTAATAATAAACTTAACCACTAGAGGGGTTTGCAAATCAATCTTGTTGGCCGGGACATGGTGATCAACACGTTCCTCATATCCTCAATCATATACTTTCTTTCTTGCTGGAGACCGAAGAATTAAGATTTAGCCAAATTAGAAAGTACTTGTAGGAACTTTCTGTGGACCAGGGACCATAACAGGAGGGGAGTGCCTAAAACCAAATGGTCCATATGCACTAACCGAAAGGAGAATGGAGGTCTGGGTATTATGGACATTGGTAGCATGGCCAATAAACTTGCAGCTAAGTGGATGATTAAGGCATCGTGGAACAGAGATTCCTCTTGGGCCACATTAATTTTCAGAAACACAAACATGATTACTTTGATAGGCTACCATGGATGGAAAAACCTTGACATCCTCACCCTCCTATTCTCTCCGATTCTGGTCTCACCCAAAGGATCGAGCCTGGTAAGATCATTGTGGTTGAGCTAGAACACATTCAAACCTCACATCAGAATCAGTGAAGATTGGAAGTGGGCTGCAGGTATAAGACAAAACAACTCTATTTGGTTCTCGATCCAAGGCATGATAAACGTGGAGCCTTGGAATGTCTTGAGTGCCAAGAGACTCTAGAATAAGGGATTCAAACAATGGAAGCACCTCTAGAAACAGGACACGAACAGATGGGTGGACTTTGAGGACCTTGACCCTACTACTGCGGTCACATACGAGGAATGGAATGTTTTACTGAGTAGACACCATGCTTGGGACCGATCTAAAATCCGACTACTTATGGGACAGGACTCTCTGAACCCAATGGGCCTTAAATGGTATAATGGTAATCACCTTTCCAAGCTTCCGTATGTCAAAGCTTGCAATGACATTCACATCAGTCTCAACAAGAAATGGTGTCTCAACTGGATGCGACTTCGATGGGATATGAAATTTATGTCTATCTGGCATGCTCTCATTGAAAACAAAAAGTCGGTTCTCCTATGGCAAATCCTACACCGTGGAATATGGACCAATGCAAAAGCTAACAAGATTTGTGGGGTTCCACCCTGGTGCAAGTGATGTCACCATAGCAAAGAGGATATAGGTCACCTGTTCTTTTCTTGCCCTAAATCCCTTCGGTTATGGAGGGTTCTTGGTCGTTCTTTGGGACTCCAAGAACAAATCAATTTGGAAGCAAGCCCTCATTGGTAAAAATTGGTTGCTCTACGATGTTGTGGAATGCGATTAGGGGAGAGATCCTTTGGAAGATTTGGCGAGAAAGATGTGCTCAAAACTTTGGCAATACCCCCAAGGAGTGGTCGATTGAGAAGTCGCTTTTCCTTCTCGGCAGAAGAATCGCTAACTATAAGAAACCCCGCCTCTTTAGACATCACAAAGAGCTACAGTATGTCAACAATAAGATTAACGGCAATTGGGCTCCACATGAGAGGGATGCGAGGTTTATCAACCTCCTCTATAACTCCATGCAAGCCTTGCAAGGCCTACCACAAAGGCTATGGCAGATCATCGAAACGAAAATTAGTCATCAGAAATAGATCAGGTGGAAGCCAGCTCTGTTGGGAGAAGCGAGTGGTCGCTCCGCGACTCTCCGGAATGCTCGAAACTCTAGTCGATTGAGTTTTCACTGTTCCTCCTTGGCAAAAGGATTGTTCATTGTGAGAAACCCCCCCTTTTTTTTAGGAGTCATCAATTTTTCCTTTTGATCAAGAACACACTTTACCCACGTGGGCCCCGCTTGGGGGTGATGGGTGGGGGATTAACCTTTTTCTTGTAAAGCCAGCTACACTCTATAAATGCTTCCCCCACTCTGAGGGATTCGGGGGATCCCGTGGGCACTAGTCCCCTTCTTTTGTATTTTTCCTTTATTTAATTCAAGTTTGGAAGAGTAGGCTAAGACCGAAATTCCTTTATTTAAAAAAAAAAGTGGAAATCATGGTGGCTTGAGAGGATCACTTTTATACAGCTTGTTCAAAGAACTTCAGGTTTATGACACTGAAGTTCTTTGAACAAGGTGTATAAAAGTGATCCTCTTAAGCCACCATGATTTCCACTTTGTATCCTAAAGTTTAGATGCTCATCATTGACATGCAAGAGGTTTACTGTATACCCCAGGAATCCTGCTGACACTAGTCCATTATAATCAGGTTGCTCTATCTTGAGTAACCTCTATGCATGCGATTCATCCAGGTCACCATTGTATGGCCTATAAATAGTGCCAAATTCTTTGAATAGCAATTATAAATCCGCTTCACACACTTTCAAACTGAACATATGATAGAATCGACAAATCATTCAATGAAGGTACATACTTCATATCCTCCAAAATAAACAATCGTATCCTGCAATCCAAACAATCAAATTTTTTGCAAATATTTTGAAAGATGCATTAATAGTTTTAAAAGATGTGCGGACAAAAAGTGTCCATTCAATTCAAGTTCTTGTTCTTACCTTATCTAAAGTAAGAATAAAAACCTGCATTGAATGGGCACTTTTTGTTCGCCCATCCTTTAAAATTATTTTTCCATCCTTCAAAATGTGTGTATATGTGTGTATATGTGTGTATGCATTCATGTATATTATGTGTATGTTTATATATGCATGTATTTATATATATATATATATATATATATATATATATATATATATATATATATAGATAGAAAAATGAAAATTATACCTTAATAGTTTCAAAACAGATACATTACTCCATCCAAAACGATTTTGAAGATTGAGAATAAGTAAGCTCGCACTTACTCGTGTCAAACGAATTCCTTCATATACATGCTTTAGACATTCCTCTCGAAGATATTTCTCATTTTTAGAAATATCAATGCTCTCACTGTCATTTTGATACCAATCCTCAATAAAATCTACCATGCGATCATCTTCATCATTGTCACACAAATCTTGTACTTTATCGTTTTTTGAATATAGATCTTTAAACCTTGCATATTCCACAGGATTACTTTTGCATAGCCTCCTCATAGAAGCTTTTGATAAATGAGGTCTTACTAGAAATTGTGAATGCTGTGGAGGAATATCATCAACATCATACGTTGGAATCTACACATATAAATAAAATTCATTAGTATTCACATAAATGAATAAAAAGTAAACTTTAAATATAAAATTAACTACATAACTTATTAAATATGGATAGAAAATTTTTATTCTCTCTAGCTAAAAGGTGCTCTTGGAGGTCTACGCCATCCATAATTCACTAATAGTTCATCACCGGCATGTAATGTAGTAATAGCATTGACAACTATGTATCTTGATACATCTCTACTCATGTATTGTGATTCATGACTATTTTTACGCTCCTCAAATGTGCAATTAGTCCTTGAACTATTATGTAACCCTCCATTACTATTTATTAAACCTACTGTATTTCCATGTGTGTAAGGTCTTCCATCAATATATAATCTTTCATTTTCTGCATTTAAAATCCTTCTACTAGTAAGGGATGCTGCGTTCAAGCATATTCCATAAGTACTCATGCTTTGAACATAACGTGAAAGTTGATGCCAATCTCCCCATCCATATATAGGACCACAAAATGACATAAGAGTGACTGCAGAGTTCGGAGGCACATACAAATCCTCTACAATACAGAGACCATGACCAACATTAGTAACAGTGGATGGAGCAATCATATAGCTTTACCCCAAAAGTTGAAAACCTCTCCATCTAAAGGAAGTGGTCCTCTATTCCATCCTCCATATCTTCTTCTATCATATGTTTGTACTAAAGAATGATCACAAGCTGGCAATGGATAATCTCCAGTTGTTTCAGTGTCTAAACCAGGAGGTAGAGTATTTCTAGAAACCTCAGCTTGTAATTGATGAACAACAAGTCCATGAAGTGTACGAGGTATATTAACATTATGAGAAAAATTATCATCATCATCAAGCAAGTATTCCTGTATATCAACAGTAATTTGATTTTGTATATGGTTTTTAAATAAAATAATGACATTAATATATATAAAAAATACATACCCAAGCATTATCATGTTGACCAGGTGATGGTGCACGCTCAAAGTACCATACTCTACCTCATGTTCAATACATTCCAATCGTGGTCTTCGATACCTGCCATAACAAGAGTTACACCAACATATAATATGCTCTTGATAGTAAAATTCATCATAATTCCTATTGGAGGACACATGTGAAGTCGTTGCATGGGTAGGAGGTGGTGGAGTACCCTCTAATTGATCAGAATCTGCACATAATAAGAAACAAAAAAAGAAATATAAGTTCTGTATCCATCAAATATATTTAAAATTAAATGTTTGATATACTTACAGTATATAGTCGTTGCACGATGAGGAGACGGTGGTGGAGTTCCATCTGATTGATTAGAATCTACAAATAATGGTATTTGATATTAATAATGTGATCATCAACATACACAAAAAATTCACATATACATATTTATACATACACACATATTCACATATACACATTTACACATACACACATATTCACATATACACAACTACACATTATTGTGGCATAAATGCATGTATTTTGTATGAATGAGTGTATATGCATGCATGTGTGTGTATGTATATATGTGGATATGTATATGTGTGTTTATGTTATATGTATGTATATGTATACATATATGTATGCGTATATGTTTGCATGTATATGTGTATGTGGGTATGTGTATGTGTATGTGTGTGTATATATGCGTATGTATATATGTGTATGTATTCTGATTTTTTTTTTCTGTTTGAGATTAAATTAATAGGAGATATTGTATGGTGGAAAAAAATGAGAGGCGACCTAACATACCACCTGAGATGTGGCAGTTTTTTCGTAGATAGCTACGTCTTCAGGAGTCATTTCCTCAGCAGAAGGTACACAAATTAATAGTTTATATTTATAATTTTTATATATTTTAGTAATTTTTTACATTTAATTTATGTATTTTTTTCTTAAATAAACAGGCTGTTGCAAAGAAGAGAGTGGAGTCAGGCCACACATCACACCTAGGCCAAATGGGCCATAATGGTTTTGTAGCTACATTTGTAAGTATATGTGTTATTGTGAGTATATTTTTTATTTTAGTTAAAATTCAAGCAACTAATCTTTTTTATTTGTTTCAATGCAGCGGAAGGATTATGGCCGATATCCTATGAAACATGAGATCGAGTATGCTACACATTTTTGATATCGGCATTTGAGCGAGTATATGTGAGATCATCCTGATGCCTTTGTGAGTATTATTAAATTTTATATAATTATTTTATTTTTATGAATGGTTTCATTGTTTTATTTATTTATGTTTGTTATATGTAATACAGGAGTATTATGGAGAGACAGATATGGATGAGGTTGAGAGACAGACACAGGAGGGACGATCTCGATCACCATAGGGTGATCATGACGATGAGGATGAGGATGATCATGATACTGCTGATGATGATGATGATGATTAGGATTTTAGTTGATTATGACATTGGATTATATGTATTTACATTGATATATATATATTTTTCTTATCTATATATTTTTCATTTTAGTTATGTTTTGAATTTTGTGTATGGTATTAAGCAATGAAGAGTTTTGTTCTATTGATTATTATTATTGTTTATATTAAGCATGTGTTTTAATACTTTAATTATATAATTCATTCATATGTGTGTACCTAAGTGTATATGTATGTGTGTGTATATGTATGTATGTGCATGTGTATGTGTGTGTATATGTATGTATGTGCATGTGCATGTGTAAGTGTATATGTGTGTATGAGTATGTGCATGTGTATGTGTATGTGTGTGTATATGTATGTGCATGTATATGTGTAAATCTATGTGTAAATGTGTGTATGTGCATGTATATGTGTATATGTAGGTATGTGCATGTGTATATGTGTTTTAATACTTTAATTATATAATTCATTCATATGTGTGTACCTAAGTGTATATGTATGTGTGTGTATACGTATGTATGTGCATGTGTATGTGTGTGTATATGTATGTATGTGCATGTGCATGTGTAAGTGTATATGTGTGTATGAGTATGTGCATGTGCATGTGTATGTGTGTGTATATGTATGTGCATGTATATGTGTAACTCTATGTGTATATGTGTGTATGTGCATGTATATGTGTATATGTAGGTATGTGCATGTGTATATGTCTGTGTACGTATGTGCATATATATGTGTGTATATATGTGTATAATGTATGTATATGCATGTGTATATGTATGAAACATGCATGTGTATGTGGATGCATTTCCATTTGCATCCATGTGCATGCATGTGGATGTGCATATACATGTATTTGCGTATATGTTAATGTGTGTGTGTGTGTGTGTGTGTGTGTGTGTGTATATATATATATATATATATATATATATATATATATATATATATATATATATATATATATATATATATATATATATATATATATGCAATAATGCATGCATGTAAGTCTTTTTATGTGGTTGTAGAAATGTTTGTGCATATGCATGTGTACATGTGTGTATATCTAAGTGTATGTGCACATATATCTGTGTGTATATATGTGTGTGTATGTGCATGTGTATATGTGTATATGTGTGAAAGTGCATCTTCATCATGTATAAGTGTATAAGTGCATATCAATAAGTGTGAGGATGCTATCTAATGAAAATAACACAATTCAAATGATATACAAAGAATAGAAATTGTACTTACAATAGTTAGCCATACTTTTTGCTTGGTTAGCTTCTTGAATAACCTGCAATAAAGAGAGAAAGAAGAGAGAGAGAGAGAGAGAGAGAGAGAGAATTCAAAGAGAGAAAGATGTAGAAAGAGAGAAACAGAGACAGAGGGAGACAATAAGAGAGAGCTTAGGCAAAACAACAATTGTGCATATACTTGCTTTAGCTTGTACGCGTAGCGCATTTGCGAATGTTGGAGAGCTCTTCGATCAGATGCGTGAAAATGCCGATCGAAGAGCCTCCAACGTTTTAATTTTTTCGTCAACAGACCGTCGTGTAAGCGATGCTATAAACGACATGTTTTAGCGTCGTTTATGCAACACCAAAAAGCGCTTATGCGACACTCGTTAAAACCGTCCTGTTAGCGATGCTCTATGGGAGCGTCGCAGGCCCCGTCGTGCCACAAGTCGTAAAAACCATCGTTTGGCTCGTCATTTAATCGACAGTGCGTGCGCGACACTCATTACGATGCATTTTTCAATTTTATAGCGACAAAATTGTGTCGCCTTAACCGTCGCTATACACTCGTATTCTTTGTAGTGAATCTAGGTCTTTAGGATTAGGCTTTTAGGTTTTTTACATACATACACATATGCGTACACACACACACACACACACATATATATATATATATATATATATATATATATATATATATATATATATATATATATATATATATATATATATATATATATATATATATATATATATATATATATATATATATATATATATATGCATACAGGCACACACACACACATATATATATATATATATATATATATATATATATATATATATATATATATATATATATATATATATATATATATATATATATATATATGCTGTATTGGAATTCTTCAATGAATTCCCTTCTTGCATATACGTTTCTCACTTTGATTTGAGATTCTATTATAGACACAAGGTACTTGATGTTATGTCAGATGCACTCCTTAATTTTCACTATAGAATTAAGTAATGAGCTTAAGAAGATATGCCTCTAAAGCCCTATGAAACATCATTGAGAAAACTAGTTTTTGACGAAACTAGGTAGAGTTTATGAAGAGATGCCTCTAAGATCCATTAACTGGGGTACTCAAGGAGAGTGTCAACAGGCCTGAAGGTTATATTATGTGAAGCTAGGGTGGGGGTTGAGCCCTCGGCCCCCACTGTGGAGATGATGAACTCAGTTGCTATGATATGCAAATGAGGTTCACCTCCCCAGCATGAAAAATGAACTGAGATGCTGTGATATGCACATGAGCATACAATACTGTTATTTGTATACTTATTTCATAGCTTGATCCTATAGCTCTTTCTTTTGTGTATGAATCATTCATTGGTTAATGTATTAATTAATAGTGGCTGCCCGCTTTTAGTTACCAACATCTATAATACCTCTAATATAGTGGTCGAATTCCTTGAGGGACCACCATGACTGTTTCTGCTTCAAATTTTGCCAGTATATGTGGAGGTATGGACCCCTCTAATTCAGATAAAGTAATGTCCATTCTTCCTCCTCATCCTCAGTCAGATTTTGACTCTGATTCGATCTGTTGATCAAAGAAATCATCATCTTTCAAAGCGATTGAAATGTGACTTGTCTGAATGTGAATCATACCATGTCTTCTTCTTCTTCTTCTTCTTCTTCTTGGATGTTCTTTTACTAGTGTGCCCATACCGCTGTTCTAATCGGATGGTAGCTTCAACTAAATCTGTGAAATTAATCCTATTCTCCTGGCAACTTAGCATATCCAGCAAGTACACTCTTAAGTTGTCTTCATAATCTTCCATGGAAATAGTCACTAACCTTTTCCCACGAAGTTCTTTGAGTCTTTGTTAATCGTCAATAGATTATGAAATTGGTGTACATGATCTTTGACGAATAAACCCTCTTGCTTAATTTTTCTTAGTTCTTCTAGTACGTCTTCTGGTATTGTAGCGACCCTAAAATGAACTAGAAACCTAGACTCGCATAGTCTTGGAATGTCATCATACCATATTCCATGAACCATTCCATTGTTTTTCCTTGCAATGTTGCAGAAAAGTGTTCAAATCCAGTCACATCCCATCTTGTTTCAAATTGTCCTACATGATTTCCTACATCTTAGAAATATATCCATGATTTCCTACATGATTGCCGCTTTCTCGGTAGTACTTCCATGCCCATATATGCAAGTTAGAACATAGAGCAACGAGTTCCACCTTCTACTACAGCAATGTCGGGTATGCTACACACGAGATCATGTTAGCGTTGTCAACTTTTAAAAATTAGTTACGTACGAATTGTATCATGTTGTTAAAGTGTTTGTTAGCCACAAGCATTTAATGGGAGTTTTGGAAAATCTTACAAAATAATCTCGACAAGTTTTGTCAAATACAAGTTGATGGTGGAAGGAAGCTCAAGAGGGACGGACTTCTGGACGGACTTCTGCGCTGCTGCCGAACTACTGTATATCCGATTGACTGTTGCTGCCGGAGCGCACTACAAATATAGAGACGATGGAAATGGACGGACTTCTGCGCTGCTGCCGAACTTCTGTTTATCCGATTGACTGTTGCTGCCGGAGCGCACTACAAATGCAGGATGAAATGAGAGAGCTGAAGCAAGGTGTCGCACGTTGATCAGTCCTTCATCTGAAGTTTTGTTGTCGAGGCGCGGCGGAGGTCCTGCGTAAGTCTGTCTATCGCGATTACTGAGCGTCTATCGCCGGTGACGTGTGCTTCCTGTCTATCGTGGATGCTGGGCGTCTATCGCGGGTGACGGGTGCATCCTGTCTATCGCGGATACCGGCCTCTATCGCGGGTGACGTGTACATGCTGGCAGAACCTTCACCCGGTTGAAAGGCATTCGTGTCTATCGCGATAGTCTGCTGGACGTGCGAGAGCCCTCGAAGTCCGTGCACGATAGACAGCGCAAGGGGGCGCTACCTTTTTCTGCGCGTGGCGGCCTTTCTTTCAGGAAGATTCTAAAAAGCTTTTCTATCAATCTTAATAGTGGTGACTTTCTTTTATCAACCCGTCTCAATTTTTGACCCGCGACAGACGGCTCTCATTACCACGCGATGGTCGCTTAATTCGTCGGCCACGTGGCTCTAAGGCGGCTCTTTAGTAGGCATTTTCTGCGTTCAGGCCCCCTCGTATCCTGCCGCACGCATCCCTGCGTTTTCGCCGAAAAAGGAGCCTTAGGGAGCCTTATTTCGTGTTAGCCCAAAAAGAAAAAAAAAAAAGAAGAAAGAAGAAAAAGAAAAAAAAAAAAAAAAAAAAAAAAAAAAAAAAGAAAGAAAAAAAGAGAAAGAAAAAAAGAAAAAAGAGAAGAAAAGAAGAAAATGAAAAAAGAAAATTGAAGTGGTCGTAAAGGGGAATTGGACTTCCCGTCTTTGTGGGCCCTTAGGTTCTTGGGGTGTTTGGCTTTGGTGTCTAACTGGTCTGTGGTTAGTTTCTCCTCCTTGCTGGAGGGGCCTGCCTTTGGGTGGGAAAGTAAAAGTGGTGCAGGTTCCCTTTGGCCATGGATGTGGCTTCTTCCTCTCTCGTGATAAGTAATCGGGCCCCTCCCCCGGGGGAGACCGATTTCCTGGCCGCTCTGCTGGAGGGGGGATCGTGTGCCGCCCCCGGGGCATCCGAAAGTGTGGTATCCCCCGTCGTGTCCCTCAGTAGACCCGCAGTTCTGTCTGCTCAGGAAGAACTCAAGAAAGTTTGCCTCGTCGGCCAAGTATTTGGCCCTAGGCCCCCGCTCGAAATTGTGCGACAATGGCTCCGAAAAGAGTGGTTCCCTCGAGGTCTTATTGTCAGCAAATGTCAGTTCTTACCAGCAAACCACATGCTGCTAGTCTTTGAGAATGAAGATATGGCGTTCCAAGCCCTAAGTGCCGGCACCTGGCAGTTAGGTCGGGCGACCCTGTGCCTATTCAGATGGTCCCTGGACTTTACTCCTGACAAATCGAAATCACTTCGGTACCCTCTTTGGGTCGAGCTCCCTAACCTCCCATACTTCTTGTACAACTTTGTGTGGGACATTGTCTCTCCTATCGGCAAGCCGTTGGCTTCACGCGAAGACATTGGTGGTCTAATCTATGAAGGTGCAAGACACTCGTTCAATGCTAGGTGGCACCCACAAATCTGCGTCGAGGCCGACCTCAGTTCGCCGCTCCCATCAATGATCAAAGTGGACATGGGCGAAGGGGATGTTTGGGAGCAGAATATCACCTACAAAAACCTCCCCAACGCGTGCTTTCGTTGTGGTCAGCAAGGTCACAGGATTAAAGACTGCCCTCTCAGGCAAAAAAACAAGCGCTCGCAAGAAGCCTCCAAAACTGCTCATGTCAACAATGGCGATTTGACCCACCCGACCAAGGACGGGGATGACAAGGGCCTCCTCAAGCCACAAGCTGATGCGGATGGCTTTACTGAAGTTAGAAGAAGAAGGAAAAGAAGTCCGAGGGCCAACGGTGAGAGAAACAACCTGCCGCTTACCCCCAACAGCAATTTGTATTGCAATCTTGGAAAGGAGATCAACGAGCTTGACTACCCAGGTGGGAATCCAATCATGGAAGATACATACGACAATGCCCTAGAGATCCCCGACAACAAAGAAACCCCCCAGGAGGGTTATACTACAAGCAAAGAAGATGGATTCACCACTAGTAATGAAGACAACATGGATAGTGAAAGCTCCATCATTGGATCCACGATCCCGGAGATGGTGCCGAGCACGAGGCCCAGTTCCCCCCAGCAAGGTGTATCCCGCAAAGGAAAACAGCCTATGGAGCTACCCTGGAAAAGCCCCTACAAGAACCGACTTCTAAGTCGGGATCAGATACCAGCGAAAAAGAAAGATGAAGCCAAGAGAAGAAAGGACAAGGCTCCCTCCCGCAAAGAGGGATCAATACAAAAATGATTGTCATCTCGCTTAATGCTAGAGGGCTAACTGACCCCTCAAGAGCGGCCATCATTGGTCAATGGCTCCGCGACACGAGCTTAAAACCAGACATTATATGCATTCAAGAGATTAAAATTGACGGAGAAGACCTTCTGAAACGGCTCAGACAGGTCTCCTCGGCCCATGTGTGGATCCCAACAAAGCACTAGCGGGGGTCCGGTGGAACGGCCATCGGTGTTAAACAACCCTGGCTTGAAAAGCTCGAGAACTCCATTGAAGACGTAAATCACCGCTGGATTGCGGTTTCTTTTGGTGCTCCCCTCTGTGTTACTATGGTTTCTCTGTACGCCCCTAACGGGGATTCGGAGAGGCTGAACACTTGGACTTCTCTTGACTCGCTTCCCCACAACGTGCTTATTTGTGGCGACTTTAACATGGTGGAGGACCCTATGGACAGATGGATGGGCAAGGGCAGGGTCATTGACAGTCGGGAGAAAGAAACGTGGGACTTGACCAAACTCCACCTGGATCTGGTCGAATTCAAAGACTCGAATGGCTTTTCCTGGTCGAATCTCCAAGCGGGCGAGGATCTGAGGAAAGCTAGACTTGATAGATGCTACATCTCTCAGAGCTTTGCTCATCTGTGGGGCCACCCTTCCATCACGCAACGTACTGACCTCACCATCTCTGATCACTACCCGATTGTTATCACTTTCCAACCTTCCTACGGGACCCACAAGGCTCCGTGGTTCCATGCCAACGCCTCCACCTTCTCTCTCCCCTCCGTCCATCAAGAGATAGCCGATGTGTGGAAGGTGGCGTTCGCCTCTGGCTTGGCCCCAGCCAAGTGCTGGAGAAGTGCGGTCGACAAGTCTCGCAAGATCATGATCAGAGCTAAGAAGATGCTCGAGACCGTGCGGCGGGCTCGTAGGGAAGCGCTGTACCACAGACTCTGGCGACTCGAGGAGGAAGTGAACAAAGGAAAACACCAAGCCCAGAAAGGTCTCCGAAGAATCAGAGCAGCGTTGAGATACGAGGAAGAAATTCAAAGGAAAAACTTGCAAATCTTCTTCAAGGAGTGGTGGGCTGGAAAAGCCGACAAACCCACCAAAGAGATGTGCAGTATCCTCAAAAGGAAACACAACAGAGAGACGATTCCCCTACTGCTAGACCCACATGGCAATGTATGCAACTCGGAAGAGGACAACTTTGGCATCATCGAAGGGCACTTCACGAGACTCCTGGGAACCTCGAACCCCCTCTCCCACCACAGAAGGGACTGCATGGCTGCCATTTCTAGGGTCTCCCCCCGGAGAATACCACCCAACCTCCACTCCCTGCTCCATGCCCCGATCTCTGAATCAGAAATCATTGAGGTCATTGATGCCCTCCCTCTCGGTAAAAGCCCGGGACCCGATGGACTCACTAACGAGTTTTTTAAATCCTTCAAGCTGGTGGTCGCCACCCCTCTTCGGATGGTCTGGCAAGAAGCGCTAAATTTTGGTGCTCTTCCTTCTTGTATAAATAATGGAATTATCAAGCTGGTTCACAAGAAGGGGGAAAAAAATAGAATCGAGAACTGGCGGCCAATTACGATGCTACAAACAGGATACAAGATCGTCGCCAAAGTCATTGCCAACAGACTTGCGTGCCATCTGAGATCTTGGCTTAGTGAGGACCAAAAAGGTTTCATCAAAGGCAGGTCCATCCTGGAAACTATTATGGATATTTGGGAAGGTATTCAATTTGCAAACGAGTCTAATCAAGATGTGGTCTTCCTCAAGATCGACTTTGACAAAGCCTACGATAGACTAGAATGGGACTATATTCTGCAGTCGCTCCAAGACCTCGGATGTAGTCAGAAATTCACCAAGATGATCGCGACCCTTCTCGGCAACGCAACGACCCAAATTAACGTAAACGGCAAACTTTCAAAGGCGATCCATCTTAAAAGATCTATTAGACAAGGGTGCCCTCTTGCCCCCCTTCTCTTTGCCATCGCCACTGAGGGGCTGAGCAGACTTGTGGCTCACCATGTGGAGGCTGGCAATATCAAAGGCCTCCAACTACCGCACGACCACAGTCAATTCATCATGAGACTTTTTGCTGATGATATGAACGCGTTCGTTCACAATGACAAAACCAGCCTGGAGACTTTCTAGAAGTGTCTTGATACCTTTTGTGAGGCCTCTGGATCCAAAATCAACCACAATAAGACCGCCTTTAGGGCCATCGTGGGACATCAACCTGGCCTTCTCATTGATCACGGCTGTCAAATCATTCCGCAGGGCCAAATCTTTCGGCTGCTTGGAATCCCCTTGGGATTTGGTGTCTCTATGGAGCAGCGATGGAATTGGGTGCTGGCCAAACTTGAAAACAAGCTCAATTACTGGAGAGGCATGCAAATCAATCTCGCTGGACGGGCGATGGTTATCAACACGTTCCTCCTCTCGTCTACCATCTATTTCATTTCCTGCTGGAGACCGAATGAGCAAGGCCTGTCCAAATTGAATGGCATCTGCAGAAACTTTCTTTGGACAGGTGATCATAACAGAAGGGGGGTCCCTAAAATCAAATGGGCCATCTGCACCAGCCCTAGAGATAGCGGGGGGCTTGGCATCCTGGACATTGGGTGTATGGCTAACAAACTGGCAGCCAAATGGATGATTAAAGCTTGGTGCAATAGGGAGGCCTCGTGGGCCAAACTGATCTTCAGAAACAAAAATGAGTTAGCCCTCACGGGGTCCCCGAACTGGAAGAACCTCGACATCATGACCTTGCTATTCTCCCCGATACCTGTCTTCCCGAAAGG
Organism: Ceratopteris richardii; assembly: GCA_020310875.1. Classification (NCBI taxonomy): domain Eukaryota; kingdom Viridiplantae; phylum Streptophyta; class Polypodiopsida; order Polypodiales; family Pteridaceae; genus Ceratopteris; species Ceratopteris richardii. The sequence continues at coordinate 134,085,976 of CM035423.1, read as the reverse complement.
CTCCAATCTCGTTTGCTCTCTTTGGAAGGGCTGGAATAAAGTCAAAAGCTTCACAAGAATTAGTGAGGACTGGAAGTGGGCGGCCGGAATCAGACAAAACGACTCTATCTGGTTTCCGATTCATGGCATCCGGAGTGTGGAATCTTGGAACATTCAAAATGCCAAGAAGTTATGGAACAAAGGATTCAAAAAATGGAAACACCTCTGGAAACATGACACCAACAGTTGGATCAACTTCGAGGATATCGACCCTCGCATAAACATCTCCTACGAAGAATGGAACACCTTGCAAAGCAGATGCCTCGCTTGGGATCGTCACAAAACCCGCCTTCTCATGGGACATGATGCACCGAACGCGCGTGGTCTCAAATGGCACAATGGAAATAGTCTACTCAAAATCCCGTACATCAAAGAAACGACTGACCTCCAGATCAGCCTCAACAAGAAGTGGTGCCTGTCTTGGACGCGGCTTCGGTGGGACATGAAATTCATGGGTATCTGGCACCCACTGATAGAGATTAAGAAGTCGGTCCTCTTATGGCAAATTCTTCATCGAGGAATTTGGACTAACCATAAGGCAAGCAAAATTTGTGGGATCCCTCCGTGGTGCAAACGTTGCCACCGCGCAATCGAAGATGTCCCACACATCTTCCTTACTTGCCCCAACTCCTACAGAATCTGGCAGATGGTTGGACTGAAAATCAGAGTCCAGAAACAGCTTAGTTGGAAACAAGTCCTTTTGGGTGAAGCGATTGGGTGCTCTGCGGCTCTCTGGAACGCAATCAGAGGGGAAGTCCTGTGGAAAATTTGGCGGGAGCGGTGTGCTCTCAACTTCGGTGACTCCCCCAGGGAGTGGTCGATTGAAAAATCTCTGTTCCTCCTTGGCAAAAGGATTGCCAACAGTAAGAATTCCCCCCCCTTCAGGCATCATCAAGTCCTCCTTTTGATCAACAACAAGCTCAAACCCAAGTGGGTCCCGCATGAGGGCGACGAGAGGGTGATCAACCTTCTTTGTAATGCAACCTAGGAATCAACCAAGCTTCCCCTGCTTTGTGGGATTTGGGGGGTCCCGTGGGCACTAGTCCCCTTCTATTGTACCTTTGTTTCTTAATTTAATTCAAGTCCGGGAGAGTAGGCTATTGCCGAACTTCCTTTATATTAAAAAAAAAATAATCTCGACAATCTTTAATCCTATGACGCGTTGGGAGTTTTGAAGATGAAAGCCATCGATGGATTGGTGTTTCTTTTGGTGCTCCTCTTTGTTTTACTCTAGTTTCTTTGTACGTCCCTAACGAGGAATTAGAGAGACTGAACACTTGGGCCTCCTTGGACTCGCTCCCCCACAACGTGCTTATTTGTGGTGACTTCAACATGGTGGAGGACCCTATGGACAGATGGATGGGCAAGGGCAGGGTCATCGATAGTCGAGAGAAAGAAACGTGGGACAAAACCAAACTACACTTGGATTTGGTCGAATTCAAAGACTCGAATGGCTTTTCTCGGTCCCTTGCGCAATGCACCGACCTCACCATCTCTGATCACTACCCGATCGTTATCACTTTCCAACCTTCCAACAAGATCCGTAAGGCTCCTTGGTTCCATGCGAGTGCGCCCACCTTCTCTCTCCCCTCCGTCCATCAAGAAATTGCTGATGTGTGGAAGGAGGCATTCGCCTCCGGCTTATCCCCAGCCAAGTGCTGGAGAAGTGGGGTCAATAAGTCTCGATAGATCATGATTAGATCCAGGAAGACGCTCGAGACTGTGCGGCGGGCTCGTAGAGAAGGTCTTTATCACAGACTCTAGAGGCTCGAGGAGGAAGTGAACAAAGGAAAATCTCAAGCCCAGAAAGGTCTTCGAAAAATCTGAGCGCTGTTGAGATACGAGGAAGAAATACAAAGGAAAAATTTGCAAATTTTCTTCAAGGAGTGGTGGGCTGGCAAAGCCGACAAACCCACCAAAGAGATGTGTCGTATCCTTAAAAGGAAACATAACAGAGAATCGATCCCCTTAAATGGCAATGTATGCAATACAGAAGAAGATAATTTTGGGATCATTGAAGGGCACTTCACGAGACTCCTAGGGACCTCAAACCCCCTCTCCCACTTGATGCCCTCCCTCGCAGTAAAAGCCCGGGACCCGACGGACTCACTAATGAGTTCTTTAAATCCTTCAAGTTGGTGGTTGCCACCCGTCTTCTGGTTTGGCAAGAGGCGCTCAAGTTTGGCGCACTTCCTTCTTGTCTCAACAACGGTATTATCAAGTTAATACACAAAAAAGGGTAAAAGAACAGAATAGTGAATTGGCGTCCTATTACGATGCTCCAAACAGGATACAAGATCATCGCCAAAGTCATTGCGAACAGAATCTCTTGCCACTTGAGAGCGTGGTTAAGCGAGGACCAAAAAGGTTTCATCAAAGGCAGGTCAATTTTGGAAACCATTATAGATATTTGCGAAGGTCTTGAATTTGCAAATGAGTCTAAACAAGACGTGGTCTTCCTCAAGATCGACTTTGATAAAGCCTACGACAGGCTAGAATGGGACTATATTCTGCAGTCGCTCCAAGATCTTGGATGTAGTCAGAAATTCACCAAGATGATCACGACCCTTCTTGGAAATGCATCGACCCAAATTAACATTAATGGCAAACTTTCGAAGGTGATCAAACTTAGAAGATCTATCAGACAAGGGTGCCCATCGGCTCCCCTTCTCTTTGCCATCACCACGGAAGGGCTTAGCAGGCTTGTGGCGCATCAGGTGGAAGCTGGTAATATCAAAGGCCTCCGTTTGCCTCACGACCACAATCAGATCACCATGAGACTTTTTGCCGATGATATGAACGCGTTTGTTCACAATGGTAGTACCAGCCTGGAGACGTTCTGGAGGTGTCTTGCTACTTTTTGTGAAGCCTCTGGATCCATGATCAACCACTCTAAGACCACCTTTAGAGCTATTGTGGGGTCTCAGCCTGGCCTTCTCATTGATCATGGCTGTCAAATCATTCCGCAGGGCCAAATTTTTTGACTTCTTGGGATCCCCTTGGGGTTTGGCGTCTCTATGGAACAACAGTGGAACTGGGTGCTGGCCAAACTCGAAAACAAGCTTAACTATTGGAGAGGTATGCAAATCAATCTTGCTGGTCGTGCTATGGTTATCAACACGTTCCTCCTTTCTTCTACCGTTTATTTCCTTTCTTGTTGGAGACCGAAAGAGCAAGATCTGTCCAAATTGGATAGTATTTGTAGAAACTTCCTTTGGACGGGCGATCACAATAGAAGGGGGTGCCTAAAATCAAATGGTCCATCTACACCAGCCATAGAGATAGTGGGGGACTTGGTATCCTAGACATTGGGTGCATGGCTAACAAACTGGCAGCCAAATGGATGATTAAGGCTTGGTGCAATGGGGAGGCCTCGTGGGCCAAGTTGATCTTCAGAAACAAGAACGAGTTGGCTCTCATGGGTTGCCCAAATTGGAAGAATCTCGACATCTTGACCTTGTTGTTTTCCCCGATCCCTGTCTTCCCGAAAGGCTCTAATCTCGTGTGCTCCCTATGGAAGAGTTGGAATAAAGTCAAAACCTACACAAGAATAAGTGAAGACTGGAAGTGGGCTGCCGGTATCAGACAAAACGACTCTATCTGGTTTTGGATCCAAGGCATCAGGAGTGTGGAACATTCAAAATGCCAAGAAGTTATGGAACAAAGGCTTCAAAAAATGGAAACATCTCTGGGAACAAGACACCAACCGCTAGATCAACTTCGAGGATATTGACCCTTGCATCAACATTTCTTACAAAGAATGGAACACTTTGCAAAGCAGATGTCTCGCATGGGATCGACATAATACTCGCCTTCTCATGGGACACGACACATCGAGCTCGCTTGGTCTCAAATGGCACAATGGGAATAGCCTATCAAAAATCCCGAACATCAAAGAAACGATTGACTATCAGGTTAACATCAACAAGAAGTGGTGCCTGTCTTGGACTCGGCTTCGGTGGGACATGAAGTTCATGGCTATCTGGAACCCCCTCATAGAAATCAAAAATTTTGTCCTCTTATCGCAAATTCTTCATCAGGGAATTTGGACCAACCCTAAGGCTGGCAAATTTTGTGGGATTCCTCCCTGGTGCAAACACTGCTACCGGTCTCTCGAAGATGTTCCACACATCTTCTTTACCTGCCCCAACTCCAACAGACTCTGGCAGACGGTTGGAAAGAAAATTAGACTTCAGAAACATCTCAGTTGGCAGCAAGCCCTGATGGGAGAAGCGATCGGCTGCTCTGCGACTCTCTGGAACGCCAACACAGGGGAGGTCCTATGGAAAATCTAGCGGGAAAGATGTGTTTTCAACTTCGATGACTCCCCCAAGGAGTGGTCAATTGAGAAATCGTTGTTCCTCCTTGGCAAAAGGATTGTTAACTGTAAGAAATCCCCCCCCCTTTAGGCATCATCAAGTTCTCCTTTTGATCAATAACAAGCTTAAACCCAAGTGGGCCCCTCATGAGGGTGATGAGAGGGTGATTAACCTTCTTTGTAAAGCCATCTAAGCTTTGTAAAAGCTTCCCCTGCTTTGTGGGATTTGGGGGGTCCCGAGGGCACTAGTCCCCTTCTCTTGTACTTTTCTTTATTTAATTCAAGTCTGGGAGAGTAGGCTAATGCGGAACTTCCTTTATATTAAAAAAAATAATCTTGACAAATTGCACATCTTAGATGTGATGGAGTTGCAAACAAGATATGCATTTTGACCTTGATTGTGGATAAAGAGTGAAACATATCATACATGTACATAGGGTGAAGTTAAGGTACAAGAAAGTGAGCATTAGATGGAAGAAACACTAGATAGGTTGAACATTGAGTGAATAGAAATGAACTTTAAGTATGATGAAATCAATTCAGAGCATATGTACAATGGAGCTCAAACGCTCAGAAAATATAGAAGGCCCACTCCACCCATGCACTCTCACTATGGAGCCTAGATGGTGTCCTCGAGAGAGGGATACATGGCATCACAATGGCTACTCGATTTAGACCCTCTAGTGGTTGCAAGCTCTACCAAATATGATCATTGAAGGACATGAGATTATCCTTATATGTTCCATAAAGGTTAGGTAGGACATGTATCAAATTATCTCATGAAAAACATATTCACCTATCTTTGATGCACTTTTGAAAGCTTGAGCATCCTCAAAATAAAGTTCTTCAAGACCTAATATCCACCAAATTATATATGTTTTCCAAGTCATAGGTCGGCCCAAGAAACCTTTCATCCATGAAGGGTGCCCCTGATCATCCTGCACCATGCATGGCTCAATATTAAGTCTTCTTGGTGGTTACCCTTATGATTATGCCAAGGAACATATCCTTTGACCTTTTGCCCTATTCATTCCAAAGGTGAAATTGACATATGGTCACCTTTGTAATTGGTCACAAAAACCTTCGTAAAACTAATGTCCAATGCTTATCACATGGATTCTCCTCATACTAGGGGCCTTGCAAAACTAGGATCGTTAATGGAATATCATGAAGGTGGAGCACTAACCATGTCTAAGACCCCTCTTAGCATCCACCCATAGTGAACTACTTCCTTGTCCCACTACCAAGTCTATAAAGATGTAAATTTGAAGTAGATCGTTTACAAGAATCTTGTTGAATCTGTATCCAGTCCAATGTCCTTTATTGGATGGTACACCATTATCCCTAATCCATCATTTCATATGCTTTCAGGATATTCCGCATACTTTTTGTCATAAATGGCTTCATATTCTAGATCTTTCAAAATGTCAATGCTCGGAAATCATGAACTCGGCCCAAGTTTGTCATCTCAAACTCTAAGCTTAAGGAAACTTGAGTCTTGCTCATCATGTCTTCATGGTTTCCTACACTAAGAAGTTCATCCACATAGACACCAATAAAGAAAAATGTTTCACTTTCCATATACAGGTACAAGTTAGAATATGAAGCACATCTTTTGGTATGCAAGCCTAGGAGAGACCTATTTATCTATTGATATCATGATCTATAGGATTGTTTCAACTAATGAAATTCCTTTTGAAATTTATACTCTTTTTTCTTGAATGATCTCAATCCTTGATGGGAGAGCCACAACTTGACATCATCATTAAACAATACTAACTCAACTTGACATCATCATTAAACAACTTGACATCCTTTATGTGTTGCAACTACAAGCATTCTACTTAAACTTCCACCAGTCTTGTACTTCAGTTTTCACACCCACTTGGTGCTCATTAATGGCTCCTACACAAGCTCCAGGTTCTATTATTCATTATGCCATCATACTTAGTTTGTGTAGCTTGTTTCCATGGTCTTTTACATTGATTGGCTTCTTTGGTTGTCTGATAATATCAACCATCAAGTCCATATTGAGTTTGTGAATAGAAGACCTATTTTTCTCCTCCAATATTTGAGACCTTGTTGGGACATACGCTTTCAATCCAATAGTCATAGCCATTCAACTGATTTGATCATAGAGTTGCTTCACCCATTTTCACAACGGCTTTTCTTGACTTAGTGATAGCTCACCATATGATGATGATGATGATGATGATGCTTCCTCCTCCTCAAAGGTAGGAACACTGAGGACTCTACTCCTTTGCTTATTGATAAATTGGAAGCTCTTTTTTTTTCCTTATCCAATATATTTGGTTGATTCTCATATACTTTGTCGTGACTCGTTATTATCTTCTTTGCCTCTTGATCATACAATCTCTAAGCCTTTTTCTCATGAATTTGATCTAAGAAGGTGGATTTCTTGGTTTTCGGTGCCAAACTAATTCTCTTGACATTTGGTACATGAGGATAGCATGAATTCCTAAAAATTCTAAAGTGTGATAAAGATCGTTTCTTTCCAACGTAAGTTCCATGAGGTGTATCTGTTTCTCCCTTTAAACATTTTGTATAGCTCCTATTGAGAAAGTAGCTTCTACCCAAAGATGGTTAGGTAAGCAATTTCCTTTCACAATGATATGCTTAAGATCAGAAATGGCGTGATACTTGTATTCCATAAAATCTTTCTTCTATAGCATGTCAGGTGTCACCCCTTGACATTTTGTCCCTACAAAATCCTTCCACCTTCTTTGATTTGAGCTCATCAGCTTCATATATCCCAAACTTCTTCACACGTGTTGCAATCTCAACAAAATTTAGACATTCTTTAAGATCTGCAACATCTTGAGCCTTATCATATAGAAAGTACAACCACATCTTCCTCATGTAGTCATTGATGGCCTTTGTGAATTAGGAAGATCATCCCAAGTTTTGCTATGTATCTATCTTACCACGCAAGTTAGTATATAAAAACTCTACAGGAACCTTTTTATTTCTCAATTTTTATTGTGGGAATTCCCTTCTTTTACACTTTCCCATTATACAAGCTTTAGAAGTTTCCTTCAATTCAACTCTCGTATGTATCTTGCTTCTACATTTCCTTCAATATGCAAACCAAATGTGTGTATACCTCTTATGTAGAAGCTTACTTCTGAGCTATCCAACAATAGATCTACAAGCACTTAGCTCACATAGTTTGTTCCTCCTTTGATTTCAATCTCAAGAACATAACAACACATTTGAAAGATTTTTTGCTAAACTGTTTGCAATAAGAAAGGAAACAGTACACATCCCTACTACTATGACGGATTCTTGTTGGGGATGCATAGAATCTTTTCCTTAGTCTTGTGGAGAGATGCACAACTATCTAGTTCCTTTGAAGCTTCAATGGATTCTTCATGTGTTGAGGAATAGATATCCTGAATGGGCTCCATGAAATCCGTTTGTTTTTTCTCTCTTAAATGTAGTACTCCTCTCATTCAAGTTCTTGAGACAACAATCTACAATAGTGTTTCATTTATTCATGTAATAGAAGCATTATCCTTCAAAAGTTTTCTTTCCACTTTTCTTTTTTGTTCTTTTTACCATCATTGTTGGTTGAGAAACCACCTCTCCCTGTGTCATTGGTAGATTGCATACCCTCTTCACCGCTACTTCCTTCTCCACCTTGAAGTTGTAACTACTCTTCCATTAGTAATGTAAAGAACACGTGAAAAACCCAAACCTTAACGTCTTAGATAAGTGTTAAGAGCATATATAGCTTCATCATGCTTTGGTGGTAAAATTTGCAGACACCTTTGAGCTAGCTCCTTGCTATTCTTTTGTGAGCTTATTATCAATATTTTCAACCAAGTCCTTGGAAATTTTGCTCCTCTCTCTCTCTCTGTCTCAAGAGTCGTATCCAAAAAATTGAAATTACGTGATTTCTTGATGCTCCCCTGAATTGCGTGGAGGTCCATGACACGATTGGAAACCCCCCCCCCCCCCCCAAAAGTAAAAGCCCCAAGCTTGATGACCTCACTAATGAGTTCTTAAAAGGGTCTAAATATGTTTTGTTCATCCCCCTCTACTTAGTTTGATGCAAATCCTTGAGTTTTGGTGCATTGTTGAAGTGCTTTAATGAGGGTGTAAATAAGTTCATCCACAAAAAAGATAGCAATAGAAAAATTGAAAATTGGCAAACTATTACTATGCTCCATTTGGGCTACAACATCTTAGTTAAGGTCCTTTCCAACCCCATTGTCGTCCATTTGAGTGTGCATGTCGATGAAGATTGGAAAGGCTTCATCAAAGGTCCATCCTTGAACCCATCATTGATGTTTGGGAGGTAATTGATTATGTGAAAGAGTCTTTCCAAAACATTTTTCTCTTCTACAGGTCCATTACCAAGATCAAAGATTTTTTTTAATATAAAGGAAGTTCGGCAATAGCCTACTCTCCCGGACTTGAATTAAATTAAGAAACAAAGGTACAATAGAGGGGGACTAGTGCCCACGGGACCCCCCAAATCCCACAAAGCAGGGGAAGCTTGATTGAATCCTAGGTTGCATTACAGAGAAGGTTAATCACCCTCTCATCGCCCTCATGTGGGGCCCACTTGGGTTTGAGCTTGTTGTTGATCAAAAGGAGGACTTGATGGTGCCTGAAGGGGGGGGATTTCTTACTGTTAACAATCCTTTTGCCAAGGAGGAATAGTGATTTCTCAATCGACCACTCCCTGGGGGGATCGCCGAAGTTGAGAGCACACCTCTCCCGCCAAATTTTCCACAGGACTTCCCCTCTGATGGCGTTCCAGAGTGTCGCAGAGCAGCCGATCGCTTCTCCCAAAAGGACTTGTTTCCAACTAAGCTATTTTTGAAGTCTGATTTTCATTCCAACCGTCTGCCAGATTCTGTAGGAGTTGGGGCAGGTAAGGAAGATGTGTGGGACATCTTCGATAGCCCGGTGGCAGCATTTGCACCAAGGAGGGATCCCACAAAGTTTGCTAGCCTTATGGTTGGTCCAAATTCCTCGATGAAGAATTTTCCATAAGAGGACAGACTTCTTAATCTCTATAAGGGGGTGCCAGATACCCATGAATTTCATGTCCCACCGAAGCCGCGTCCACGACAGGCACCACTTCTTGTTGAGGCTGATCTGGTGGTCAGCCGTTTCTTTGATGTTCGGGATTTTGAGTAGGCTATTTCCATTGTGCCATTTGAGACCAAGCGAGTTCGGTGTGTCGTGTCCCATGAGAAGGCGAGTCTTGTGACGATCCCATGCGAGGCATCTGCTTTGCAAAGTGTTCCATTCTTCGTAGGAGATGTTTATGCGCGGGTCAATATCCTCGAAGTTGATCCAGCTGTTGGTGTCATGTTTCCAGAGGTGTTTCCATTTTTTGAATCCTTTGTTCCATAACTTCTTGGCATTTTGAATGTTCCACGACTCCACACTCCGGATGCCATGTATCGGAAACCAGATAGAGTCGTTTTGTCTGATTCCGGCCGCCCACTTCCAGTCCTCACTAATTCTTGTGAAGCTTTTGACTTTATTCCAGCCCTTCCAAAGGGAGCACACGAGATTGGAGCCTTTCGGGAAGACGGGGATCGGGGAGAATAGCAGGGTCATGATGTCAAGATTCTTCCAGTTCGGGAACCCCATGAGGGCCAACTCATTCTTGTTTCTGAAGATCAGCTTGGCCCACGAGGCCTCCCTATTGCACCAAGCCTTAATCATCCATTTGGCTGCCAGTTTGTTAGCCATACACCCAATGTCCAGGATACCAAGCCCCCCGCTATCTCTAGGGCTAGTGCAGATGGCCCATTTGATTTTAGGCACCCCCCTTCTGTTATGATCGCCCGTCCAAAGAAAGTTTCTACAAATACTATTCAGTTTGGACAGGCCTTGCTCATTCGGTCTCCAACAAGAAAGGAAATAGATGGTAGAAGAGAGGAGGAACGTGTTGATAACCATCGCACGCCCAGCGAGATTGATTTGCATACCTCTCCAATAGTTAAGCTTGTTTTCGAGTTTGGCCAACACCCAGTTCCATCGCTGCTCCATAGAGACGCCAAACCCCAAGGGGATTCCAAGAAGTCGAAAGATTTGGCCCTGCGGAATGATTTGACAACCATGATCAATGAGAAGGCCAGGATGATGTCCCACAATAGCCCTAAAGGCGGTCTTAGAGTGGTTGATTTTGGATCCGGAGGCATCACAAAAGGTAGCAAGACACCTCCAGAAAGTCTCCAGGCTGGTATTATCATTGTGAACGAACGCGTTCATATCATCGGCAAAAAGTCTCATGATGATTTGACTGTGGTCGTGAGGCAGCTGGAGGCCTTTGATATTGCCAGCCTCCACATGATGTGCCACAAGTCTGCTCAACCCCTTAGTGGCGATGGCAAAAAGAAGGGGGGCCAGAGGGCACCCTTGTCTAATAGATCTTCTAAGATGGATCGCCTTCGAAAGTTTGCCGTTAACGTTAATTTGGGTCGTTGCATTTCCGAGAAGGGTCGCGATCATCTTGGTGAATTTCTGACTACATCCGAGATCTTGGAGCGACTGCAGAATATAGTCCCATTCTAGCCTGTCGTAGGCTTTGTCAAAGTCGATCTTGAGGAAAACCACATCTTGATTAGACTCATTTGCAAATTGAATACCTTCCCAAATATCCATAATGGTTTCCAAGATAGACCTGCCTTTGATGAAACCTTTTTGGTCCTCACTAAGCCAAGATCTCAGGTGGCACGAGAGTCTGTTGGCAATGACTTTGGCGATGATCTTGTATCCTGTTTGGAGCATCGTAATAGGCCGCCAGTTCTCGATTCTGTTCTTTTCCCCCTTCTTGTGTATCAACTTGATAATTCCATTATTTAGACAAGAAGGAAGAGCACCAAACTTTAGCGCTTCTTGCCAAACCATCCGAAGAGGGGTGGCAACCACCAGCTTGAAGGATTTAAAGAACTCATTAGTGAGTCCGTCGGGTCCCGGGCTTTTACCGAGAGGGAGGGCATCAATGACCTCAATGATTTCTGATTCAGAGATAGGGGCATGAAGCAGGGAGTGGAGGTTGGGTGGTATCCTCCAGGGGGAAACCCTAGAAATGGCAGCCATACAGTCCCTTCTATGGTGGGAGAGGGGGTTCGAGGTTCCCAGGAGTCTCGTGAAGTGCCCTTCGATGATGCCAAAATTATCTTCTTCCGAATTGCATACATTGCCATGTGGATCTAGCAGTAGGGGGATCGATTCTCTGTTGTGTTTCCTTTTAAGGATACGGCACATCTCTTTGGTGGGTTTGTCGGCTTTGCCAGCCCACCACTCCTTTTGAAGAAGATTTGCAAGAATTTTCTAATCATAGTTTTGCTACTTCTCTTGAACTCACGATGAAAAGAAATTACAAACGCCTTAAACTACAGAAGTTTAATATGTAAAGTTTTTCCCATTCCAGAATCAGTATATTTTCTTATATAGAAGAACAACAGATGTCTATACCAATGTGACAATCTAATCACTGTTGTGCTGAATTCATAGGTAAATAATGTATCTTCTTCATACGCTTTATGCAAAATAATAGATAAAATCGTTTATAAATCAAAGTATTGAGGACGCATGGACCCTGTCCAAAAGAATACTAACTTGTTTAACACATTGAGAGACATTATATTCATTTTGTACTCTTTCCACAATCCATGAAAGAAATTATCAAGTTCAGTACCTTTTTTCTAATTGAACGGAAGTTCGGCCTTAGCCTACTCTCCCGGACTTGTATTAAATAAAGAAAAAGAAAAGTACAAGTGAAGGGGACTAATGCCCATGGGACCCCCCAAGTCCCATAGAGGAAGGGTAGACCTTACAAAGTTTAGATGTCATTACAGAGAAGGTTAATCACCCTCTCATCACCCTCATGTGGGGCCCACTTGGATTTAGGCTTGTTGTTGATTAGGAGAATCACTTTATGATGCCTAAAAGGGGGAGATTTCTTACAGTTGGTGATTCTTTTATCAAGGAGGAACAACGATTTTTCAATCGACCACTCTTTGGGGGAGCCACCAAAGTTATAAGTGCATCTTTCTTGCCAGATCTTCCAGAGGATCTCCCCTCTGATGGCATTCTAGAGGGTTGCCTAGCAGCCAATCGCTTCTCCTAGTTGAGCTTGTTTCCAACTGATATTCTTCTAAAGTCTATTTTTCTTTTCGACAATCTGCGAGAGCCTGTTGGAGTTGGGATAAGTAAAGAAGATGTGACCAACATCTTCAATGGACTAGTAATAGTGCTTGCACCAGGGACTGGCCCCACAAATTTTGCCAGCCTTTAGATTGGTCCAGATTCCCCGATGAAGAATTTGCCATAAGAGGACAGACTTTTTGTTTTCTATGAGAGGGTTCCAGATAGCCATGAACTTCATTTCCCACCATAACTGTGTCCATGACATGCACCACTTCTTGTTGAGGTTGATTTGATAATCAATGTTTCCTTTGATATGCAAGATATCCATTAGGTGATTGCCATTATGCTATCTGAGACCCAACAAACACGGCGAGTCGTGTTCCATGAGAAGATGGACTTTGTAAAATATTCCATTCTTCATAGGTAATGTTGACGATAGGGTCGATATCCTCAAAGTTGAGCCATTGGTTGGTGTCTTGATTCCATAGATGTTTCCATTCTCTGAAGCCCTTATTCTAGGGCCTCTTGGCACTTTGAATGTTCCAAGATTCCACATTCCTGATGCCATGGATCGGAAACCAAATAGAGTCATTCTGTCTGATATCGACCACCCACTTCCAATCTTTACTGATTCTTATAAAGCTTTTGACTTTATTCCAACTCTTCCATAGGGAGCACACAAGGTTTGAGCCTTTCGGGGAAACCAAGATCGGGGAAAACAAAAGGGTCAGAATGTCGAGATTCTTCCAATTTGGGAAACCCACCGAAGTCAACACATTCTTGTTTCTGAAGATGAGTTTGGCCCACAAAGTCTCCGCATTGCACCATGCCTCAATCATCCATTTTGTTGCCAGTTTGGTAGCCATGCAACCAATGTCCAGAATACGAAGGCCCCCAGTATCCCTTTGGCTAGTGCAGATGGACCATTTGATTTTAGGAACCCCCCTCCTGTTGTGTTCTCCCATCCAAAGGAAATTTCTGCAAATACTTTCCAATTTGGATAGCTCTAGCTCTTTTGGTCTCCAACAAGAGAGGAAGTAAATGGTCGACAAAATGAGGAACCTGTTAATAACCATTGTGTGACCCGCCAGATTGATTTGCATACCACTCCAATAGTTTAGCTTGCTTTTGAGTCTGGCCAAGACCCATCTCCATCGTTGCTCCATCGAGATACCAAAACCCAAGGGAATCCCAAGAAGCCGGAGGACTTGACCTGGGGGAATGTTTTGGCAACCATGTTCAAAGAGAAGGTCAGGTTGGGTCCCAACAATAGCTCTAAAAGTGGTCTTTGAGTGGTTGATTTTGGATCTAGAGGCTTTGCAATAGTGTTTAGGCACCTCCAAAAGGTCTCCAAACTGGAATAATCATTGTGGAAAAACGCGTTCATATCATCGACAAAAAGTCTCATGGTGATCTGGCCCTGGTTATGGGGCAACAAGAGGCCTTTGATACTACCAACTTCCATTTGTTGTTCCACCAACTGGCTAAGCCCTTCCACGGCAATGGCAAAGATAAGGGGAGCCAATGGGAAACCTTGTCTAATTGATCGTTTTAATTTGATCACCTTTGAAAGTTGGTCGTTGACGTTAATTTGAGTCGATGCATTTCCCAAAAGTGTCGAGAACATCTTGGTGAATTTTTGGCTGCATTCGAGATCTTTAAGTGATTACAATATATGGTCTCATTCCAGTATGTCGTAAGCTCTGTCAAAGTCGATCTTGAGGAAAACCACATCTTGTCTTGACTCATCGGTGAAGTGGAGACCTTCCAAATTGCACTTGGATTTGGTCGAATTCAAAGAATCAAATGGATTTTCATGGTCAAATCTCCAAGTGGGTGAGGACCTGAGGAAAGCCACACTCGCTAGAAGCTACACTGCTCAGAGCATTATCAATCAGTGGGGCCTTCCTTCCCTCTCGAAATGCACCAACCTTTCCATCTTGGATCACTACCCGATCATTTCTCCTTCCAACCTCTATCCAAAACCCATAAGGCTCCTTAGTTTCATGTATACCCAACTTCCTTCTCTCTCCCCTCTGGGCATCAAGAAATCGTCGTTGTGTGGAGGGAGGCTTTCGCTTCCTGCTCGCCCCCAGCCAAGAGCTGGAGATGCGCGGTCGATAAGTCACAGTTGATCATGATTAGAACTAGGAACATGCTCCAGACTATTTGGCATGGGAGCAGAGAAGCCCTATATCATAGACTTTGGAGACTCAAAGAGGAAGTGAACAAAGGAAAAGCTCAATCCCGGAAGGGTCTACGAATAATCAGAGCACTTATGAGATACAAGGAAGAAATTCAAAGGAAAATTTAGCAAATTTTCTTTAAGGAGTGGTGGTCTGGCAAAGCCGACAAGCCCACCAAAGAGATGTGCAACATCCTTACAAGGAAACAAAATAGGGAATCGATCCCCCTAATGCTAGTCTCAAATGGCGTCGCTTGCAATAGTGAAGAAAAAAATATCAAAATCATTGAAGAACATTTTACGAGACTCATGGGGATTTCTACTCCCCTCATAGATGTGACTGCATGGCAGCCATCTCTAGGGTATCCTCCCATAGGATCCCACACAACCTTCGATCCTTGCTCGAGGCCCCTATCTCAGAAGAAGAAATCATTGCAGTCATTGATGCCCTTTCGAGTGGGAAAAGACCGAGGCCAGATGGGCTCACTAATGAGCTCTTTAAGTCCTTCAAGTTTGTTTTGGCCACCCCTCTTTGCTTGGTCTCACAAGAGGCGCTCGAGTTCGGTGCGCTTCCGACTTTTCTCAACAATGGCATCATCAAATTAATTCACAAAAAAGGAGAAAAGAACAGAATTGAGAACTGGTGGACGATTACGATGTTTCAAACATGTTATAAGATCATTGCTAAGTCATAGCCAACATAACTTCCGGCCATCTGAGAACTTGGTTAAGCGAGTACCAAAAGGGTTTCAAGTTCACTATCTTAAAGTTTTGTCACACATGATCATTGAATTCTTATGTTTAAAAGAGCTTGCTTCCATGGAGGTACGGAAAAAAGGTTTAGATCCATATGAATTTCATACGATCACCTTCAACTGTCTAGAACTTAGACTTATATTGATCTTTGGCATCCTGTTATTTTCAGAGCTCAAAAATTCTCAATCAGAATCCAATGAAGATACTTTTTGTGCACGAAACATTTCAATATGCATATCAGTCAACAACACCCACCCAATACTTCTCACTTGCATGCCTATCATTCTCATAATCCACAAAACCCGTTTTCCATCAACCTCACCCACCCAATACTTCTCACTTGCATGCCTATCATTCTCATAATCCACAAAACCCGTTTTCCATCAACCTCAGCATTTTCTATAGAGTGAGGCGTTGACCTTGTTGAATGAAACGAGGAATTCTTGTACTTTGACAAGAGAGGGTCCTAAGCTCCATTGAAAAAACTAGTTTTTGACGAAACCAAGGTAGAGCTATAGAAGAGATAGCTCTAAGGCCCAATGAAGAAGGCCGGAGACAACATCATTAACACAAAGGCCCCAAGGAGAGTGTCAACAGGCCTTAAGGCTATATTATGTGAAGCTAGGGTGGGGGTTGAGCCTTCGCCCCCCACTATAGAGACAATGGACTCAGCCGCTACGATATGCAAATACGCTTCAATTCCATACATGTTCTATAATAGTTGTCAAATTTCTTGAGGGACCACCATGTTCAATTCGGCCAATATATGTGGAGGTATGGGCCCCCTGTAAGTCAGATGAAGTAACAAGTATCATAATCAGGTTCCATGTGTTGACATGTCTGGCAATACAATTGTTTTTCTGATTTGGTGGGCCCTTGCAGCACATCCATTTATCCAGAATTATTTTGTTGATATTCAGTGCTTCATTAGCTAAATGAAGGCTTTTAGACTGCTTGCCCATTGGCTTCTGGATTAGATATTTTTCTTTCATTATCTTTTTTCGTAGTGTCCATTCTTCCTCCTCATCCTCAGTCAGCTTTTGACTCTGATTCGATCTCTTGATCAAAGGAATCAGCATCTTGGTCAAAGCGATTGAACTATGACTTGCCTGAATGTCCACTCTCGGAGTCATCACCTGAGGTTGTTGTGCCATGTTTCATGTTGACATGTTATGTTTTCGTCCTAATGGATTAACTTGTAATGCTGTCGGAATCGGCTTTGAGAACCTACGCTCCAGCTTGCATCTAGCAATACATCTTAACTAGCATTCGATTGCACCACCAACTTGACTCGTAGTCCAAGGAGATTTTTCTTTTCAGCAATGTTGTGCGTCCAACTGAGATACTGATATGAGGAAGATGATTTTCAAGATAATGGGGCTGTCCTGTCAAGAAATTTATGGAAATCAGCTTCCTTGTTTCACTACTACGGTTCTGTCCTTGCGAAAGACTAATGTGCATACCCGTAAATTATACCTTTTTGATGATGGGAAGAGAGTTTTTGCTTGTGTGAGGTCTTGAACTAGAGCTCAGACTTTTTAGCATATGCATAATGTACCCAATCCTTTGCCCAGTTAGCCCAAATAGGTGATTTTCTCCTCCACATATCTAAGAAACTCCCTAATCAGCTACATGATGCTCATCAATCCCTCCGTACTGAATATCAAGCAAAGGTAGACTTGTTGGAAGCAGACATTGCGCCACTCCAGGAAGAGATTTTGGCCGTCAAAGCAGATGCCAATCTATTACAAGATTAGACTACAGTTTTACAGGGACAGGTGGTAGCAAAAAATGATATTATTGTGGCTCGAGATGCAGAGATTGCTCAACTCAAACAGGCAGTGACAGATAAGGAAGATGCCATGCACGCTTTAGGTTCTGAGTTAGAAACCACTCGCACCAAGTTCATCGCGGTAGAACAAGCTTATCAAGTGCTAGTTGAGAGAGCGTTACAAATTGAAACAAAACTAAAGAAGGTTACCGAAGAGTTATTTCATAAAGATGGATGCACCTCTTTCATGTACAATGACATTGTGGCATTGATCCTAATTTTCGCATACCTCATTTTGTAAGAATTACTGATTATGGATAGAGAGTGAAAGATGTCATGCATGTACATAGGGTCAAGTTAAGGTACAAGAAAGTGAGCACTAGGTGGAAGAAACAATAGATAGCTTGAACATTGAGTGAATAGAGATGGACTTTAAGTATAATGAGATCAATTCAGAGCATATGTACAATGGAGCTCAATCGCCAAAATAATATAGAAGGCCCATTCCACACATGCACTCTCACTATGGACCCCAGATGGTGTCCTAGAGAGAGGGATATATGGCATCACAATGGCCACTAGATTTGGACCCTTTACTGGTTCCAAACTATACCAAATACGATCGTTGAAGGATATGAGACTATCGTTATATGTTCCATAAAGGTTAGGTAGGACATGTATCAAATTATCTCATAAACAACGTATTCACCTATATTTGATGCACTTCTGAATGCTTCAACATCCTCAAAATCAAGTTCTTCAAGACCTTATAGCCACCAACGTACATATGGTTTCCAAGTCATAGGTCTGCCCAAGAAAACTTTTGTCCATGAAGGGTGCCCCTTGATCATCTTTCACCATGCATGGCTTAATATTAGGTCCTTTTGGTGGCCACCCTTACGAGTATGCCAAGGAACTTGTCCTTTAACCTTTTGCCCTATTCAATCCAAAGGTCAAATTGACATGGTCACCTTTGTAATTGGTCACAAAAACCTTCGTCAAACAAATGTCGAATTCTTATCACATGGATTCTCCTCATACTAGAGGCCTTGCAAAACTTGGATCGTTGATGGGATATCATGAAGATGGAGCACTAACCATGTCTAACACCCCTCTTAACATCCAAGTCTACAAAGATGTAAATTTGAAGTAGATCTTTTGCAAGAATGTTCTTGAATATATATCCACTCCAATGTCCTTTATGGGATGGTACACCATTATCCCTAATCCATCATTTCAAATACTTTCAGGATCTTGCACACATACTTTTTGTCATAAATGGCTTTATATACTAGATCTTTCAAAATGGCAATGCTAGGAAATCATGAAGTCGACCCACGTTTGTCATCTCGAACTCTAAGCTTAAGGAAACCTGTGTCTTGCTCATCATGTCTTCATGGTTTCCTACAAGAAGTTCATCCACATAGACACCACTAATGAAAAATGTTTCACTTTCCACATACACATACAAGTTAGAATATGAAGCACATCTTTTGATATGCAAGCCTAGTACAGACCTATTTATCTATTGATACCATGATCTATAGGATTGCTTTTTTGACTTAGTGATAGCTCGCCATATGATGATGATAATGCTTCCTCCTCCTCAAAGGTAGGAATACTGAGGACTCTAGTCCTTTGCTTATTGATAAACTGGAAGCTCTTTCCTTTTCCTTATCCCATACATGTGGTTCTTTCTCAAATACCTTGTGACTCGTTATCATCTTCTTTGCCTCTTGGTCATACAATCTCTAAGCCTTTTTCTCATTAATTTGATCTAAGAACGTGGATTTCTTGCTTTTCGGTGCCATTTCTATTGACATTTGGTACATGAGGATAACATGAATTCCTAAAACTTCTAAAATGTGATAAAGATCATTTCTTTCCATTGTAAGTTCCATGAGGTGTTTTTGTTTCTCCCTTTCAAGATTTTGTATAGCTCCTATTGAGAAAGTATCTTCTACCCAAAGATTGTTAGGTAAGTCCTTTCCTTTCACAATGATATGCTTAATATCAGAAATGATGTGATACTTGTATTCCATAAAATCTTTCTTCTATAGCATGTCATGTGTCATATATTCCAAACTTCTTTGATTGGAGCTCATCAGCGTCATATATTCCAAACTTCTTCACACGTGTTGCAATCTCAACAAGTTTTAGACATTCTTTAGGATCCGCAACATATTGAGCCTTATCATATAGAAAGTACAACCACATCTTCCTCATGTTGCCATTGTTGGCCTTCATGAATTAGGAAGATCGTCCCAAGTTTTGCTAGGTATCTTACCACACAAGTTAGCATATAAAAACTATACAAGAACCTTTTTCTTTCTCAATATTTATTGTGGGAATTCCCTTCTCTTACACTTGCTCATTATGCAAGCTTTAGAAGTTTCCTTCAACTCAACTATCATATATATCTTGCTTCGAGATTTCCTTCAATATGAAGACCGAATGTGTGTATACCTCTTATGTAGAATCTTACTTCTACCTATCCAACAATAGATCTACAAGCACTTAGCTCACATAGTTTGTTCCTTCTTTGATTTCGATCTGAAGAGCATAACAACACATTTGGAGTTTTTTGATAAACTATTTGCAATAAGAAAGGAAATAGTAAAAATCCCTACTACTATGTTGGATTCTTGTTGACGATGCACAAAGTCTTTTTCTTAGTCTTGTGGAGAGATGCACCACTATCAGTTCCTTTGAATCTTCAATGGATTCTTCATGTGTTGAGGAATAGATATCCTGAATGGGTGCCATGAAAAACGTTTGTTTTCTCTCTCTCTCTCTCTCTCTCTCTCTCTCTCTCTCTCCTCTCATTCAAGTTCTTGGCACAACAATCTACAATACTGTGTTATTTATTCATGCAATGGAAGCATTATCCTTGAAAAGTTTTCTTTTCACTTTTCTTTTTTGTTCTTTTTTCCATCGTTGTTGGTTGAGAAACCACCTCTCCCAGTGTCATTGGTAGATAGCATACCATCTTCATCACTACTTCCTTCTCCACCCTCTTCATCACTACTTCCTTCTCCACCCTGAAGTTGTAACTCCTCTTCTATCAATAATGTTAAGAACACGTGAAAAACCCAAAGCTTAACATCTTAGATAAGTGTTAAGGGCATATATAATTTCATCATACGGTGGTGGAAAAATTTGCAGACACCTTTGAGCTACCTCCTTGCTATCCTTTCGTATCACTACAACCATTTGATTTCATATATTCTTGCTCTAAGTGATCAATGCCTTAGAACTCTCTTCTTGATTAAAATTTATTAAATGCAAATAGTTTTCTAATTTTTGAACCCTTCTTTCAATCAAAGCATGAGGTACATCTACATTCCTGCTTCTACAAACTTGTAGAAAAATCTACATGTGGAGGAATCACGATAGTTGGAGACGATACATCAAAAGGTAGGATGTGTTTTTGGATCTTTTCCACCATCACCTCAAAAAGATCATAAATTTGAAGGATACATGTAATCTTGAAATTCCAAAGGATATATTTTATGCCATCTAACTTGTCTTCTTTCAAGTTTGGTGCATGAACCATTATGTTCACACCTAGTAACATTACACCCTTCCACTTCCACTTCTAGATCATGAACTTTCTTTGTTTAAACCTTTGCTTCTCAAAAAAGGCTCTAGTGTTGAAGTGCTTTCATCAACACTATTCTGGCCTCAAAACATTTTCCTCCTAGAACTTTAGGATTAGACGCATTTCTTCCAAAAGCTTTATCATTTGAGAGCTTGTTTCCATCAGCTTTAAAGCTAAATCCTTTTCATTTTAGAAGCTCAAGTTGTTGAATCCCTTGAATCAATATCTAGTTTTATGCCCCTACTACCACACTCTCTACAATCTCTTAGAACCTCTTGAGGTTTGATTCCAAGTAAGAACCACCACAACTTGATTCCATGTGACAATTAGTATAGCTCTAGTACCATATCGAAAAGGGAAAGAGGGGCCTCCCTTTAAGTTAACAAAAATTAGAAGGATTATGGATAGAAAGTGAGAGAAATAACACACACACGTGATTGAGATAAGGTAGAAAGAGACAAGAATAGATGGAGGAACAACTAGATAGATTGAAAAATAGCTGAATAGAAACGGTCCCCAAGTATGGTAAACTCAAAAGTATGTGTACAAGGAGCTCAACACTAAAGAAGATACAGATGGCTCTGCACTCCATGCAACTTTATGATGATCCAAGAAGATGATATATGAAGCACTATAAGTTAGCACAATAGGTATTAGATTTGGAACCTTTAATGGTTCTAAACTCCATAAACTATGATTACGCATATATTGCAACCATCCTTATATGGTCCATCAAATCAAGGGAAAATATATAATTAATTTAGAACATGGAATAAAAGTATACGCACATATGTGATGTAAAACCTATAAAATATTTTTCCTCAAGATAAAGACCTTGGGGACCTTAATTTCATCCATTTGTATATGGTTTTTAAGTCATAGATCCAAACTGCATGCAAGTAAAGCCCACCATTAATTTTAACAAAATAGGCTTTCTTAGTGGCCTCCCTTATGATTATACCATGAAACATATCCTTTGATGATTTCCATATTCAATCTCAAAGACCGATCCACATATGGTCACCTTTATTATCATCATCTTGGTTACATTCCACTGCAAGTAGATGATCTAGTTACAACCCTCAATTACACATATTTTATACGCTTTTCTTGGATTTTGATTTTAGTCATATATTAAGTACAATGGTTTGTCATATGTCAAAGATTTTTGTAGATTTTGCTAGATCTTAGGCTAGGCATGTGGTATAGTGGATGCATGATAGCTTTTGGATATTTTTTTATTTCTCCATGTTTATATTTTCTCACACGTGATTCATGATAGGTTGGACCATCTCATATGTCTCCTTTAAAAATTAAGGCCCACTACCATCTTTTTGGCATGATTTTTAGTGAGCCTTTTTTACTAAGTTCTCTCCATAGTTTTAAACTTGTTTGTTAGTGGCAAGAATAGAGACAATTGGTTTTCATTCATTTTTTCTACTTCTTTATTTGGCTCTTATTGTTCTATGTATAGAAGATACCCTAACAAGTTTTTTTCATAGGATTCTTTCATATTCACTTGGACATTTCAAAGAGTTTGTGAGCATATTCCTACTCTACATTCTATGCATAGGTTTGGTGCATGCCTAGGGAACAATTTCAATCAATTCAAATAGTTGTGATTTGGCTTGCACATATGAGTATTCAAATTTGATCCCATTATAGTAGGATATCAATTTGGGATTAATTTTTGGAGCCGCTTTAATATTTCTTTGGTGTCTTCATGTGCTAGCATGGCATCTTCTAGGTTTGATGATAGTCTGGTTTTGGCATGGAAATCTCATATGTTGGACAATTTGGTTGCAACAAAACTCATACATGTATATGCATAGTAATGCATAGATGTCTCGTGACATGCTATATTATGTCGATAGATATGGATGCCCTTCCAAGCCCACTATCTCATTAAAAATTTTGGATTACATTTATGATTCACTGATACATTAAACAACTATTGCTTTCAAAAAAATTTGATATATACTAAAATAGGAAAATGATACAAGAGGATTAGAGCAAGGTACTAAGAAGGTTGGTAATCTTTTGCTCCCTTTTTGAGTATCCACTTTCTTTTAGCTTTTTTTTTAACCAAAGATAAGAGGTGGGGATTAAAAAGTCCTAGTAATGAATTCTTCAAAACGTTTATGGAAGTTATGGTGGTGCCCCTTTTTTTGGTATGGCAAGAGGTTCTCAACTATGGTGTGTTACTGAGAAGTCTGAATACGGGTCTTACGAAGCTCATCATGAAAAAAACAAAAAGAGCATAATTGAGAATTGATGCCCTATCAACATGCTCTAAATGAGAAATAAGATCTTCACCAAGGTCCTCACCAATAGAATTACTAACCATCTTTGATCATTGATTAACAATGATGAGAAGGGCTTCATCAAGGGCAGATCAATTATCATAGCCATCATTTGTATGAATATTCCCATAACTCTTTCTTTCTCAAGATATACTTCAACCAAGCATATGAAAGACTAGAGTGTGTCTTCATCTTGTAATCCCTAAAGATATTGGTTTTGGCCCTAAATGTTTAAATATTGTTTCTTTGCTCTTTGGCAACGCCCCAATTGGGATTAACATTAATGGAAGGCTCTTTTCATCCATTCACATGAAGTATTCGATTAGGAAAGGTTTTCCACTTGTCCCATTCCCTTTCACTATCATAGCTGATGATTTGAGTTACTTGGTTGACCATCAAACTAATTTAGGGCATGCTCATGCCTCACCCTTGCTCATGACTAGGACACGATGATTCTTTAAACTTTTCACTCATGAAAACTAATGTGTTTTTCCAAAATCTTTTTGAGTGTATCACCAATTTCTGGCGATTTCTTGACACATTCTTTGAGTGCGTGTGTGTGTGAGTAAGAGAGTGCGTGTTTCCCAATGGATCACTCACCTCCTTGATCTTTAGAATGTGATCCTTAATGTTGCTACTATGTTTGTTCCTCGGATTATTGAATTCATTATTCAATTGAATCTTCCTAGCTTTGGTTTAAGTATACTATAACCTCTTTAGGGTTTCCCACACTTCCATTGATGTTTCTAGGTCTGCAATATGCCTTATCATTGCATTTCTAATATGCTAATATAGGATTAAGACAACCCTCTTGTATTTTTCATTCCATTCTTTTAAGATCCTCAACTGATTAGGAGCTAGTTTATCCCCAAATATAGGCTTGGCCTTTCTTTCACTAAAAAGTCTCCATAAACCCTTGCCCATAAGAAAGCTAGACATCATAAATTTGCATGGTTGATAATGGTTCTTATTTAGTTTTTTAATATGGGTGTTATACTATGAGATGGTTTACTCTACTCTTATAAGGTTCTTTGATGCACGAAGATTAATGAGTATTAAAGAGGTATACCTCTATACTCCAAAAGTACCAAAATTGATAGGATAGCTGCCTTGCTTCTTCAATAGGAGACTTCTCTTGAGTTGTATGTATGCCCTAGAACTGGACTCAACATCACCTCTTCTTTGATGGCCTCCAATAGCTCCTCTTGGTCCTCTTTGGATGTCTTTGTCTATGAAACCTATTCTAATACCACAAAAGGGAGAATGTTCAACTTCCCTATTTAGCTAGAAGCTTGAATGGCCTTACATGTATATTCACATATACCTCTATGAATTCAAACTAATGGTTCTTTGTGTTCCAATGGAATGAACCCGATAGCTTTTGGTCTCAAATTAGACTATGAGGCATTCATAATGCAAGTTATCTCACTCAAAATAATTTCTTCTACTATGAGAATAAATGCCTGTAACACAGGATAGTTACTACCTTCACTAGACATGTAGAAAAAGACCATTGTTCACTTCATATTGAGTTTCTCTTAGATTATGTAGAGCTAAGACCAGATATTTGAGCTAAAATTATAAGACTATATTAGCTTTCTAATAAGATAAATATTAGAAAAATGGTTGATATATGAAGAGGAAACTTTTCTCTACACATAGAGCTATCTAACTCCTTAATTGTCAAAACATAGTGTGACTTATGGCTACCTAAAATGAGGAAAAAATACTCGCGGCTTGCTTAGCAAGGGGCCCAATAGCTTATTCAAATTCCTAAAGTGATAACATACGTGGGAGCATACCCATTCTAAGTACATGATTTGGTTATATAACTTGGAAATGATTTCCTAAATGATAGGATACTCTTTTTCTAATTGATTGAGAGTTATGAGGGGGATTCAAATTCAAACTTGAATGCACAAGTTCTCATGCTTGGATCATTGCTTCATGATGCTCCAAGTGTCACCAAGGGAAGTGTTTCATATGCTCCTAAGGTTGGAGCTTGATGAGACAAAAAAGCAAACAAATACAAGACGCACCCAAAAAACTCAAGACAATAATGGGACACTGATTCACCCAATGAATGAAGAGGAAGTCGAGGGCTCCCGAAACTCAAAAACTGATTGAGACAGGTTCAGAGAAGTTAGAAGAAGAAGAAGGAAAAGGAGACCTAGAGCGACTTCTGAGAGAAACCGTATTCCAGATATGCCCCCAAACAACTTGTATTGCAATATGGAAAAGAAGATCAATGGGCTTGACTACCCACATAGGAACGAGTTGGAGGTGGACACCAGTGAAAAAGCCCTAGAGATCCTTGACAACAAAGAAACCAATCAGGAGGGCTACACTACAAGCAAAGAAGATGGCTTTACCACTAGTAACAGAGACAATATGGATAGTGAATGTTCCATCTTTGGATCGACGATTCCAGAAACCGTCTCCTGTTCATTCCAACAGGAGGCCTCTCGCAAGGGTAAACAGCCTATAGAGCTACCTTGGAAAACAAATTACTAAGTTGAGACCCCCTCCTAGTGAGAAAGAAAGATGAATCCAAGAGGAGAAAGGATAAGACCCCTTCCCGCGAAGAGGGTAACACACGATAATTATCATCATCTTGGCTATGATCATCATCTCATTAAATGCCAGGGGACTGACGGACTTCTCAAGAGCGACCATCATTGGTCAATGGATTCGTGACATTAGTCTAGACCCCAAATTTATCTGCATTCAAGAGACTAAAATTGATGGAGAAAACCTCTAGAAACGTCTTAGATAGGTCTCCCCGACCCATGTTTGGATTTCAATGATGCATCCTGAGGGTCCGGTGGGATGATAATTGGTATAAACAAATTCTGGTTTGAAAGCTTGCGAACTCCATTGAAGATCAGAGCCATCGATGGATTGTTGCTTCCTTTGGTGGCCCCTTCCGATTCACGCTTGGTGGAGAGGTTGGACACCTGGGCTCCTTGGACTCGCTCCCCTACAAAGTTCTTATTTGCGATGACTTCAACATGGTGGAGGACCCTACGGATAGATGGAACAAGAAGTTCCAAGTCATTGACAATCGTGAGAAAGAAACTTGAACCAAAACCAAACTGGGCTTGTATTTGGTCAAATTCAAAGACTCGAAAGGCTTTTCGTGATCAAATTTCCAAGCGGGTGAGGACTTGAGGAAAGCTAAACTCAATAGAAGCTACATTGCTCAGAAAATTATTCATCAGTGGGGTCGTCCTTCCATCTCGCAACACATTGACCTGGTCATCTCTGATCACTACCTGATCATTATCGATTTCCAACCTCTCACCAAAACCCATAAGGCTCCTTGGTTTCATGCCTGATCGACTTCCTTCTCTCCCCCCTCCGTCCATCAAGAAATTTGTAAAGTGTGGAAGGAGGCGTTTGCCTCTTGCTCGTCCCTAGCCAAGAGCTGGAGATGCGTGGTCGCGAAGTCGAGGCAGATCATCATAAGAGCTAGGATGATGCTCCAGACTGTTTGGTGTGCTCGTAGAGAAGATCTATATCATAGACTTTGGAGACTTGAGGAGGAAGTGAACAAAGGAAAAGCCCAATCCCATAAGGGTCTATGAAAAATCAAAGCGCTGCTGAGATACGAGGAAGAAATACAAAGGAAAAATCTACAAATATTCGTTAAGGAGTGGTGGGCTGGCAAAGCTGACAAACCCACCAAAGAGATGTGCAACATCCTTAAAAGGAAGCAAAATAGAGAATCAATCCCCTTACTGCTAGACTCAAATGGTGATGTATGCAAAACAAAAGAAGAAAATTTCAAAATCATTGAAGAGCACTTTACGAGACTCTTGGGGATCTCGACCCCCCTCTCTCACCATAGACGGGAGTGCATGGCAGCCATCTCTAGGGTATCCTCTCAAAGGATCCCACAAAACCTTCGCTCCCTTCTTCACGCCCCTATCTCCAAAGAAGAAATCATTGAAGTCCTTGATGTTCTCCCTAGTGGGAAAAGCTCAAGGTCTGACAGGCTCACTAATGAGTTCTTTAAGTCCTTCAAGTTTTTGATTGCCACCCCTCTTCGTTTGGTTTGGCAATAGGCACTTGAGTTTGGTGCACTTCCAACATGTCTCAACAATTGCATCATCAAGTTAATCCACAAAAAGGGAAAAATAATAGAATCAAGAACTGGCATCCAATTACAATGCTTGAAACGGGATATAAAATCATTGCTAAAGTCGTAGCCAACAGAATTTCCTGCAATCTGAGAGTGTGGTTAAGCGAGGAACAAAAATGATTCATCAAAGGTAGGTCAATATTGGAAGCCATTATAGATATTTGGGAAGGTCTCGACTTCACAGACGAGTCAAGAAAAAATGTAGTTTTCCTCAAGATCGACTTTGACAAAGCTTACGACATGTTGGAATGGGACTACATTTTGCAGTCTCTTAAAGATCTTGGATGCAGTCGGAGCTTCACCAAGATGATATGAACCTTCTGGGAAACGCGTCGACACAAATAAATGTTAATGGCCAACTTTCAAAGGTGATGAGACTAAAAAGATTGATTAGACAAGGGTGCCCATTGGCTCCCCTTCTTTTCGCCATTGCCACAGAAGGGCTTAGGCGGCTTGTGGAACAACAGGTGGAAATAGGTAATATCAAAGGCCTGCGGTTGCCCTATTACCATGGCGAGATCACCATGAGACTCTTTGCTGATGATATGAACGCATTTTTCCACAATGACAGTACCAACCTAGAGACGTTTTGGAAGTGCCTGGATACGTTTTGTGAAGCCCCTGGATCCAAAATCAACCAGTCAAGGACCGCTTTCAAACTACTGTCGGGATCCAACCTAACTTTCTCTTTGTTCGAGGCTGTCAAAATATTCCTCCTAGCCAAATTTTTTGGCTTCTTGGGATTCCCTTGGGCTTTGGTATCTCACTAGAGCAGTGGTGGAACTGGGTCCTCGTGAGACTCGAAAGCAAGTTAAACTATTGGAGAGATATGCAAATCAATCTCGCTAGCCGCACATTGGTTATCAACACGTTCCTCATTTTGTCAACCATTTACTTCCTCTCTTGTTGGAGACCAAAAGACCAAGAGCTATCCAAACTGGAAAGTATTTGCAGAAACTTCCTTTGGACGGGGGACCACAATAGGAGGGGAGTGCCTAAAATCAAGTGGTCCATCTACAGTAGCCAAAGGGATATTGGGGGCCTTGGCATTTTGGACATTGGGTGCATGGCTAACAAACTTGCGACAAAATGGATGATTAAGGCATGGTGCATCAAGGAGGCCTCATGGGCCAAGCTGATCTTCAGAAACAAGAATGCGTTGACTTTTGTGGGATTCCCAAATTAGAAGAATCTGGACATTCTCACCCTTTTGTTTACCTAGAGCCCGGTTTTCCAGAAAGGTTTGAATCTTGTGTGATCCGTATGGAAGAGTTGGAATAAAGTCAAAACCTTCATAAGAATCAGTGAAGATTGGAAGTGGGCCACCGGTATCAAACAGAATGACTCGATCTGGTTTCCCATCCATGGCATCCGGATTGTGGAATCCTAGAACATTCAGAATGCCAAGAGGCTTTGGAACAAAAGCTTCAAAAAATGGAAACATCTCTGGAAACAAGACACCAATCTGTGGATCAACTTCGAGGATATTGACCCTAGCGTCAGCATTACCTATGAAGAATGGAATACTTTACAAAGCAGACATCTTGCTTGGGACCGCTCTAAAGTCCATCTTCTCATGGGGCACGACCCTCCATGCATGCTTGGTCTCAGATGGCACAATGTATATGGTCTAACAAAAATCCCAAACATCAAAGAAAACATTAATTATCAGGTCAACCTCAACAAGAAGTGCCTGTCGTGGATGCGGTTGCAGTGGGATATGAAGTTCATGGCTATCTGGCACCCTCTCATAGAAATCATAAATTTTGTCCTCTTATGGCAAATTCTTCATTTGGGAATCTGGTCCAACCTAAAGGCTAGCAAAATTTGTGGGGTGCCTCCCTGGTGCAAGTGCTCCTATGGGTCCATTAAAGATATTGATCACATCTTCTATAATTCCCCAATCTCCAACAGGCACTAGGAGATTGTCGAAAAGAAAATAAGACTTCATAAACATATCAGCTTGAAACAAGCATTGTTGGGAGAAGCAATCGATTGCTCGGCTACTCTTTGGAATGAGATAAGAGGGGAGGTCCTCTAGAAGATCTGGCGGGAAAGATATGCTTATAACTTTGGCGACTCAACCAAAGAGTGGCCGATTGAGAAATCGTTGTTCCTCCTTGGCAAAAGAAACGTTAACTGTAAAAAATCCCCCCACCCCTTTACACATCATCAAGTGCTCCTTCTGATCAACAACAAGCTTAAACCCAAGTGGGCCCCGCATGAGGGTGATGAGAGGGTGATTAACCTTCTTTGTAATGCCATCTAAACTCTGTAAAATCTACCCCCTACTCTGTGGAATTTGGGGGGTCCCGAGGGCACTAGTCCCCTTCATTTGTACTTTTCTTTTCCTTTAATTAATACAAGTCCGAGAGAGTAGGCTAAGGCCGAACTTCCTTTATTTGAAAAAATATATATTAATTAATGAATAAATATATGCAAAAAAAAGAGCAAAAACAAGATCAAGCTATAAGACAAGTGGAGGTAGCTTCTAAAGATAAAGCCCGAGTGGATGTAGATTATCAAGTTCTTGTTGTTAATTTGGCCTTCCATAAGAAATGGTTGTAAGGGGTACTCATTATGGTGGTTCATGTGTGAATATATTGCATGAATCATTGTGCTCGTAACCTCGTTTGGAACATTGGGATTCGACACCCTTCCAGTGAAGAAGGGTGACCAAGGTAAGGTCCAACCATTGGGAATTCTTATGAATTAGGAAATGACAGTTTCACGTTTGCAATTCAAAGTCAATTTTATAATTTTTTGGTTGTAACCATCCTTTTGTACATGTCTAATGATTATTGGGAGACCATGGTAAAGAGCGGAAAAGGTGGAAAAAATTTGGGAGCTGATATAGTGATAATTCAAAAAGGAATGCAAAGATACCATTTATCGATGATATATAAAATAGCACAATTATCCCCATTCTAGAAGTAGATGTGATTAAATTTATCAATTATTTAAGACAACAAGATCAAACATTAGGGAAAAAAAAGAACCCTACATGGGCCTTTTAGACTAAGAGGTGATTAGTGATGGACCAATGAGAAGATGGTGGTGTCTATATTCTACTCCCTTGATCACCTAGACTAGACATAGACTTCCATTGTTTCATTGTGGTCAAAGGTGGTGCGAATGACTAGAAGCCATGAGTTCTTCTATAAAAGTGGTTTGGTAGGCCTAGAGTTTCAAGAATATCCATTTAATGAACTCAAAAATCCAATGGATCATGTTAAATGTGAAAAAAAAAATCATCATGCAATTAGGTCCATTGGATGTGGCAACGATTTAATGGCCTATCTTGAAACTCAAGAAAAAATGTGCTTCTATATCTTGAAAATTCTGGTCCAACGAGGAATGGTCTAGATTTATTGGTTTGAATTTTGGTCCAATTTGAATCGCATATGTTGGATCCTTTTTTTATCTAATGGTTGTGAAGTCTTACTCTCAAAATGATCCCAAGGTTATTTTTAAACCATTGGATGATTGACTTATCAAGCGGAGAAAAATATATCCTACCATGGAAGTGCATGAAAGTATTTATCTTTTTGTGTCTGTCCACACCCTCCCTCACCTCATTGAATTCTTGCTATTTTTTCATTTTGTGGCTGACATATTTTGATGGTGATGCACCACAGTGCCCTCTCCTTATCAAGAGCTCGACAATGATATCCTTGGAGTAAAAAACGGAGCTCCAAGCACCGCACATGGTACTTCGCACAGAGGGTACAAAATACGCAGAAAAAACACAGTACATTGGGAGCACAAACACAAACTTCTTAGGTGTTACAAATATGGTCGAACTTATAGTCTATGGCTCACTGGACCACTATATGTTTTTATTAAAGAACATATACAAAAAAACTGATAAGGAACTTTGGTCATGAAGTCCTTTTCCTCATCTGATGTGAGGCAATCATCCTTGCTGAATTTCACATATGTGGGTAAAGGTGTACTCAATGCCTTTCCACCCTACATTTTGAACCTATGAAATACTTTGGGTATGTACTCACTTTGAGACAAATATATGCATCTTTTACTCCTATCACAAGTAATGCGCATGCCAAGAATATGTTTGGCATCCCCCAAATCCTTCGTATCAAATGTCTGACTCACTTCTTTTTTAGAATTGACAAATCATAAGAGGACTTCCCAGAAATAACCATATCATCGACATAAAGTATCAAGCATATGGACACAATACTGTTATTTGTATACTTGTTTCATAGCTTGATCCTGTTGTTCTTTCTTTTTTGTATGAATCATTCATTAATTAATGTATTAATTAATAGTGGCTGCCTGCTTTTAGTGTCCAACATCTATGCTACCTCTAATATAGTGGTTGAATCCCTTGACGGACCACCATGTTTGTTTCTACTTCAAATTTGGCCAATATATGTGGAGGAATGGACCCCCTCTATAATTCCAAAAAAGTAATGTCCATTCTTCCTTTTCATCCTCAGTGAGATTTTGACTCCGATTCGATCTCTTGATCGAAGGAATCATCATCTTGGTCAAATCGATTGAACTATGACTTGCTGAATGTGAATCATACCATGTCTTCTTCTTCTTCTTCTTCTTCTTCTTCTTCTTCTTCTTCTTCTTCTTCTTCTTCTTCTTGGCTCTTCTTTTACTAGTGTGCCCTTACTGCTATTCTAATCGGATGGTAGCTTCAATTAAATCTGCGAAATCCTATTCTCTTGGTAACTTAGCATATCCAGCAAGTACACTCTTAAGTTGTCTTCTAATCTTCCATGGAAATAGTCACTAACCTTTTCCCACGGAGTTCTTTGAGTCTTCGTTAATCCTCTCAATAGATTTTGAAATTGGTGTGCATGATCTTTGAAGAATGAATTTAATTTTTCTAGTACCTCTTCTAGTATTTTATCGACCCTAAAAGGAACTAGAAACATAGACTCTCATTGTCCTGAAATGTCTTCATACCATGTTGCATATTGCATGAATCACTCCATTATTTTTCCTTGCAATGTTGCAGAAAAGTGTTCTTTCTTTGTTTGATCATTGTAAAGATT
The DNA here is from genome assembly GCA_020310875.1 of Ceratopteris richardii. NCBI lineage: Eukaryota > Viridiplantae > Streptophyta > Polypodiopsida > Polypodiales > Pteridaceae > Ceratopteris > Ceratopteris richardii. The sequence continues at coordinate 134,053,684 of CM035423.1, read as the reverse complement.
TTCAAATCCACTCACTGCCCATCTTGTTTCAAATCGTCCTACATGATTTTCTACATCTTAGAAATTTTTACCACTAAATTGAGATGCCTCCACTCTCTTATTCATCATGTGAGGTTGTTGTGCCATGTTTCTCGTTGACATGCTATTTTTTCCTCCTAATGGATCAAATTGTAACTTGCTATCGGAATCACCTTTGGGAACCTAAGCTAGTGCTTGTATGACGTATTCAATATCTAACAATACATCTGAACTAGCATTTAATTTCACCACTAACTCGTCCAGTCTACATAAGTGAGCTCAGGTTCGCTTGAGCCACCACTAATGTGAGTCCTTTGGATTGGATATATGACATTCTTGCTTCATGGTAGCCTAGAATAGATATATTTGGAAGAGGAAAGGCATTATATGGTTTGAAGCAAGCACCACACTCTTGGTATGAAAAGATATATTCCTACTTGATTGCACATGGTTTTGAGAAGAGTCCAATTGAGAGCACCTTATATGTTAAGCATGCAGATTATGTACTTCTCATCATTTTTGTGTATGTTGATGACATGCTACTCACTAGTCCTCTAAAATGATCATGTTTATGCATTTCCCAAGTGTCAAGCATTGGTAGGTGGTTAAGCGCATCATTTTCTACTTGACTTGTACCTAGCTACTTGGGTCGTTGTATCCCAAGGGGGGATCATTACTGCCAAATTCACATGCTTTTTCTAACTCATGCTAGGTTGGTTGCTATGACACACTCGTGTATGCACTAGTGGTTTTTTCTTCATGCTTATTAGCTCATGCATATCTTGGTTGAGCAAGAAGTAGCCTTTTATGGCCACTTGTAGTTGTGAAGTTGAATATAGGGTAGATTTCACAATTACTCTTGAGTGTGTGTAGCTTAGATACCTTTTGGATGATTTGGGTGTTGGTCAATCTTTTGCCACCACCATCTTCACTAATAGTCAAAGCACATTAGCAATTGCAAGCAACCATGTGTTCCATGCTTGCACAAAGCACATTGAGGTGCATTATCATTATGTTAAGGAGAGGTTCTCTACTAGAGGGATGAGTTTGACATATGTGGCCACAAATGATAATAGTGCAGAACTTTTCACAAAGGCTCTCTCTACCTAGGGAGAAGTTTGAAGCTTCTCGCAAAGCTTTGGGCTTACTTCCTTTTGTGGATTGATCTCTCTCCACATAGCTTGGCACTACCTTATCATGAATGCGAGCTACTTGTCCACTACATCACTCCCAAGGGAGATTTGTTGATATATTTCAGTAGTGCTATCTGTGAACACACTTAGGACCACTAGGGCACTTTTTTCCCTCTTTAGGATGGTTTTTCTCTTAGCTTGTATACACACCTATAACCCTAACGAGTCACTTATCTTTGTACATTCACTTGATAATACATTCAGTATTGTGTGTTGTGCTCCAAGAATCTTCTTCTTCCTTGTGCTGTTGGTGTGCTTGTGTACACCTCAAACTCCAACAAAAGTGAAGTCGATAATATCTTTAAATTAATGTAGAGTTATCTCAGCAATCCTAATTTTACATGTATTAACAATTTCAAATAAAAGTGAATTTCAACAATAGTCGATCGTTTCCTATAATTTTTTATGGGATGATTATATTGAAATGCTGATTTTGTAAGCTCCGTAGTCTACTATAACATCTAACTTGTAATCACCAATGGATAAATTATGACGGAAGTTTAATTTCTATGTCAGGGTTGCCTTACCTAATAGTCTCGATAGACATGTAGGATTGATCCTAAAGCTTAATGAGCATCTCAGGATGAATTATGTAAATTATCATTTATGTTCTTCTATTTGTTGTTGTGCAAACTATGAACCGATAAATACAAATTTACACTGGTGTAACATTTTTATATGTTTATGTGATTATCTTTCAAGATGAAAAGTATATGCTTTTGTGAATTAATTGTATACGAAGTGCATCTTTATTGCACATGGTTGTTACACATTAGAACATGGTTATGTAACGGGAGATAGTAAGACTCGGTCTGCACCTACTAAATCCTCATGTACGACTTTCTTGCTGATCTGTGTGTGTGTGTATATATATATATATATATATATATATATATGAGACATTAACTATCTCTTTATCTGGAAAATTTAAGCTACACCATTTTAAATTAAAATTTTATAAAAACCTCGCATGTACTCTTTCTTGCTGATAGATTTGTCTTTCATCTATTAGCTATTTTCACGGACAGAAATTACCAAGCATATTTTCTGAGTGTTTCTAGCAGTACTCGATATATTATTTATGAGAATCGAAAGGTTCTAGATTAACATTTTTGATGTGATACTTACCTCGATAGGTAGCACCTTTAAGATATGTATTTAAAGGTCTCATACTAGTTCTATATAAGCACTGATATTTTGTTTGGAAGATATAAAAGCTTTCCTGATATAGTGCTTTATTTATTTTGGGTTATATACATTTTATTCAATGTTATATAAAACACATGTATTGAGTTTATTCTTGTGTATAAATACCCCTCTGTTAATGAGTGTGATCCTGTAATTTTCGACCGTTTGCAATTAACACTGAAAGATATCATTAAATATAAATGATAGTGGCCAAATGTTGTGTTTTATTATCAAATATAGGTCTTTATCCTCTTATACATAGCTTTAAACTTTAGCAAAAACAAACATACCTCCATACATAGAGGCAATTTCTTGAGGAAATTGATCTTGAAGATCATCTCCTACTTGAATAGGAGGATGATCCTCTCTCTCCTTAGCCCATTTCTCCTCTTGTATTTCTCTCATAAGAACTCTTGGGAGTATTGATTTATCGAGGAAGGGGTTCCATCATCCATAGAGTTAGGAACAAAAGCTTCCGGTGGAAGTAATATTTTTCTTTCACTTCCACTATTTTGATCCTCTGGTGTTGCTATAGTCTGAGGTTTAGCTACCAATTGCTCTAATCTCTCCAACAATCCTTCAAAGTGTAACTCTAGCTTAGTTGAGTTGGTCTGATTGAAAAAAAGATGGCTTGCAACGAACATAGCATGAGCTTATCCTACCATCCTTGCACAAAACTTGGTCATTTGAGTCTCTAAATTTGCTCGGGGATAGCATTTATCTAACTCAACTACATTTGGCCCTTCTTGGAGTCGAGCCTGGTAGGCTTTGGACATCATGTCCAAGCCTTCGAGATTGGGATTTGCTAATGGGTATGGAACTAGCTCTTCTAGCCTACCATACCCAATGGAGCATGAAGACTTGTAACACAAGTGAGGAAAGATCTTGAGAAATTCAGAAGAAAAAAGCCCCACAAAGAGGAAGAAAGTGCAGTGATACAACTAAGGTGTTAATTTGAAGCCTGAAAACTACAAAAGGAAGAGGAGGGCTAGATAGAACAATGGGCATAACTTTAACATGAGTGACAAGAACTTTGTGGAAGTGGCATCAAAAGTGGACTATGGTGCACCATGTGTAGCAAAAAAGGACGTGGTAAGTGCCTGTCCTCTTTTAAGTGTGACTTTCTAGTTATGTGAGAGGCTTGGCCATGAAACCTAGGAGTGTCATAAAGAGGAATTCCTACACAAGCATACTAGGGACAAGAAGGAGTCCAACCACCACCAAATGTAATGGTTGTTGTACCAAGTCAATGTAACATCCACAACCCACTTCCTCGGGGTAATTTTGGAATTGGGTCCAAAAGGCTAATCGTTTGTTTTAGGTGTGGGGAGTATGAACATTATCAATGCAAATGTCCACTACTAGAGAATTGTCCTCCTGGCAAAAATCGCATATAAGTTAGAGACCACTACACCATTTGTTGCCCAAAGAACAAGGAGTCCACATTAGGGCCTCATATTCAAATGATATATGTGAGTAAGGAAGGATTTGAAGAAGAAACCATTATGCCAGCACCATTAGCTAGGGTGGTGCATCTAGAAGAAGTTGAAAGATCCTCAGGTAAAAATGCACCAAGATTCAAGTACAAATGGATTGAACAGGGAAAAGAGGACACTTGATGACAAGCCTATGCCAAGTGAAGAGACCCAATCAAAAGAAGATCTTACAAGAATAAGTGAAACCATTGCACAAGCATTCAAGAGGGCTCAAAAAGAGCTTGAGGATTTACACATAGCCCATGCCCTTTTGGACTCTGAGGCTTTAAGAAAATTTAAATACATTCACAAGGAGTCTAGTATTTTTGTTCTATTAAAAATGGATGTATTTTTGCTCTTTAATTATTTTTGCTCTATTATCTTCATTGATAATCAGAGCGTATTAGCAATTGGAGAAGTTCCATGTTCCATACTCGCACAAAGCATATTGAGGTGCCCTATCACTATGTCAGAGAGAGGTTCTCTACTAGAGAGATTAGTTTGGAATATGTTCCCGCACTGGATAACATTGAAGATATTTTCACAAAGGCTTTACCTCGAGAGAAGTTTGAAGCTTTCCACAAAGCTTTGGGCTTACTTTTGTTCGTGGATTGATCTCTTTCCACATATCTAGGCACTTCCTTATACATGAGTGATAGCTCCTTGTTCACTACATCACTCCAAGGGGGGGATTTGTTGATATATTTTGATACAGATGTGTGTGAACATAGTAATGACTACCAAGGCACTTTTTTCCATCTTTAGGAGGTTTTTCCCCCTAGCCTTTATATGCACCAATAACCCTAGTTCATTATGTATCTTTGTAAATTCACTTAGTAATTAACTAAGTGTTCTGTTGTGCTCCAAGATTCTTCTTCTTCCCTATGATTTTCTTGTCATTTTGCACACCTCAAACTCCAAGAATAATTTTCTTTTTAATCTTAACCCAAGACTTATAAATTGTGATTATGATTTTTGAATGGGATTAATGATACACTTGGTTAAAACTTCAATGTTGGATGATCTTACAATGTGTGAAATGTTTTAGGTGTCCATTTCATTTCACATCCTCTAAGGCTATTTTGCATATTACCTCTTCCTCTATCCTAATAGATACAACAATTTTTGTCCACACCGGTTCCTTTAACATCATTGGGAGATTCCTCCTTACAACCTAGTTTTTGCAAGAGAACAAGGATTACGACCACCACATGCTAGAGAGATGACTCTCCTCCCACCCAATTGCCTCTATATATAGCTCTCTCCAGGGGACTGCCTTCTTGGGGTATCCACATCCAAGTGTCAGCCATGTAACTACATGTGCGCCAAGTGTCCCAGTTAACTCGAGTTAACTCAAGTGGATGCTTCTAGAAGGCTCTAGATCTCTTTGGGCAAAATACTCTCTCCATGTCCCCCATGGGGATTGAACCCAAGACCTCCTCCTTCACATCCTTGAGACTTAACCACTAAGCTAAGTGGATCACTTGTTCACAAGACCACAAGACCTCCTAGTAAGTCTTTGGTCATACACACGGATGACCAAACAGTGTCCAATTTCAGATCTGCCTGAACCGGCCAAACCCTTAGATCATAAAATTACTTTATTACATTCTTCCCCCCTTGGAAAAATATTTTCTTCCTTGAAAATAGAGCTATATACATAACATAGGCAACCCCCGAGCCTCATGTTCTAGAACAGGAAGAACATGGTCATGTTCTAAAACTGGAAGAACATGTCTCATCTCTATGGTGGAGTCCCTGCCCAAATGATTCAAAACACTATCTCATTTTGCACTTTGATGAACTGAACAAAGTACAAACTAGTGAAAGAATAATAAGGGTGGATCTAAAAACATCCTTGGCCAGTTCACAGTTTTTGGATGTGCAATCTAGGAACAAACATGTGAACTGGATGGATTCAACTTACTAGTCCATTTTTGGGCATGATTGGTGCATGGACTTAGTAATGAAGGTGGGATTCTTATCCCTCGCAAGACTTTGAGAACTCTTAATTCACTTGAATTTGTTTTGAAGAACTTAAAGTTTGGTTATCTCAATCATCTAACTTGGATGTTTGTACAATGGTTAACTCTGATCCAATAGTTACTTGATTTTTTCACCCGACTAGAGGACTACTTTATCCTAATGAGTTTAAAAATCCTATGTAAATTGTAAGAGAAAGTTTACCATTTTCTTTGAGTCAACCAGAATACAACTTGACCAATTCAAATTCAAAATGAAAATTTTCTAACTTAGGACACTTTTCTCAAAGACTTTAACTGAAAGTTCTTGGGAATTGTCAATTTGATGAGCAATTCCTAACTTCTCTTTTCTAGAGTATATTGTAATCTGGGGAATCTTTTTAATCTTGAAGGAAACTTTAAATAAATAAGTCCACTTAGACTTATTATCTTTTGAAGTTTGAAAAGGTTCTTGTCCATAACATCTATCTAGGATGTTCAATTAGTTATCTAACCGGCTAACCCTGGTCTTTTGCAAAATGAATCAGATACCATGTCTGAGCCAATTCCAAAAGTTTTGGAAAGCAGAAAGAAATAACTAAATCTTAGTACAACCAATTCAAGCTTCAAAGATACGTAAGCTCGCTATGAGTCAAAGGCTAGATGACTCAGGACTTTAACTTTTCAAAGATCTGTTTCAACAGGGTATTGAAGTATTTTTTCTATCTTTAAGAGAAATAATCTAGTTTCTCAAAAGGATTCAAAGCAAATCAAAAACATCATCCAACCACAAGATACTAGTGTGGTAACCAACATCAGTGTGTTGACCCACTGAGGTTCTTTTGATGAGTTTTGTAATCAAATAATACTTCATTTGAGACTAAGTTCATGTCAGATTCAGACTTTTTGACTCCTTATCGTGAATGCAATTCTTGTGCATTTCTTTGAGTCAAAAGAGTGAATTTACCAAGTTACACTAGGAACTTGATACTTGACTTAGTGAATCAAATCCTTAGTTGAAAAGATCAACTCAAAATCAAAGTCCAACTTCTTTCATAAATTTATGGAATATTTCTGAAAATTAACAACACTTCATCTTGAAGCGTTTCAAGAAGATCTTGGAAGTTACTTACATCATATCTTCTGTTTCATTGATCTTGAAGTTGTCTTGAAATATCTTAGGATACTACTTTTATCTTCCTTGAATTTAAACTCCTTCTTTGAAGTTTTAATTCCTATGAGGATCAAACTTCAAGATCCAATCTAGGACTAAAAGATAATTATCATCCCACGGTCCAATGTCCCATACCATCTTTCCTACATTAATCTGAGTATAAAATCTAGTGTCCCATACCACCCTATTTTATATTGACAGTAATGTGTGGGTGATTCTTATCCTAAAGTCTAAACATCTCTTGATATAGTACCTTATCTCTTCAATTCTTTTACGAGAATTTGGAAGTTTCAGGCATTACCTCTAACTAGATTTTCTAAGTTTTGATTCCTTCGCATGATCACCTCACAATCATGTGCTTTGCCTTGGAAACTTAAAAACCTCTTGTCAGAATATCAATTCTTCTTTGCTAGGGTTTTCAAATGAAAACCAATCAGAATTCCAAGTACTTGAATTTTCATAGATTCAAGTTCAATTGGTTTATCTCTGACCAATTTGTAGTGACAAGAGTTTTTCACTTCTTGTCTTTAGATTCCTTACTTTACTGATGCTTTAGGTACCTACCCCGGGGACTTTATATAGGAATCTCTCTACTGCTTAAGTCTTAAGCATCCGCTCATGCTTTCTGGATTTGTACCAAAATCCCTTTGAGGATAGGCAAACATTTATGTTTTACCTTCCACAGACTTTAAGTACTGTCTTCACGGTTGCAGACTACATTCTTGGAATCGCTTCACTCTGTTCAGACTTGGAACAGCTTACTCTTTTCATAAAAATCCATTGGATAAATGGAACTTGAGTGAATAATTCCCAAAAGGAATTTTATTGCCAATACTTGGGCAATCTACAAAGTAGTTCCAATCGCACATACTTGGACAATCATGGCCAAGCTTGATCTAGTTGATCTTGCGACTAAAATAAAGAATAAGTCTTTATAATTAAGATCTCCTAACTATCTAAAGCTTCTTTGCTTACCTGTAGGATTTTTAGAGATCTTTCCCTTACTCAAGTCCAAGCATACACTAATGCCTCTCAGATTCCAAAGCTAAGAATCTTTGATATACCTTTAGGTTATATCATAATTTGGACTTTACGTACTACATCTGGTGGTTTTGGACATCTAGGGAACTACCTATTGTTGAAAGAGTATGAAAGACTTCATTCTCAATACTTGGAAGAATGCTATTCTTCAAAGACTTGAGATTCCTTCTAGGGAATCAAATATCTTTTAGCAAATGATTCATCTTGGAATCTTTTGCAATGCTGGAAGGATATTTGAAAGAAATTCTTTCAAACAATATCTAGAAAGTTTACTGATTCAATTGTATTCATTTCCTGAGTATCAAACTAGAGACTAAATATCACCTTTTGGATATGGTTTCCCATGCCACTATGAAAGTTTAAGTTGAACTTTCGTTTATGTGATATTGACTCCTATTCTTGAGTTTGGTACAAGATTCATTATTATTGGTCAATCTTTAGATGTTACTAGAGTCCTTAAAAATATTTCACCACATTAGGAAAAAAAGTGAACCCTGCATGGGCCTTGTAAGGATTCCTAATTTTTAGGGATTAAGCTTAATCTTGTTCTTTGTTAAGGGGACAAAGTGCATTTAATAGAGCACTTTTTGGTAGGCTGAAGTAGGCTTTTTTTAAAGTTGAGCTAGGACCTTCTCTCTCTTCTGCACATAAAGAGAGAGAAAAACCACTTTCCACCTCATCAAATCCGTCCATCTTTATGAATAAAAAAATGAGTTTTCTGAAAAAGTCTCTTTTTCAGCTATTCTTTATTCAAAATGGCCCATACTTTTATGTATATGTCAGAACTTAATTTTTTTAGACTTATTTTTATAAAAAATACTTTAAAAACATACTTTTCAAAATCCCTCCAAAAGTTAAGTGCCACATCATCAAACTCGTAACTTTGGTTGCCCCAAAACATGAATTTTTGAAAAAAAACTCATTTTCCCTCTAACATACTGAAAAAATTCATTTTGATCTATCCACATACCAAAACACACTTTTTTTCTTGCACATAGCTACTGTACTAGCCATTTCAGCCATCTGTGTGCTTCTTCCCATTCGGTGCTGGAGTTTTGGAACATCATGGTGCTCACATGTATTATGAACATGACACCAGCACCAGCGCGTGCTCCTCACTCAAAGAGTGTACATGTTCGTGTTCCTACAGAATTTGCACCAACAACTAGAGGTAGCAATGACATAGATTCTCAAAATGCACGACGTGCAGCTGGAGAGAAGAATATTGATCTTTGGGTCCATGGTGCTTTGTATCCCTTGGATCCAATGGCTAATGTTCATCCTAGATTCCATACTATCTCCACATTTCTACAATTCCCTGGTTCCGGTGAAGATGGACTCCTAGGCTATTGCAAGCGATTGTCTAACCATTCTACATCTATAGCAAATTATTGGATGCAACAATGTCATCACAACCATTTCAAGATACACAGTTTAGAGAGTGCTATACACACTTTAGAAAGTGCTATCAAATCTTTGGATGAGCACAATAATAGACTCAAACAAGATGTGGAAGAAAAGGAGAGCACAATTACAAATTTGAAAGCCAATCTTACACAACTAAAAGAGACTCCACTTGGGATGAGATTTAGGAAACGACCATTATCATCCTTTCAAGCTCTTTCAACTGGTGGTGGAGCACAGAAGCGACGTGTTTACGCACTTAGGTATGTATTTCCTTTGTTTAGTTATGTTAAAAGACTTTTAGATTGAGATTCTTATTGTGCAGGTCATTTGTTGAAGATGCGAGTGCTTCCTCAACAATGGAGGATCAATTGAAGTTTCTAAATTCTTGTCTTAGCAACAAACATGTGCTTATGATCTTGGAGTCACCAATAGGAAATCACATCAAAACCCAAGTGATTAAAGATTTTGCAGGCAACTTAGAAGATATTATTAGTCCTAGTGAGGTACAGATGGTATGTGATGAAGCAGGTGTTAGTACTAGAGCGTACACTGCATTGTACAATCTTTTGAAGCAGGCTCTACAAAACAAAGGTATTTTCCAGAGCATTTTTCCATGCCCTTACAAGGTATCTGTGAGGAAGAAGATAACCAATGAGGATGTAGCCAATACTCTTGGCAATTACCTGCATATAGAAGATGTTATGCCTGCATCCATTTATCATTCATCTACATCAAAGAAAGAGTTGAAAAACACATCTAGACAGGGATTCATCTACACAAAGTACAACAACATATTTGTCAATTTGGAGAGGCTCCAAAAGGAAATGGTTAAATTTTACAAATCCACACTTCAAGGTATATCCATTGTTTTGATAATGACATTCATAGTATTTTTAATAATATAATGTTTGTTATTTGATGTAGATTGTGGTTCCAAACTCAAGTTTGTATTGAAGCTAGACGAATGTCAAATCATAAAGGGACGCCGTATGGAGAGACTTAGTGTGACACTCATGAACGAAGCTATGGCCCATGCTATTATTGATGATAGTGAAGAATCTACCCATCACTTTACATATAGTGTCCAATCAGAGAAAGATATATGGTGGTTAGGTGCTATTGAAGTACCTAAAGAATCCAATGATGTTCTTACATGGATTTTCAATAGGATCCCATGGATCACAGAGGTGATAACTTCTCAAATTCATTGTGCCAAAATCAATGTAGAAAGCCTTGGTGATTTTGAAGTAGAGTGGCACTTAGGTGGAGACTTAAAGACTATCAAATGCATGTTAGGGTGCAAACAAGGTGCATCTACTCTCTATCCTTGTCCATATTGTACACGAGGTTATAAACGAACAAAGAGAAAACAAAACAACATAGATGATTTAGTTGATGACACAGATGCAACTCCATCTGCTGAATGGGATACACCTTTAATGAGGTGTCCCATGTTAGGTACACCTAATCGTGACATGTCAGATAAGGATTGGAATCCCATTATTCCATTCCCTTTAGTCAATGTCCACTTTTGCACCTTGCATGCCTTCATGAGAAGTTTTGATAGACTATTGAAGCTCCATATAGAATACGCATTTGCCATGAAGCCAGTTGATAAATCTATTCAAGCTATAAAGAAATTGGAGGAACTTCTTAATTCAATTGGTTGTCATGGTGGAAATGTAACCCTAGTTGTTAAAAAAGTTGGAGAATCTCAAGATAGCTTGCAACAAGTGTCAATGACAGGGAATAAAGCAAGACATTTTTTTAGAAGAGGTACTAGCACTCAAAATAATGAACGTTATGAGCTGTGGAAAGACCTATGCATGATCACAACAGACAATGACTCTCAAGTTGATCTTTGTAATAAGAGAAAGAAAGTTTGGTCGAGCTTTGATAAGGTTGTAGGCTTAATGGGTCTGACTAGGTCTAGTGCTATTCAACGTCAAATGTTTCAAGGAACATTAGTGGAGTTCACCAAGTGTTTCATTCAATGTTGGGGAGAGAGCAATATAACACACTACATTGTAAGTGTAATCTTCTTCTACAAGTGTTCATTGCACTTACCTTTTTCCAATGTACTTAACAATTTTTAGCATATTTTGTTTGCACATGGAGCTTTTTTCATGCATCGATATGGGTCATTAGAGATTTTCAGTACCCAAGGAATGGAAAAGTCACACTACAAAGCGAGGGGTGTCTACTTCAAAAACACCCGACATGGTGGTGGCCCAATGCAATCAAACTACATGGAGGAGATGTTTAATTGGTTTTACCGCACTACATTCTCGAGAAAGTTTTTTGTGGAACGACTTAGGGATTCAAAATTGGCAAAACTTGCAAGAAAGATGCAACACAACATTGCCAGTGAGAAATGGAAGTCATCGTTAGGTCCTCTTCATCATGCTCAGTGGCGTGCAAGGAGACAACGAGAAGGCTCAGCTTGGAAGTAAAGTGAATTCGCTATTTCCCATTATGTGGTAATACATATGATTATTGTAATCTTGATTTCAATGTGTTATTATTTAATATATAATATTCTGTATGGTTTTAAACAGGTTTTGTCCGTTCTAGTGTGAACAAACAGTTTTTTAAAAAACTCTATAAATAGAGAGAACTCACTTCATTTCACACTTTTTGCAACTCAAGAGAATGGCACGCACCAAGCAAACTGCAAGGAAAGATCGCGTCTTCTTTCCTAGCCCTCATCTAGGGACACAACGCCCACCATGGTTGCAACCCCCCCAAAGGCCTCGAAGTGGTTCCCAGAGCACATCTGTGCCTGTGTCACACGATGGCACACCACCTGGGAGCAATTCAGTGCGAGAAAATGAAGTGTCCAATATACAAGATTATTACACTCCAGGACGATCAGAGGCCATTTCAGATGATGAGCCACCAACAAGGACACCCATCAAATCAAGACCCAAACAGAAGTTGATCAGAAGGAGTGTACCAGAGAGCGACGAAGAGTCATCCCAAAATGAGGAAAGCAACAATCAACCGCCATGGAATGATATGCAAATACCAACGAGCCATAGGGTGACACATGGAGGTAAGACACTTCCACAAGGACAAGGGCAAATACCAACAGAGGAGGAAAGAGAGCAAAGTCAACAACCACATCAACAACAAAATGTGCAAGATGAAGCTGGGCCCTCACATCGTGTACATCGGAGAAAAAAAAACTATCAACCTCGACGTCGACCTCAACGTCAGCCAAACATACCTCCCAACCCAAGAGCTCCACAAAGACGAAGGAAGCACTGCAGGGCTTTTGCAGAGATACGACACTACCAAAAGTCCGTTGAACTACTCATACCACGAAGAGCTTTTGCAAGGGTAGTGAAAGAGGAACTACAAAGCTACCAAGCACGTCTAAGAATACAAGGGATAGCACTTGAAGCACTTCAAGAGGCAGCTGAGGCCTACCTCATCTCCGTGCTTGAGGACTCTAACCTCTGTGCTATCCATGCCAAGAGAGTAACCATACAACCGAAGGACATTCAGCTAGCAAGAAGAATTAGAGGAAATAACCCATGATGTGTATATTATACCCTATGATAGGCTACTTTGCGATGTAATACAATGGATAATAGAAAATTTTGTTTTGACTTATATTCTTTGTCTCTTTTTTCTCTCTCACTCACTCACTCTCTCTCTCTCTCTCTCTCTCTCTCTCTCTCTCTCTTTCAGTCAGTTATATATGGATTCAGTTAAACATGCATGCACTTGCCTATTGTTTTATGACTAGATATGTTCCTTTTCTACATACTGGTGTGCAACATGTCCTTTTCATACCAAAAAACCCCCAGCCACAGAAACGCGGGATTCAGCCCTGCAAAATTTTTGCAGGGTTGAATCCCGCGTTTCTGTGGCTGGGGTTTTTTTTTGCAGTATTTGGTCTTTGGTAAGCATAAGACATATGGTAGAGATGCAATGGTCTAGGTATTAAGAGGTTATACCCTATAGGAATTGAGATCTTTAGCTACTAAAGGCTGAATTTATACCCTACTGAAAACTTCTGGTCCTGATAATACCAAAACCAATTGAAAATCTGAAATTACATAGTTTCCTATGTATTGTAGCACCTAAAAACACTAGATAAGGCCAAAAAAGCCCCAGCCATAGAAACGCGGGAAACAGCCCTGCAAAAATTTTGCAGGGCTGTTTCCCGCGTTTCTGTGGTTGGGGCTTTTTTGGCCTTTTTTAAGCATATAATCATACAGAGGACCAAAGCACAATACAAAGACCCCCAATTAGATACAATTTGTGGAGAGAAGATAAGTTCAATTTTTTAGCACATTCATATACAGAACTAGACAAATGATGAAAAAAAAAGTTTGTATTATCAAGACATTACATCATTTCTCAGCTGCCTTCAATTTCTCCACAACTTTCTTTCTCCTTTGGAGAGATTGAGGCAGCTGGTAAGTCAATACAAATCTTGATATTACATGGGGGTCTTGCATTCCAAGACTCATGGCGATACCTATTTGCCCTAATACTTTTCCTCTAAAATTAAGTCCTAAAGTAGTTACAACTAAGGATTTCCTAACCAAAATGACACAATTAGTGCCTTGGGTAATTGTACATAAACACAAAATCTTGCTAAGGGCCTTCAAGCACCAAGTGATGAAGTGCCCATCGGGACTGTAGTCTTTGTGTATGATAACAAAATCATCCTTTGGCAACTTTCCGATGTAGTTTGCCAAGGATGCACCACTCCCACGAGAAGCTCGATCCCCACCAGACCTTGCTGCGAACTTGTCGAGCTCAATTGCTTCCTGTTAAGAACAAATGAGAATTCAAGCTCTTACAATGTTAACTTAAAATTATCGATTTATTTAATTCAATTACCACTTACATCATGAAGCTTGTCTTCTTCCTCCCCTCTTCCAGGGGCATCAAGATCAATGCTAGAGTGGGCCATGCCACTCTGCTCTGCTACATGGGATGTAGGAATTTTTTGCTTCAGTATCCTCTCCTGTGCTGCACTCAACTCCTCCTCTGTAGTAGAATTGTTGTCATCATTTAAAATATCAGCACACACCATTGATATGGTGTCTGCCACAGAATCCCCAAGTGGGATGGACTTCTTTTCAAGTATGTCAGATGTGTTGTCAAGTGGAACATCTGACATTGTGGAGAAAATACTCAAGCATTCATCTAGACGTAGACCGAATGCCTTCTCAATGTCATGGAGTAAAATAAATTCCTCTCCATCCACAACGATGCAGGAGAGATATTCAAGTTCCACCTCTGGTAATGTGGGCTCAGAGGGGTTGAGATTTGAAGGGGGGGGCTCCTCCATGCTTGATTGCACATGTAGTTTATCCTCAACACCACCAGGGAATTCTTGGTGGATTGTAATGCTTTCTTTGGAAAAATTTATGGCCTCTGGTTGAGGCTCATTCTTCTCCTTAACAAAACCCCCAGTGGCAAGGTTGGGGAGCTCAACAGGTGTAGGTTCCGGCTCCTCATTAATAATAAAATATGTTGTTGCAGTGTAGGATAGGTACTTTGTACCCATCCTCTTCTTTTTGTTAAGTTTTTTTACTAATGGCACAGAGTCATCTAGTAAGTGCCCAGCAGTTTCCGCAATTGCCATGAAGCGCTTAAGGCGCTTCATGAAGGCTTCATCGCCTCTATGTATGTAGAGTAGAAGGTCACATGGAACCCATTTACCCTCATAAGGCGGTATTTCTATAGAAAAACGCAAGATGTAGTACTCAAGGAACTCTATGATTTCCTTGAGCACATCAGAGTTCAGTTGAATTGTTTTGTCTAGATCAGGGACCCTAGACAGTAGGTCATACAAGTGGTTCTGACCTTTGAACTCAGTTGATTCCAAGAACTCATTGAAGAGTTCACGTGGACGTTTGAGTTGCAGGGTACTGGAGGATGCGGCAGCCATTGCGCGTGATGCTAGCTTGTGTGCGTACTCTGCTAGTGATTGTAGCTCTTCTTGGTTGCAAAAGTGAGAAATGAGAGAATAAGTGTTGCTTTTATAGTAGTTTCAAAATTTTAAAGTGAGTGGGACCCATTTTAAAACTAAAACTGATACCTTCAAATAAAACAATCATGCACAGAACTCTCAGAAAAAAAACTTTTGCTCATAAAAAGATTGAACAGAATCATTAACCAGAATAAGATACACGACAACACAATAGAAAAAAAAAATTCTCAGAACTTTAAAATTATAATAAATTGCCATTGGAAAAACCAAAGATTTGGCAAATTGTACATCATATTGAGATAAAAAAATTTTACATGCTACATGTCTTGCATGTTAAATACATTGTTGCAGATGTAGGATTATAAATGGAACATAGGTGTGTGTACACTGTAGCACTCAAATAGTCCTTGAGCTATGACAATGAAAGTTGAGTTCCATCCACACTCCATTCAAGGAGGACTTTAATTTTATCCTCCAACCTCTTACCAATCTGCAGACAAATAGAAAACTTTAAATGAACATATTTGAGTGTAAGAATTTGTATAAACAAAAGAAGAAATACCATATGCTACTTACCTTATGCCCTTGTATTCTGAACTTTGATTGATCCAGATCCTCAAATCCCATGATTACTAGATGTTCTCTCACGTTGGCAAGAGTCCAATGATGATTTACTGAAATAACTTCCATTTCATTGTTGGGTAGATTTATCTTAATTTCAAATGAAATTAAAACACCCTCAGAACTTTGTAATGGTATCCATTCACCAAGTTTACACATCCAACGATCATAATAGAATCTAATGTACAATGAAGTACGATGTTTCAAGTATCGAAATCCTATGCCTGTTGCACCAATTTTACAAATGTATCTATCCCCTTTGGTGCATCCTTCTACAAGTCCCCATTTTTCACCTAGCAAACACTCTACCTGCTCATACGTGATATCTTTTAACATGAACATTGTTGACGTCTCTAGAATTGTGAATATCTGAAATAAATGTACAAAACAATGAACAGGAACACACCAGTGTAATCCTATAGATCTTGAAACTCTTGTAAATTTCAAAGAGTTGTGTATGTCCATCACCATCTTATGCTTCAAAGATGTTAATGTCCATACATCAGGTTGCGGCCACTCAAGCTTTAAGAGAGAATCTACCTTAATCATCTC
Organism: Ceratopteris richardii; assembly: GCA_020310875.1. NCBI lineage: Eukaryota > Viridiplantae > Streptophyta > Polypodiopsida > Polypodiales > Pteridaceae > Ceratopteris > Ceratopteris richardii. The sequence goes on along the minus strand of CM035423.1, from coordinate 134,037,095 downwards.
TAACTTGCCAAAATCATTTGATGAAGAGGGTACAACATATGTATGTGTGTAAAAGAAAACTCTCTCACATAATAGCTGAGCAGGACGGGCTTGTGGAAAGACTATCGACCCAACATCTGCATGCAATGCTTGGAAAGTACCTGTAAGACTATGAAGTGGTTGTTCTTCCACCAAGGTAGAAGGAAATATGTCTACAACAAAAAAATACACAACTTAGCTAGGTATATTCTGAAATTTGGACAAAAGTCAATGAGTAATACTTACAGTTGATAGGATATCTCATTTTGTTTGAGTTTTCCAATTTCATGGTTGACATTGTGAACACATGTTGTACAATGGCAACAGTTTCACCATTTTTGAGCTTTTTGAAGCCTAGTAACTTCCCTTTCCAATGAAGATCCAAGTTTCCACGATCTCTCACACGGTGAGGACCAACACCAGAGGGTTGCATGTACACCCATGCACCTTTGCAGAACTCCTGTCCTAACCAAAATCCTTCTGGAGCCTTGATATTGTGACATTTTATCACGATAACCTCATCTTTTGGACGTCTATGAGATTTAGGTTTCTCCATTGGAGATCAGGCTATGGAAATGACAGTAGGAATTCAAAGAAGACGATGCATAGAGAAAGAAATGGAGATGCAGGAGCTGCAATGGTGTGCTAGGGAGAGAAAGTAGTGGAAAGAGATGACTTTTTGGGACCTGGGTATGAAAATGGGAGGTTTTGGAGGGAGAAAGTTGCATTTTGAGTTATTTTTGAAAAAGTCACTTTTTTCACTTCAGTTCATGCATGGATTTTGATTTAGAACCCAAAAATAGCACTTTTGATCCTAAAAAGTGGTTGGGGGACCATTAAATGGTGTTATGATGAGTTTTATAACTTTTTGAAAATTTTGAATTTTTGGGCCCAGGTAAGTTACGAGATTCCTTTCTCTCTCTAGAGGCAAAACCTGAACATAGGGGAATCCTGTCCCCTCATCCCCCTTCAGCCTAGTGATTTATAGGCTATAGACTGTGTCCACCACCCTCCTCTCATTGGTCCATCACTAATCACTCCTTAATCCAAAAGGCCCATCCAGGGTTCATTTTTTTCCCTAATGAATCAAAATTATGTTTAAAGTACAAGCATCTATTGATGATTGATCCAATAGTAATGCTACTATGAACACAACTTTGAACTTTATAGCTTGTTTAGGAAAAGTTCATGGATCGGAGATCCATTTCTTGAAACTTTCTATTCCTAAATAAAAAGTTCACACTTGCTTCAAGTCCTTAGGAACTTATCTTATTTCCTAAAGATTTCTTAGCTAGTTGCATCTTTTACCAGAAATGCAACTATAGAACCTAACTTCCTTTTATTGACATCAAGGATCAATTGATGTTGAGGTTTAACCTTTGATTTCCATCACTTCTTGGAATGAAATCAGATGAAAACTTATAAAAGCTTCATAGTTTTCTTAGCACCTTTATATCTTGTCAAAACATCTATATCCTAAAGAGGTTTTGCCTTCATCATTCCTTGGTCCTATCATATAGTATGAATTTATGTGTATTTTTGGAAGAGTCCATGAATCAATTAAGATCCTCTACTTGGAACATCTGCCTTCCCAAAAATAAATTCATCTCGAACATGGTAGGAGAATGATCTCAATTCCTAAAAGTTACTTACCGAGGTTTCATCGTGAGATACGAATCTTGAAACCACAAAGAAACTTCTTAGAACTTTCAAAATCTTCTAAATAGAAGAGTGTTCATCAAACTTGTAAACATAGTTGAAGTTATCATCCAATCTTGGGATGCTTGAGTATTTACATAAATTACATAACTAATCAACTAAAGCTTATCCGCATGAATTTATAAGTATCTCCTATACTTAGAGTGTTCATGACCCCCTAAGTACATCCGGAACTTAGAGTCATTATACATCACAAAAGTTTTGCAAGCAATTAAATTTTCTTAGTCATTAAGAAAATTTAATACTTAACTTTCTCTTAGTACTTACTTATGTTGGTGCAATTCAAGCCTTCACAATTTGGTTGGATTACTTCATGAAGACAACACTTGAAGGAAGGACCATAGGAACTTATGCTTATAAGTTCTTACCATTTTACTTCTTGTAAAAGTCTAAATGACTTGGAATCTTATGGATACACCTACTTGATAGATTCGTGGAAAATTAGAACTTGTGATTGAGAGAATATCTACCTACTTTTAGAGGAGTGATTGAAGGGAGCCAAGAATTCAAATTCGAATTCAAACTCTCACTCACTTAATATATAAGTTGTACTTGAAAAGTCGCGGTGTGAGTGTCATCATTCCCGAGGCTAATTTCATCTATCATTGAGTGTGTGAGAATACATACATTTACATATATCATCTCTGTTATTCTCTGAGTGTACTACTTCAAGTCTGTCAACTTCAAAGAGGCATATCTCAGTGCCTACTCCACCAAATCAAGTGATTCAAAACTTGGTAGATCCAGCTCAAAGCATACTACAAACATACAAAGTTTGGAACAATTTGGTTCAGCCAATTTCGAGAAATCGCGGTCGAAGTGCTCACTGGTATTTGTCTGCATACTTCCTAAAAAGTCGGGAGTGTTTCTAAGTTTGCTAAAGTGATTTCTCCTAGTATAGTTTATCATTTTATCTCATTCCACTTGCAAATGGTAGCTTACTAAGCTAATAGAATATCTCTAGAAGGAATTTTGCCAATTGTAAGTGTACTGGTCATACTCAGTGAAAGACTAAGCAGGTATCAATACCAAAATAGCAAGTTTTCTTGGATTTGTGAAGTATCAAGTAGTCTGTTTTGATTTGATCATTACACACATCATTTGCAAAGTACATATATGATCTCTTGGTATCATTTGGAAGCTAAGGGTGTCTACTAATCATATCTGGAGTCACTGAGGGCTGGTGCAAAGCAAGATTAGCAACACCTACTCAATCTTCTGGAGGATCCATCCATCTTTCCCAACAGTGGTATCAGAGCAAATAAGGTAACATGGGAGATGGTTTTCCTTCATTCATTGAAAAATTGGACAGGAACAATTATCAAGCTTGGTCTCTGAGGATGAAGACCTATCTACAAGGAAGAAGTCTATTTGGATTCATCTCAGGAGATGAGGAATTGCCCTCATTCAAAGCAAGGGGTCTACCCACCAAGGAAGAACAAGAAAGGCTCAATACATGGTGTGCAAAAGATGCATTGGCAAGGTCTTATCTTCTTAACTCTATATCTGATTTCCTTTTACCTCACATCAGGAATTGTAAGACTTCCCAAGAAACTTGGGAAACCTTGTCATCATACTTTTCATCTAATACAAAGGCCAGAAAGAATCAACTTTGGATTGAATTCACAACCCTTAGGAAGCAACCAAAGCAATCAGTCTCAGAATTTGTGACCAAGATCAAGGATGTGGCAGACCAATTGGCAAGCATAGGAGAGGAGATTGAAGAGGAACAAATAGTAAGGCAAATAACCAATGGACTAAAGGCAGATGATAAGTGGGAAAGTTTCACCACTGCAATGGATCTCTACATGGATATGCATACCCCAGATCTCACAACTCTGATGGGCCAACTATTCACACATGAAGCAAAGTTCACAAAGGTTGGAGATACATCTAAAGGTAACACTCCTTCTACCCTATATACTGATAGAAAGGTTAAAGACAAAGGTAAAGGTAAAAAGCAAGAGGATGAAGGCTCTACCTCCCAAGCCAACTATGCAGGGAGAGGTAGATCTTCAAGAGGAAGGGGCAGAGGAGGTAAGCAAGGTAGGGGGAGACCCTACAATTCATCACCATGCAATATTTGTGGATTGTCTAACCATACCACAGATGAGTGCTACAAAAATTACAAAAATCAGAGAGGAAGAGGCTATCAAAAGAGGTGGATACTCTCAAGGCAGAGGAAGGTTCAACCAACACCAAGGCTACAATGGATACAACAATAACTACAACAACAATTACAACCACAATGGTAACTACCAAGGAGGATTCAGAAATAGGAAAGACTACAACAACTACATAGAGGAGCAAGATGACTCCCTATTGATCATGAATATGACTTCCAAGTCAGGTATCAATGATGATCATCTGTTTTATATTGATTCAGGGTGTTCAAATCATGTAGCTGGCAATGTGGCACTACTCTCTGATCTTGAGGAACCCAAGGGCAAACATCAATTACAGACAGGTGATGATACTAAGCATTCTGTAGTAAAGATTAGAAATGTAAAAACTTGTGATGGTACTTATTGAGCAGGGTACTTTATGTACCAACTATTACAAAAAACTTAATGAGCGTTGGTCAGATTGTGGAGAAAGGTTTGCAGGTCAGATTCACTCAACATGGAGCATATGTGGAGGACCCAAGACATGGATTCAAGAGGATAGCCAAGGGAGAAAAATCAGGTAGATTATTTACTTTTGAGTTAGAAGACACCAAAAACATTGCTTTATACAATTACAAGGATCAAACACTTTCAGAATTAGAAATATGGCACAAGAGACTAGGGCACATAGGTGAAAGGACCTTGAAGCAAATGAGCAGAGATCAATGTGTGCTTGGGATACCAAATGTGTCCAAGCAACACATGATTTACAAGTGTGGTGCTTGTCAGTTTGGTAAGTCTCACAGGTTACCTTATACAAGGAAAGGTTTTATGCATAAAGAATACCTAGACTTGGTGCACACAGATGTTTGGGGACCTATCAAGGATCCCTCCATTTCAGGATCAAGGTACTATGTGTCTTTCATTGATGATTATAGCAGATGGACTGTGTTATACTTTATGAAGCACAAGGATGAAGTGTTTAATTGTTTCAAAAGATATCTTGCACTAGTTGAAAATCAACAGGAAGGAACTTAAAGAAGCTAAGGTCAGATGGAGGAGGTGAATACTTCTCAAATGAGTTTGAGGACTTCTTGCATGAAAGAGGCATCAAAAGGGAGATAACTACAAGGTACTCACCTGAACAAAGCGGGAAAAAGTCATAAATAATTAGTGCCACTGAAACTCCTCACGATTGGCGCTTGGCTTCGTGGTTATAGCAGCTCTCTCACGACAGACAGATACCGGGTCCGAATCCGGTTCTCGTCACAGAAGTTTTGTACTCCTTTTGTCTTCTTCTGCGCCAAAATCAGAGTAAAAATTGATGCCCCCAGTTGGGGTTGCGAACGGCTGTTTGGCCTTGTGGACAGGTGAGCGGTCGAAAACGTGGGACGAGAATTCGAATCCTATGTGTGCTCATAAAGGAGGTTAATCATTTTGCTACTCTTAGCTCCTAAGCTAAAGCCATCGTTGCTATGATAACTTCGGTATGCTATTGAAGACAGCCGCGTGTAGAGATTCGAAAGAGAGCAAGACAACCGCGAGCAAAAATAGTGAGCAAGAAGCTAATGGAGAGAAAGATGATGAAGCCCACTCCAAGGTCACCATGGAAGCTCTGATACCAATGCAAGAGAGAACAAGGATTACGACCACCACATGCTAGAGAGATGACTCTCCTCCCAACCAAATGCCTCTATATATAGCTCTCTCCAAGGGATTGCCTTCTTGGGCAGGTGGATACTAACCATCCAAGTGTCAGCCACATAACTACATGTGCACCAAGTGTCCCAGTTAACTCGAGTTAACTCAAATGGATGCTTCTAGAAGGCTCTAGATCTCTTTGGGCAAAATAATCTCTCCATGTCCCCCATGGGAATTGAACCCAAGACCTCCTCCTTCACATCCTTGAGACTTAACCACTAAGCTAAGTGGATCACTTGTTCAGAAGAGCACAAGACCTCCTAGTAGGCCTAAACTCGAGATCTTTGGTCATACACACGGATGACCAAATAGTGTCCGATTTCAGATCTGTCTGAATCGGTGAGACCCTTAGATCATAAACTTACTTGATTACAGTTTTCCACGGAAATTCAAGCTCAATGGAGGTATATATATAAAGAGATAGTATTACAAGAATCTAGTCTCCATAAAAGAAAGAATTACCCATGGCTCTTCACCCAACGTGCCATATATAGATATGGGAATTAAGGGTGATATTTTGAGCAATTGGAGCCCACATATGCATGTGCAATCTTCACCACTACTATAACAATTTCCACTAGTATCTACTAGTATTAGGTGTATTCGCCACTTGTATTAAGTCCCACAAAACTCAAAATAAGTAACATTAAAGTGAATGGATGCTTCTAGAAGGCCTTAGAGAGCCTTTAATCAAAATACTCTCCCCATGGCACTTGTCGGGATTGAACCCTAAGATCCCTCCTTCCCATCTTTGAGATGTAACAACTAGGCTAATTATATTACCTGTTTATTATTCTAGAAGTATCTAATATTATCTTGAACTTGGAGTATGTCTCCTTGTTGGCCATCTTTTTCTTGACTTTAGCTCCCCCCTTCAGCCCAAACCTCAATTGGCTAGGTGATCATCCCAATCTAGATGTTGATCTAGGATATATTTTACAAGAACTTGATGAAGAAAACATATAGCTATTTGATTGCTATTGCGTAGAAATCTTTCACTTTATCTAAATCCAATTACCAAATCCATTGTTAATCTATGTCACGAATTGGAAAGCTTTAATGCTATTATTTCCTTCACTATACCTATACTTTGAAATTGCAATTCTCAAGTAACATCTTTTGGACCTAATTTCTTCACTTCATTCATGAAGCATGGCTTTTCTTCTAAATCTTTTAGTTCAAAAAATTGACTTAGTAATAGTGCATGATTCTTTTCTCCAAGAAGTAAAGTTTGTTCATTCAATATACCTTCACTTTCTTCAAGGTCAAGTTCCTAACTTACATCAACAATGGCCTCTATTGTGGTCATTAGTTACAACTTGCTTTCATAAACACATAATTTTCTCAAAGAAAAAGAAAAAATATTAAAATTTATATGTGTAAGATTCAAGAGAAAGATTGAAATTAAAAATTATATTCATCTATATAAACTATTATGAAAATAGAAATTATAAAAAACAAAGCAATAATTAATATAAGAGTGGGAATGATTTGAACATGCTTAATAGTACCCCTAACTTTATAAATTCATTTATTTCCAGTAATAATAAGTAATTTCTTAAACTATTGTAAGATTGAGGTTCATATTGAATCACACACTCACAATAGTATCCAAAAATTCTAAATTTATGAATTAGCAATAATACTTTAGTAGATGATTAAGCTATTGTGATTTTGAAAGTAATAATAAATCAAAAATAAAAATATTACCTATAATTCATAAATTTATAAATATTCAATAATAATTGAGTAATTTATTGAACTACTATTAGAGTCACTATCGTAATGAATCAAACATTTACAGAAAAAACCTATAGAAGTTTAATTTACTATTCATTTTTAAATTATTGTGAAAGAAGCAAACATAATGAACAAGAAACTCACAATAGTCCCTAACCACTCCCTATGCCATTTTGAGAGTAAGAATTGAAGCAATGATTTGAAAAATCAAAATAGATAGATAAACTCTCTACTACTCTTAGAGTAAGAATCAATGTAGATATTTGAACACTCATAACAATTTCACAACCTAAATCCTAAGCTATACAAGTATGCAAGTAAGAAATACTTTCAAGAATGATGGAAGACCTATCATATATACGTGAAAATGCTTTCCCAAATCAAAAAATAGATGTGAAAATATAAAGAAAAAAATCAAAATAAAAGCAACCAAAAAAGTAGGAGAAGCTCACCTCAAAATTTGTGAACAATGTGGCACTGTTCCGAAATGGGATATATATAGTTTATCTTTCACTCAAAGCATTTTTTATCAAGAACCTTTTGAATCAGAAATATTTTCTCAAATGATTTCTTATCATGTTTTGATCAAAGCTTTTTCATTCAAAGAATTAAAATGACTAATATTAATTTATCCATGTTTTAAAAAATCTCAAATATTACACGTAATGGCATATTATTTTATTACTAGACTAGATAAATAGAACATAGCAAACAAGAAATTATGACTATTGGTCAAAATTTGTTGTTATTTAGTATGCCATCTATGAAAGAATCTCGTGTCTTTTTATGTCTATGCTCATGATATGCATCACCAAAAGTTGGTGAATAATTGTTATGCTTTTAATGTTGTTGAAATAGTGTAGGATAGTACATTTCTCAACTTTGTGCCTTGTCAAAACACTCATGTCAAAGAGTGCACTAAGGACGTGGTAAGCAAATCTTCAAGATTGTCATAAGCAAATGGGAAGGAGATGATAAAGAGGGTGCTAAGCAAACGTAAGAAGAAGTCGGTTTGTGAGAAGCCGCACAAGAAGAAATGAGATTTGAACACAAGCATGCACCATTTTGGAGAATGTAAGAAGAAGTCGGTTTGTGAGAAGCCGCACAAGAAGAAATGAGATTTGAACACAAGCATGCACCATTTTGAATGTGTGTGTGTGCATGAGAGAGGGAGAGGGAGAGGGAGAGGGAGAGATAGACAGAGAGAGCGCCAGAGAGAGATTACTTGTATTATGAATTCATTATGATGTTAAGTAGATGCATGGTAGGTGCTTCATACGCTTCATACAAAAAAAATGCTTGGATGGGAACATGAAGTGTCCAAGGCATGAAATATCATGTAATGTTGATGCCCCACAACGTGACTGTTCTAGGGCTTCAATTCTAAGTCTCCTTTATTGAAATTTTGTCTTGGACTCGTATCTTTTTTTCACTAAGGTTGATGAAGTGGAAAATCATGTGTATGCAACTCTTTAAGCAAGAAATATGAGTCATCAAGTATTGTGGATGTTAGTGCACGTGTTACCTTATCCTTTTCCTCTTCGTCTTTGTTCTCCATAGAATAATGGCAGCATAGTTGTACACATCCATTCATAAAGAACAAGATTAGTTAGTCGTGCAAAGAAAATGAAAATTTTATTTACATTTTATATGGTAAGGACATAGATATGCCAGAAATAATTCCTAGTCACCACTTAGATACTATTGAAGTATTTCACAAAAGGATTTTCAATCTAAATTTGTACAAGTCAAATTGTGAAAGATAAGGTATGGATGTTACAATCCCGTGACAGAAGAACTGATTGTTTGTAAAATGAGAAACCTTCTTAGTATGCAACCACATAAGATGATAATAGAGAATGATGCAAACGAGGTTGCACATAATGGTCATGATCAGGGATAAACAAGATTTAGGTATCGTGATTCAGAAGAAAACCAACATTATGGTTCACATGAATTTTCTACTCCTAAGATCGCATGGAGTGAAAAATTTTAAAGGCTTTGCAAGGATAACAAAGAAAATGAGGGAAAAAATGTTCCACTCATACATTAGACAAGAAATAGTTAGTCCTGGAGTGCTAAAAAGAAAAACGGAAAAATATGTTGCTCCACATGCAAGAGAGAAAACAAGACTAAAATCACAAAAATACCTTTGAGAAGATCTATATGAAAAAATTAAGCAGTATCTAGATTCTTCAACAAGTCCATGAACGGTATGCATTCATGATAGATAGGAAAAAGCGTGATGAACCAAGGAATTTTTATCTAGCATCGCATTACAAAGATTGGTGAAAAAAACGGGATGAGAAAATTGATGCATCGAAGAATAGTAATGTTTTGAAATTTGTGAGATTTTAATTAAAAAAAAAAAGCCATTGGATGCAAATTGGTTTACAAAGTAAAATGAGAAAGTAATGGATTAGTTGAAAGATAAAAAGCCTGTCATTTTTTACCGTTTTGAGAAGTGTGAGTGCACGTCTTGCTATGAACAATTGAAAAATGTATGGTGGATGTAAAGAATTCATTCTTGGATGGAATATTTCATCATGACTTATATATATGTAGTATATTGAAGGTCAATGTGCATCCAAAGTATTGCGAGTATATATGCAATCTAAAAGAAATCACTTTTTAGATTGAAAAAAGAACCAACATTATGGTGTGAGAGATTAAACAAAAAGTGGATATTGAATTCATGCAATCGAATGCTGATTATTCATTCCTTATTTCGGATCATGGAAAGGAGACAACTCTACCAGTTATATATGTGGACAAAAGAATTGTGTGACTATGAATTATGAAAAGGTAACCTTGGATTTTAAAGAATTTATAATTAAAAGCTGAATTCTGTATATTAGACTTACAAGAGCTAAAATATTTTCTTGAAGCTGAAATAATATCATTAATGGAACATGGGATTTAGATGATACAATGCAATTACATAGGTGGAAATGTTTGAAAGGTTTGACACGATCAATACACCACTTTACGCTAATGTTAAATTTATGGATGATAAAAATATCTAGATGATGTAAACATGTATAGGGAAATGTTTGGAATTGCAATATTCACCGATGTGACAAAGAGAAGACCAAAAATGAGTTTTCCAATCATATTAGTGAGTTAATTTATGGATAAAGAATACAAACATTTATGCATAAACAATGAAATGGATATTTGAGATATGTAAAAGGCATATGGAATTTTGGCCATTTTTTATGAGACAAAAGTTTAGCCATGTATCTATGCATATAGATATGAATATTGGGAAAGAAATGACATGAATCAAAATTTAACAAGTGGATTTGCATTCTCACTTGAAAGTGTAGAGTAATATCAAACAAGTATTGTTATATCTTGAAGTAAAAGAGCTGCGCATAGAGTGGGCACAAGAGCCATTTGTGAAGCAACACGATTAGGTACTTTTTTTTTTTTAATATAAAGGAAGTTCGGCAATCGCCTACTCTCCCGGACTTGAATTAAATTAAGAAGCAAAGGTACAAAAGAAGGGGACTAGTGCCCACGGGACCCCCCAAATCCCACAAAGCAGGGGAAGCTTGGTTGATTCCTAGGTTGCATTACAAAGAAGGTTGATCACCCTCTCGTCGCCCTCATGCGAGACCCACTTGGGTTTGATCAACACGATTAGGTACTTGCTGCAATGCATGGGCATCTACATTGATGGAAAGATGATCATATTTGGCAATAATGTGAATAGCGTTATGCTAGTGAAAAATCTAATTATCATGCAAGCTCACGGCACATCGAAATTCAATATCATTTTGTTAATGAAAAATTCATTCAAGGAGACTCAAGTTGCCACATATCACTTTTGTTAATGACAAATTCATTCAAGGAGACTCAAGTTGTCACATATCAATATTAGAGAAAAAGCGGTGGGACATGCCCATAAAGGCTCTAGCAAAAGAGAGATTACTTACTTATGAGATGCTTTATGAAAAGGTAGAAAGCATTAGCCCTCGTGCAGCACTTTCTTTCATTTTTGTATTTAAAGTCATCCTGATTGATGTTGAGGGGCAGATGTGGCGACTCATGTTTATGTAACTTTCTAAGTAAGAAATACATGATTGACTGTTATGAGCATGTGCGTTAGCCATCATGCCATAGGTGCGCGTCTTCATGTGTAGCCGACAAAAAGTGAAACATAAAAAGATACAGATTTCTGTATCCATTAAAAAGTTGCAGGAAAGGGCATTGTACACTTTTTCTAGAACGAAACAAAAACTATAAATTTAAATGCACGATACAAAAACTATAAATTTTATTGCATCTATATATGAAGTGGACAAAGATGGGTAGGTGAGAAATGGGAGAGTTAGAATATTTTTATCAACCGATCAAACACGTTACCATGCACTGCGTAAAAAAATGTCAATTATCTTATGTGTTGGAGAAAATGACGTCTACAGGACAAACATAAAAGATATGCAAAACAAACATCCAAAATCACACACAAACACGCGCGCGCGGACACACAAACACCCACAATATACACAAAATTATGATGACTCGGCTTTCAATGAACATTGATATCGACAGGAAGGTCAATATTTGATTCAAAGTTCGTAGTTGGACATCAGTGTCCAAAGTTTTTGTAAAGCCTCACGAATTCTCGAGCAAGCTTGGAAGTGGCGCCGATTCCAAAGCTTCGGCAATATTTTATTTATCTTCACTTCTGCCATTTGCGGAAAGTGTCGTCCTCAGTACATGTTCCACGAACGTGTATGAAGTATTTCCATACCGTTGCACCACACTGCGCTCTTCTTCTTTAGAGCTTCACGATGATATGCTCGGAGTGGAAAACCGAGCTCCTGGGGCCGCACACAGTACTTCGCACAGATGCTGCAGAATACATAGAAAACACAATACACATGGAGCACGAAGACATACTTCTTAGGTCTTACAAATGCGGTCGAACTTCAGTATGTGACTGACCAGGCCACTATATGTTTTATTAAAGAACATATACAAGGAAGTGTCCGGTGGCCATTTGGCCTTTCACATGGACACTAACGGTAACAATCTCCCACTAAAGGCCAATATGGCCAAAGTAACTATGAGAGAAAAATAAAGAATGATAAAGAATACCTGAGTGTAAGTATACAAACTACACCTCCCACCTGATGGGCATGTTACACAGTATACAAGTGACTGTGTAAGATCAAGAATCAAGTAACCCCCATCAAGTGACAACAGTGTCGAAAGCTATCCTGTGGTAGAGCTTTATTCAAAGCATCTGCAACATTATCTCGAGTGTGAACCTTCTCAAAAATAATGCGCTCAGTGGCTAAGCAATCTCTAATGAAGTGATACCTCACCTCAATGTGCTTGGCCTTTGCATGATAGACCGGATTCTTGGGCAAAGCAATGGCACTCTGACTATCACTGAGCAAGCAAGGTACATGTTGAGATAAACCCATATCACAAGCAAGATAGGAACACTACAACAGATCGGCCGTATACCGAGGTTTTTACCGAGGGAAATGAACCCGTGCACCTCTGCTGGGTGCACTCTCGCATATACCGGCACGTGCTGGGTGTACCGATGCTTATTTCGATGGCATTATTGGGAGTACTGTCGCTTATACCAATAACCATATCTGCAAAATTTCTTTTGGGTAGTGTGTGTTGTCTTTTGCTACAACAACATTAGCATGATGTTGCTTAGCAAAAGACAATACATTCTGCCCGAAAAAAAACCGAGTACATGTGATGTGTACTCTAATGTCAACCAAAATATGATTTCATAAAACAGAATATTATTGGACACAAATAGATACATACATACATACATACATACATACATACATACATAGGTAGAAAGATAGATAGATAGATAGATAGATAGATAGATAGATAGATAGATAGATAGATAGACAGACAGATAGATAGATAGATAGATAGATAGATAGATAGATAGATAGATAGATAGATAGATAGATAGATAGATAGATAGATAGATAGATAGATAGATAGACAGACAGATAGATAGATAGATAGATAGATAGATAATTAAATAGATAGATAGATAGATACATAGATAGATGTATAGATAGATAGATAGATAGATAGATAGATAGATAGGTAGATGGATGGATGGATAGATAGATAGATAGATGGATGGATGGATGGATGGATGGATGGATGGATGGATGGATGGATAGAAAGATAGATAGATAGATAGATAGATAGATAGACAGACAGATAGATAGATAGATAGATAGATAGATAGATATATAGATAGATAGATATATGCAAACCACTGTCATATATGAAACTTTTACAAAATGTGGCAAAGCATTGCATTGCCATATAAAAATCAAATACAAAATTTTGGTGTGTCACTGCCAACGCATGCAAAGAACGTTCCATATCAACAGTCCTGCAACAAAGAACATTAATGAAATGAGATAAATTCACATGAAATTTACAAACAACAAGTAAAAACTAAGTTTATAAATTCATCACCTCATCGCAAATGCTTCCATGAAACGACCGCACTACATCCTTCCAAATCCACCAATAGTGCAATCAATCCATGACGATATCCATAAGCCTCCTCCATTCGTGTTGGACGATGACCCATTGCCAACTCCTGTAACAAATATACAAAACATTAGAGGAACATACATGAGAAGCTTAACACAAACAAATTCAATAAACCAAATGGTACTTACAAACTCGTGACGCATCGTGTCATATCCGTTGCTGCCCAAATGTGACGCTCCAATCGTATCTAAACGGATGGTTGTGGCATCTCGCTGCTGGTGATATCGGTCAGGAATCTACTGCTGCTCGTCGCGAATCATATCCCACTCCTCAGCATCTAACCATACAGGCTTTGGTAAGCCTGCTCTGAAAGCATCACGAGCCTCGGATCGTCGATGGGACATAACTTCATGTGCGGTGTGCAGAATCCACTCTGAACTGACAAGAGGTTGCCCATCGGCTCGTCGGAACTCCTGATAAATCATCTCTGTGATATAATTCTTCTGATCTTTATCTTGTTCACTCCATTTCAACATGATAGAGTTTCCAAACAGTATGGAGCAAACCTATTGTATACGTGCATAAATTGCTTTTCCAGTCACATCCATCACCAGAGCTCCATCTCGGATACTATACACCTTGGAGTCAACATGGTCATGAGCACCCCAAGGTGTACGTGGTGTTCCACGTGGTGTACCACGTGGCATACCTACATCTGAGGTACTCTAGGAGTAGAAGTAGGCAACACAACGTCCGTCGCACTGCCTCCACAACAGCCGCCTACTCCAGACCTACCTATCAATCCACTCCTAGAACCTCCTGCTCCAGAGCGTGACCTCGACCTACGAGACGGGCCTTCTTGAGCATTATCATCTCTTGCACTCGCTCTACTTTTTTGCAAAAAGTTCACCATCACCCCACTATCAAAAGTAGACCTATTTTTATCGATTCGTGCGATTCGAAAGTGTCGTCCATGAGACCATAGTGCACCGTATTTAGTATACTCCCAATCACATCCCTTTGCGAGTTCTTCTTCTTCTTCAGAGATATCTTCACCCACTGTCTTTGCTTGTGAAACCACTATATCTAGCCATCTGCTCGTTGGAAAAGGTGGAAGAGGTCGAAGACTTTCTGGAAGAGGCAAAAATCGAGTGTAACGATTCCTTCAAAATTGAGCTCTTTCCTTTGCATTGGTCTCCTAGGCAAGCTCATACTTTTCTAACCACTTCTGCATAGGCTCAGAGTTAATTATGCAAAACTTTATTGCCTTCTCTCTGAAAGTTGCATTTATTATTCTTTGCAACCCTTTACCTTGTGGTTCATTGCCTACGAGACAAACATCTTCATCATCACTCCATAAGTGAGGCATTTTTGGATTGGACATACGTAGAAACTCAGTTATGAATACAAGAGACTTTTGTACGAGTCATCCCTCTGCCATGCTACCCTCTGGACATGCTCTCTGTCGAAAAAACCCTTTTAATGTCTTCATAAAGCACTCTAAGAAGAACATCCATTGACTATGGACAATTCCTGCTATTGCAACTTCATCTACCACATGAACTAGTAAATGAAGCTGAATAGTGAGAATACTTGTAGGAAAGTATTTCTCTACCATACAAACAGCCTCGATAGCATTGAGTTTCACACTCTCTATGCTATCTCTATTGATCTCTTTACAAGGGATCCACCATACTAAAGAACTAATTTTATAAATGGTTCTTCGTACGTCCTCTGAAAGACAATCTTTTAAGGCTACACGGAGCACAAACTGTAAAAACTTGTGCCAATCATGAGACTTGAGTCCTGCAAGATCATCGTTTTGTGTGAAAGTAGTCTTTAGACACCTCATGCATCTAGTAGGTGTCTGAAACTCTGAAATTCTTTTCTTCACTTGTTGCTCTTCCATCTTGCAAAGCACCCAAGGAGCTCTTGGTAACGATACTATTCCGTTGGACTTAGTAATTGCCCACAACTCTCACATACGACCTCGCTCTTCTAAGTCTTCCCTTTGTGATTTTCTTTCTTTCTTTCCGATCATAGTTTTCCAAAGAATCTCTCCCACATTCTTAAAAGTATGCATCGATTCTACCAAATGATTGATCAATGATTCGCTCCAATAAGGGAGTTCATGAAAAATGGAAAACAATTTCATGACAGCGACTGGAGTTTCTGAATCCCATAGTTGTTTCCAATCGCTAGCTTTCATTTGGCATTGCGCTTGTGGATCAATTTGTCCTTCACGTAAAACATGTCCATCAGACAAATATCTATGGTGTCCTTCATAAATAGTTAGTTTTACGCAGTGCTTTGGAATAGCATGCTTCGAGTTGTGGTCCGCATAAAGGACAAGCATGGTAACCTGAAATCGATAAACCTAAACATTCACCATAATCAAGCCAATCATGCATCGTCCACATAAGTATGCATTGCACTCGCACGTCTCGTCTTCTTATAGGTTGAGACATGTCATGCACAGTAATCCCATCCCATAAAATGCACAGTTCTTCCACAAGTGGTGCAAGATATACATCCATGTTTTTTACCTTATACTTACCTGGTACAATAAGAGCTAATACTAAATGACCTTTCTTTGTGGCCAGCCATGGTGGGATGTTATAATTCACCAAACATACAGGCCATGTGCTCCATGAAGAGTTGCATAAACCAAATGGATTTACTCCATCCATAGCTAAGCCTAGATGTATGGACCGAGGCTCACTAGCAAACTCTGGCCACTTACTATCTATGCGCTTCCAAGCATCAGAGTCATCAGGCACTCGCATTACACCATCTGTAGACCTGCTCTTTGCATCCCATGACATTAATTCAGCTATAGATTTGCATCTAAACATGCTCTTAATTCGTGGAATAATAAGAAAGTGACAAAGAACCTTTGCGGGGATTGCTTCGCCTACAAGGTCTTCTCTAAATCTATTTGCTACACACTTTGGACATACGTGGAGATGCTCATACTCATTCCGAAAGAGGATGTAATCATTCGGACAAGCATGAATCTTAGTGTAATCCATTCCAATGGACTATAAAACTTCTTTTGCATCTCTACATGTTGGAGGCATGTCATTGCCCTCTGGAAATAATTGATCTTTAAGAAGCCTGCAATAAGCAATTAGAACGATATTAGTAAATAAAGTTATTTTGATACAACAATGAAAGTTTATTTCAAATCCACTTACATGAACAATTCAGTGACACTACTACCTGACCATCCATAAATGGATTGCAGATTGAGCATCGTGAGTGACACACGTAGTACAGATATCTTTGCTCCATTGTAAAGTGGTAAACGAGCTAGTCTTTGCATGTTTTCATTTCCTTCATCGACTTCTTATCGTGGAAATTCTGTTGTGTCCATGAAACTATCGACATCTTCTCCACCATCACCATCTTCGTCCATCTCCTAAAATGCTTCGAGCATTTCTTCCGTATGTTCATTCCATGTAATGCTATTAGTACTTGCTTGTACGTTTAACTCCTTTTTTGTTCTCTTTTGTCCACGAGAGGTTATCGGTGCAATGTCGTTTGGGTCCATCTGCTCACCTGGGGGACCACGCGAATGGTAGAATAGGCTTTCTAGTTGACTTTTATCAAAGGATCCATACTCTCTAACATGTGCAGTATAAATCCATCGTTTTTGATAAATTTGATTCTTGCACTGAGTGCAAGGACATGTCATTCTCTCCTCCGGATCAAAACTAGCCATCTGATACAATATGGACATTTTAGAACATTTGATTTTTTTATTAAACCTAAAAATCATACTCCCAAAGACTTAAACATGAAATACTAAAACCTAAATACTTAAACACCTAATAAAACCTAAAACCCTAATCCTAAAACCCTAATACTAAAGACCTACATATGTGTATATGTGTTATATGTATTATATATATGTCTATTGCTTATATAATTAAAATCCTATTTTTATATATTTAGTTATATATATATAATTTATTTATTTAAAACACTAGTTCTTTTTATATTTATTTATCTATATAATTATCATATTTTATATATATATCTATTTATATATTCAAATTTTTTTCTTAATTTTTTCTATATTTTCTCTTTATATAAATTTAATTGAGTTATATGTATGGCTAAACCCTAAAACCTTAATCTTAATGATATAGACCTAAAATATGTCTATTTCTATATGCATGTGTATATACATGTATATATGTATTATACACATATGTGTATGTGTGTGTATATATGTTATGCAGGTGTTAAAATCCTAAAACCCTAATCGGAAAGACCTAGACCTAAAACATGTGTGTATGTGTATGCATGTGTATATATATGTGTATGTATATATATATATATATATATGTATATAGATATGTGTATAAGAATATGTGTGTATGTGTATGTGTATATATATTTACTCTTATTAAAATCCTTAAAATTAAACTTATGTTTATATATTTTATTATATATATTTAATTAATTTATTTAAAACACTAGTTATTTTCACATTTATTTATCTATATAATTATCCTATTTTATATATATATATTTATTTATATATTCAGATTTTTTTCTTAGATAATCCTATTTTTATAGATTTAATTATATATTTTTATTATATATATTTAATTAATTTATTTAAAACACTAGTTCTTTTTATATGTATTTATCTATATAGTTATCTTAATTTATATATATATATATATATATATTTATATATTCAGATTTTTTTTTCTAAATTTTTTTCTATATTTTCTCTTTATATAAATTTAATTGAGTTATATGTATGCCTAAACCCTAAAACCCTAATCTTAAAGATCTAGACCTAAAATATGTATATTTCTATATGCATGTGTATATACATGTATATATGTATTATACACATATATGTATGTGTGTATATATGTTATGCAGGTGTTAAAACCCTAAAACCCTAATCGAAAAGACCTAGACCTAAAACATGTGTGTATGTCTATGCATGTGCATATATATGTGCATGTGTATACATATGTGTATATAGATATGTGTATAAGTATATATGTGTGTATGTGTATGTGTATATATATTTACTCTGATTAAAATCCTTAAAATTAAACCTATTTTTATATATTTAATTATATATATTGAATTTATTTATTTAAAACGCTAATTCTTTTCGTATTTATTTATGTATATAATTATCTTATTTTATATATATATTTATTTATATATTCAGATTTTTTTCTTAATTAATCCTATTTTTATATATTTAATTAATTTATTTAAAACACTAGTTCTTTTTATATTTATTTATCTATATAATTATCCTATTTTATATATTTATTTACTTATATATTCAGATTTTTTCCTTAATTAATCCTATTTATTATTATATTTAGATTTTTTTTCTTAATTTTTTTTCTATATTTTCTCTTTATATAAATTTAATTGAGTTATATGTATGCATAAACCCTAAAACCCTAATCTTAAAGCTCTAGACCTAAAATATGTATATTTCTATATGCATGTGTATATACATGTATATATATATATATATATATATATATATATATATATATATATATATATATATATATATATATATATATATATATATATATATATATATTATATGTGTATGTGTATGTGTGTATATATGTTATGCAGGTGTTAAAACCCTAAAACCCTAATTAGAAAGACCTAGACCTAAAACATGTATATATGTGTATGCATGTGTATATATATGTGTATATAGATATGTGTATAAGTATATGTGTGTATTGCATGTGTATATATATTTACTCTGATTAAAATCCTTAAAATTAAAACTATTTTTATATATTCAGTTATATATAATTAATTAATTTATTTAAAACACTAGTTGTTTTCATATTTATTTATCTATATAATTATCCTATTTTATATATATCTTTATTTATATATTCAGATTTTTTTCTTATTCTTTTCTATATTTTCTCTTAATATAAATATAATTGAATTATATGTATGCCTAAACCCTAAAACCCTAATCTTAAAGATCTAGACCTAAAATATGTATATTTCTATATGCATGTGTATATACATGTATATATGTATTATATGTGTATGTGTATGTGTGTATATATGTTATGCATGTGTAAAAACCCTAAAACCCTAATCAGAAAGACCTAGACCTAAAACATGTACGTATGTGTATGCATGTGTATATATATGTGTATGTGTATATATATGTGTGTATAAGTATATGTGTATGTATGTGTAAATAGCCTAAAAGCCCTAATCCTATTTTTATATTTGATGTAAAAAAAAATTTAAAATTGAAATTTTATATATTTAATTAAAACACTAGCTTATGTGTGTGTATATGTGTGCATGTGTGTATGTATGTGTGTGTGTGAATGTATGCATGTGTGTATGTGTATGTGTGTCTATGTATGCATGTGTGAGTATATGTGTATGTGTGTGTATGTATGCATGTGTGTGTATGCATTCATGTGTGTGTGTGTGCATGCATGTGTGTATGTATGTGTGTGTGTGTATGCATGCATGTGTGTATATGTGTGTGTATGTAGGCATGCATGTGTGTATATGTGTGTATGTATGCATGTGTGTACATATGTGTGTGTATGTATGCATGTGTGTACATGTGTGTGTGTATGTATGCATGTGTGTATATGTGTATGTGTGTGTATGTATGCATGCATGTGTGTATATGTGTGTATGTATGTGTGTGTATGCATGTGTGTATATATGTGTGTGTATGAATGTGTGTATCTATGTGTGTATGTGTGTATGTGTGTGTATGCATATGTGTATATGTGTGAGTGTATGTATGTGTGTATGCATGTGTGTGTGTATGTATGCATGTGTGTATATATGTATATCTGTGTATCCATGCATGTGTGTATATGTGTGTGTATGTATGCATGCATGTGTGTATATGTGTGTGTATGTATGCATGCATGTGTGTATATGTGTGTGTGTATGTGTGTGTATGTATGTGTGTATATATGTGTGTGTGTATGTATGTGTGTATGCATGTGTGTGTATGTGTACGTATGCATGTGTATATATGTGTGTATGCATGTGTGTGTATGTATGCATGTGTGTGTATGTATGCATGTGTGTATATTTGTATGTGTGTGTATGCATGCATGTGTGTATATGTGTGTGTATGTATGCATGCATGTGTGTATATGTGTGTATGTATGCATGTGTGTACATGTATGTGTGTATGTATGCATGTGTGTACATGTATGTGTGTATGTATGCATGTGTAGATGTGTAGATGTGTGTGTGTGTATGTGTGTGTGTGTATGTGTGTGTGTATGTATGCTCTATCTTCCTCTTTTTCATCTCTCTTTATCTCTCACTCTCTCTCTCTTTATCTCTTTATCTCTCTATCTCTCTTTCTCTCTCATCTCCCTCTCTCTCTCTCTCTCCTCTCTCTCTTTCTCTCTCTATCTATCTCTCATCTCTCTCTCTATTTCTCTCTCTATTTCTCTCTCTATCAATAGAGAATAAAACAATCACTTACAAGTATGTCGCTCTTTTGGATCGTTGTCGTCAAAGCATAATGTATGTCGTCTATCGTCGAATTCCAAAGAATCGACGCCAAAGAACTTTTGCAAAATCAAAGAGAAGAGAAATTATAAGACCTAAAGCATACAGAAAGACAAAGGCTAAGAGTATGCACACCACTTACCAAGATGTGAGATCTAAACAGAGAGAGAGAGAGAGAGTGTGTGTGTGTGTGTGTAGAGAGAGAGATCTGTGTGTGTGTGTGTGTGCACAAGACAATGCAAGTCGCAATTCGGTTCGTGTGTGCAAGTTCGACAGAAGACAACAAGTACTCAAACATGCGCAAAAATGTTCACTTTTGCTCTCGGGTTCCTGGAATGTTTCAAACACAGCCTCGATATAAGCATCGGTATGGGCATCGATAACTTCCAATAAATTATCGACGCTTATACCGACAGATATATTGACGCTTATATCTGCAGTCGTGAGACATCCCGACAATCCGTTTTAAACGGTCATACCGACAATCACTTGACCGTCAGTATCTTTAAGTGAACTTTTCCCATGTTTATACCGACGTTGGGAGTGACTGTCGATATAGGCAGCGTCGGTATGCCCCTTATATGTTGTAGTGGAAAGCCACAGTGCTTCCTTACATGCCTCACTTGCTGCAACATACTCTGCTTCTGTAGTGGAAACAATTGTACATTCTTGAAGAAGAGATCTCCAAGAGATAGCACCTCCAGCAAAATGAAAAATGTACCCTAATGTAGACTTATGATTGTCTACATCACCAGCATAATCAGAATATGTGTAACCAATAATGGATGCTTTCCCTCTACCTAAGCATAGACACTTGTCCTTAGTGCCACTCAGATATCTCAAAATCATCTTGACTGCTTCCCAATGTTTCTTGCCAGGATTAGACATATATATGCTCACAACTCCCACTGCAAATGCAATGTCTGGCCTCGTAGCTACCATAGCGTACATGAGACTACCAACAGCAGACTGATAGGGAATTTTGGTCATGAATTCCTTTTTGCCATCTGATTTGGGGCAATCATCCTTGCTCGATTTCACATATGTCGGTAAAGGTGTACTCAATGCCTTTCCACCCTACATATTGAACCGGTGAAGTACTTTGGATATATACTCACTTGGAGACAAGTTATGATCCAAAAACTGGCCTGCTGTCTACTGAATGTAGATTCGCCTTCTACAATAGTATGAGTTTTTTGAATTTTCGGCAATTTAAAACTCCAAACCAGGTTCTGTGCCCCGATGAACTTGTAGCTCTCTGTGTTAGCTACGCATAGAACTTTAAAACGCATCAATCGGAGCTTCCCAGCTCGAGTTATGGCTGAAATACTGAACTACTGTCGAGAGATGCCAACTTGCACTTTCACCTCTTGTGACCTAAGCTTCCATTGAAGCTTCTTGCACACCAGCCTTCAACATGCTTCTTGAGTATCACATTGCACATAAGGCTGAACTCCCACTGAGACGAGACTGTCTCTCATTTTGTATACCTACAGATAGGTATATGGACATTCTTGATGCACATGCATGGCATGATTCAGACGCTCAGATGGATGCATATGTAGAGCATGTTTTGGATGCTCATGATGCTTATGTAGAGCATGATTTCATTGATCATATGGATGCTCTTACAGAGCACACTTTGGATGATCAATTGGATGCTTTAGAGCATGATGTGGATGCTCATGTAGAGCATATTGATGATACTCAATTAGAGTTAGATCATCAGTTTGACCTTGGTATTGATGTTGTGCAGTTAGCTCATGTGGAGCATGAGCATACACTTGGTGTGGTAGAGCAGGATTGCTCTCATGGTACACAGTGTGTGATAGAGCAGTTTAGCTCTCAAGATGCACAGCTAGACATATCCTTGGTTGATAGGATGGCTGATTCAGATGCTGAGGAGTCAGTGGTCATGCAGTTTACTTGGATTCGCTCATGCTAGATGTAGACACAGCTATATCAGGACATGTTGATCTTGATGATGGTGCTTTGGATGCCTTGGATTCGCTCATGCTAGATGTAGACACAGCTATGTCGGGACATGTTGATCTTGATGATGGTGCTTTGGATGCCTTGGATATAGGCATGGTTGACATGCTTATGTTAGCCAGGATAGCACAGGTTTCATTAGCATTTCGGAGGGTACGAGTTGTTATGCTCTGATACCAGTGAAGTATTTTGATATCGGTGCACCATAGTCCGCTCTCCTTCTTTAGAGATCCACGATGATATGCTCGGAGTAGAAAAAACCGAGCTCCTGAGGCCGCATACAGTACTTTGCACAGATGCTGCAGAATACACAGAAAACACAGTACACAGGGAGCACGAAGATAGACTTCTTAGGTCTTACAAATGCAGTTGAACTTATAATCTGTGACTGACAAGGCCACTACATGTTTTATTAAAGAACATACACAAGGAAGTGTCCGATGGCCATTTGGCCTTTCACATGGACACTAACGGTAACAATGTACTCAAAGAATTCTAATTCTTTCTCATTTGATAATGCTACTCCCTACTCTCTAGTGTCTCTGTACATTTCTTAAAATTACTCTTGAAGTACAATTCTTGAAATTATTGTTGAAGCTGTTCTGCTTTCAAATAACACCATCATGTCATGCATGCACATATCTTAGTAATTTTGAGATGGAGAGCGAGGTTTCAACCCTTGTCTTCTACAGACACTCCCATTACAAAGAATACGGGGGCATAGTGATAGTTGATTGTTGCTCTAGCACAATGGTGAGAACCACGTTGAGAAGCTCCACCTCCTTAATGTCAATCTGCGGAAGAGATAGGAGTGATATGAAGATCGTGAATGTGAGATGAAGTGAGAGTGAAGGTGAGAAGCATAGAGATGCACACACACATACACACACACTACGAAGAGACAAGCAAGACACAATGGAAGGTGAGAAATTAACTCTATTGCTCAAGATCTCAATTACAAGCTCAAAATAGCTCTAAGCTCACACTAACCAACACTAAGTAACCTCAAAAATGAGCTCTCTAGCTCTTTTTATAGATTCTAGACTAGTTTTGACCGGTTTCACATATAGTGACCGGCATAGTTAAAAATAGGTCCTATGCGCTATTTGAAGGGGTAAACGGTGTCTAAAAATAACCAAAATTGATACGCTCATTCTACCTAAGCTCCTCAAGCTTGAGGACTCCTCGGCTTGCACAAAATGGAGCTATGGATTACAAAAAGGGTTTTTCTATGGTACATATGTTACAATAGTGATGAAAATCACTCTTGGCGGTTTTTTGAAGAATATTTATAAAACATAATCTTTGAAAAATTGATTCGACTGGCTCCCTGCTCTGTCTTTACATGCTTCTGCGTCTTCTATGCCTCTGGCTGCTACCAACACCCCCCTCCCTCTCGCTTCTGTCATCCTCGACAGAACCTTGTTGTGCGGTCTGTCGGATATAGTTCTGTAGTAGTTCCTGAGTGAGGGTGTGTTCTGATATTCGAATGCCTCGGGCCAAATCTGCCTCGAGTTTCTCCCAATCAATGGGTTGCGGTTCATCGGGTGGTGGGAGTCGATAATGCATGGAATATACCATCTGTTCACAGGCAAATAAGTGCAATAAGTGTGTAGGCCTGCTGATGAACACTTCTGAATGGTATTCCCAGAAGCTGGTTGTGAACATTTCTTCGAACGTCTGCTTGTAACACGCCGGTAAATACTTAATTCTGCAATGCCAGGCATAACACACCCGTAGCGATGGCGTTGCACTCATATCATATGCAAGATCTAAATTGCCATGCTCAAAGCCCGGGATGTTTACATGGGGTGCCTTGACGCGTCTGAAGACTTTAAAAACCATTTGCATCATGTCAAATATCTTGACAGTCATGTGTGCTGCTATATCGTCCATGTGTTTCAAGCGAGGGATCCAGTGACGAATCGTGGCCATCATGTATCCAATTGTGGGTGGTCCTGTAGGTGGCCTGAAATAGGGGTAATTTAACCAATCCTGGCATTGCTTGTTGTTCTGTACTTTAATACCAAAGGCCTTCTAGGATCGACGACGTGGCACTGGTCCCCAGCATGGGTTGTATTTTAAATGTAATGGTGCCTTAACCCAAGTACTCATCATCTCAGGATATTCTTGTAAAAGATCTTTATGCCAATCTGGTTGATAGGTCTCGCCTTGCTGCGCATCTAGTGGCAAATCCTCAGGTTCAAATTGACTAGCGTGAGATGGTTTCTTTCATGTTTCTTTCTCTATGGCTAACTGATATTCTGCCATCAACATGAAATAAGGTTTATATTGTAGCTCATGCCCTAATATGTATCTGCGCGGGGCCAAATGAGCAAAGTAGGGCGACTGTAAAATTCTTTCCTCAATCATTACCATTGCGTGCAACTGTGCCTCTACTCGTGCGGAGTGGGTGGTTCCAAGCTCTTCAATTGTCTTCATCCATGCGGGAGTAGGACGTTTGTAAGTCGTTTGGCCTTCAACCGTGACTCGTCCGCCTGGGATGGGTTGGGGCTCGTAGGCTTCTTCAAAGGTTTCCTCCACCGGAATGGTTACATTTTCTTCATCAGCTGGGAGCTCTGGTGGGGAATCTGGCCTTGGTGGTGCTTCATATATATCTATCCTTGATTCAAGAGTTGATACCTAGGCCCGTAGTGCGTTGAGTTCCTCTAGGATGTCAGGAGATGGGTCCGCAGGAGTTGGGAGTCCTTGTGTTGCAGGTGCTCTGAGCTGGAGTAGCTTATGATCATCTTTTAGCTTCTGATATTCTTCGTTCATTCGATCGTATTCATCGAGCAATCTGATGTGATCATCGAGCAACATTTTCATTGATTAGGAGGACACTGCTTTGAACCGGCTAGGACTTAGTGGTTGGTCTGGATGATCGAGAGTAGCTTCTAAATTTTCTCTGTTTTGCTCTTATAGCCGCTGGTTCTCTTCCTTTGCTGCTACTAGATGTCTTCTGAGTAAGCCTATGTTCCGAGTCAGCGTCGCATTGCGAACTGTCTGGGCCCTTAACAAATTGTCAAGATCAGCAGTGGCCTCTTTGGCTTTCTCTTCACTTTCTACTTCCAGTTTGTGGTATGCCTCGCATAATTCTTGGTATCGAGTATTCAATGAGGCATTCTCAATCGACAATGAATTAAGCTGTGACTGTAAGTCGTTGGTTGTCCTCTGCAACTGCTGATAATTATTTCCAAGAGATGTGAACTCATCTCTTACTTGCGTCATACACGTGAAAATCTGTTGAAATGCTGTGTCTATGGTGGGTGATAATATTAATGGTGTGCTAAGTGAAGATGCAGTGGGTGTAGATGCAAAGAGAACAGGGAATGGGGGTGGGAAAGTGGATGCTGTGGTGATTGTGGAAAATTGTGGTGTGCTTAAATATTGTGGTGCCACAAATGAAGTGAGTGGAGGTGCAGTGGGTGGTGATATATCCATATCGCTGGATGTGGTGTCGAGTGCGGTGACTGTGAATAGTGGTGTGATCGTGGGTAAGTGTGTGGGTGTAAATACAAGATTTACAAAGGTTGAGGAGTAATTTACAGAGGGGTTGTCTTGGACAGCTTGGGGAGTTAAGGTGGGTCGGGGAGGTGAGACTGGGGAGAAGGTTAATGGAGGTGGGAATGGAAAAAGGGGTCTTGGAGGTTTGGGCAAGGATGGAAAAGATGGATGGAGAAATGGGTTGGATAGAAAGGTGGGTGTGCTAGGAGGTAGACTAGGTTGAGTGGGTGCGGGAATTGTGGGATGAATGGGAGTAAGGACAACTTCTGCTACTCCGCCGGAGAAGGAGGATGTTGTTTTGGGAGAAGGAGGGTGTATGGGAGAGACTGAATGGATGGGAGGTGATGGAGGAGTGATTGGGGTGGTCGATACTTCGACGACTGTGGTGGTATGTACAGTGGTAGTATGGGTGGGGGAGTCGATGATAATGGTGTCCTCTGCCAATGAGCTTTCAGGGACGAGACGTGCTTCCCTGGCCTGTTCTGAAGATTGTCCGCAGATGGGTACACGAATGTATTCACCCGGTTTGGTTAGTAGGCGGATTCTGCGAGGATCATACTGCGATAGCGGTTTTCTTTGCAAATACCTTAAGGCTTCGGTGGGCCCAACTGATTTGAAAAGCTCTCTATAACCTCTGATGTATACTTCTTCGAACCCGCCTGAGACAAGCTCCTGTTCTATAAGTGTTTGGCTCTCTTCGTCAGACAACTTCTTGCGCGCCCAAACCTTTTCCATAGTACGGTATAGCTTTTTGATGGCCAGTGTTTAAGTTGCTGCTTCAAAGGTTTCTTCTTCGTGTGTGCTTGTGTCACCTTGGGTGTCGGTTTGTTGTCCTTGTTCGTCTGTTTGCACATGTTCTTGGGATTCATGAGTTCCCTGACTGGCTTCGTCATCGCCTTCATCTTCGTCGGTCTTTGTTCTTTCTTCCTCGAAACTAGACACTACTTGTCCTTGTGGTTGATCTCACGGTGTGGTAGGGTAGCTGGGCCTTTCATATTCCTGAGACAAGATCTGGCCTTCTGAAAACTAAAATTCATTTGAAAATACATCCTACATCTCAAAGTCAAATGTGGTGTCTGCTTGTTCTGCTTCTAAATGAGGTATCGGAAAAGAGAAAGCTTCCGCACCAATAGTGGTGGGAACTTCTACTGTAGTGGTGGTAGGTCCTGGGAGTGTGGCTGCTTGAGTAGTGACTGTGTTGGTAGTGCCTTCCGTTACAACTGGTCTTGATAACCTTATGTGAATGGGTTGTACAGGGGGTTCAGTAGGAGACTATTCAAGAGAGGGTTGTGGTGAGGGTGATTCTGGCACCTGAAGGCAGGGGATAGTTCCTCTCATTTGCTTTCCTGCTCTTCCTTTGCTAGGCTTCCTAGCTTTCTTTGTTGTTCCTTTAAATGCTTTTAGCTCCTCACTTGTCAATGCACGTTCGATCGGCAAGTCATATGCTAAGCACCTATATACAATTCTAGTCAGTGCGTAGCATCCATTGATGACCTTCTTTCTTTCCCATCTATGTTGTGCTAAATACATCTGATCAATGATCCAGCTGCTAGATCAACTGTCTGGGGTCCAATACAAGATAAATACAAACCAAACCATATTCGTTTGTGAGGCATTGTGAATCTGTCCTGAGTAGGGAAGGCAAAATGCTGCATACATATCTGTAGTGGTTTTGAAAGCTCAGGTGTGATCGCTGAAATCTCCTCCCACGTTGTAACATCCCCACGTTTCATAGGGTCTGGAACCAGCCATTCTCGTTCCGTTGGAGTGTGGGTTCCATGAATCTTGATGGCAGCTCGAATCAAATCTTTAGAAAGATAAAACTGCTTATATGGCAGATCATTTACTCAGAGGATGGCAAATTAAAAGTGCCAGGCAGATCCTTGTTCTCCAAAGCTATCAAAGTGGTGATTTAAGTAATAGCATCTGTAGAAGTCGGGTTTAGGCAAAGGGTCGCTGAAATACTCTGTAAACCCTGCTCTTGCCCAAACATGCGTTAGATCTTCCGTGTTCTGTAATCCTTCGAACTCTCTTGAGAAAAACTGATATTTGCCCCAAGTATGGTCATCAAAAGTCAAATTAGCCTCAAATATAAACTCAGCATCCGCCAATGGTCCTGCTAGCCCTTGAAACCAGTGAGAATTATGATGAATCTTCTCAATATACCCTCTAGGAGGATCGTCAATAGGCATCGGTCCTGGGAAACCTTGAAATTCTGGTGGTGGAGCCGTCGAAGGGGGATCCGCGAGTAAATCACTAATAGTAGCCCTGGGTATACTGGTTCCAGCTTCAGATGGTCTTTCTTCGGTTTGCATGATGATTGACGTGCTAATGGAAAAGATCTGCTACAAAAGATTAGCACATTAGTATGGAAATTAATTATGATCCCATTAAGCTGAGACCGCAATCCCTTTCCATAGCCGATGTGTAACCCGTGTAGCCAAGTGTTGTGATGTGATTGATGCAATGCTTTTTGCAGAACTAGTGCAGGTCTCTAGACACCTATATGTTTTCAGATATTGCATGCAGTTCTTTTATGAGATGTTATTACAGGTGATGTTGGGTTATAGTGTGTGGATTTATACAAGGTTCAGTCATGAATGAGTTATTACAAGGTTGTAGATTAGTTGGGGTGGTAGTTATGTTAGACAAAGGGTTAGGAGAAGACTTCTGGATACATTTCGGTATCCACTTCCTAAGAGTTTGTGATCGGGTGATAGGTCGGTGCGGAGGGACAAAAGTTGAGATCGGATGTGGTGGTATTGAGGGTTGAAGAGATTTCTGAGGAGTGTATATTACAAGGCTTGAGGGTTGAGCTATAATACACTGTTTCGGTACCCAAATTTGCGTGGGTGTGGGTCGATTTGTTAAGTACTTCTTCGCGATCCAAATTTGTCGAATGCTCAAACTTGTAGAAGAAGGTCGAGGAGATGTTGGATACTGATTCTGCTTCTGCCTTGACTTCTTCTTGTCATTGTCTACGTTGTTGAAATCTGTTGGTGGTTTCTGTCCTTTTGGCACCCATATTTGTCTTGTGCCTCTTGCTTTATGATATTGAGACTGCAGCTTTCTTCTTTGTGTCGTCTGATGTTGTCGTCGGTCTGGGTTCCTTCATCGTGGTTGACTCTTTTGTGGTTGATGTTGAGAGGTCGGATGAACACTCTGCTTTGGAAAAGAAGGGAGGTCCAACACTTGCGAAACTTGCCCATTAGGAGATGAGGCATTCTGTACCACAGATCTAGGCCAGTCTGCAGTGAGTGTGGAAGGATGGGCACCGCAGGTGATAGTGTCCATTTGTCCGCTGATGTAACCCTCCTAACCCATCCATTGGGTGGTTACCCCTTCTAGTTTGCAGGAAGCCCAAGGGAAAATCTTCTGACATCCTTTAGATTGACAATTGTCCATCGCCAAGCCCGTGTGGGTTGGTGTAGACGTAATGTGACTGATCTGACCAAAGATCTTCCGGTCTTCCGTCGCATGCATTTCATAGGGTCTATGGCTACAAACCTCAGTCGGAATGCCATTAGGGAAGTCAAGCGGTATCACTCGCTTCTGATCTAAGGTTCCAATCTGCAAGGAGCCTTGTCTAAGATTTAGGTCCACTGAGTGATCGTATAGCCAATCTTGGCCAAGGATTAGGGGTTCTATCAGGTCGTCATCATGGCACACTAGTAGCTTTACTGTCAAGATCACTTCGTTTATGAGGATAGGAAGGTCCACCTCACCCATGCAAGGGGTTTCCATGCCTCCTAGCCCTATGAGGTATGCCTCAATTGGCCGCATTTCTATTCCGGAATCCTTATAGTGGGACCATCTAATCGCACTAGTCGCAACACCTGAATCAATTAAAGCCCTGAGCTCTTGGCAAGGGTTGCCATGCTCTAGCCTGACTGTAATGAATGGTCTCCTGTCCACTATGCTAGGATGAGTGGTTGGCTTTACTTGACACATGGCCATGGGGTATCTGGGTGATGTTTCGAGATGGTTATAATGTTCTCTCCCTAGTCCTTGTCTTCTTAACTTCATGCGCTTAATGTGTTCTATAGCTTTTGCCTGAGCTTCAACTCGTATTCTATTTTCTTCCTCCTTACGCTTCTTTGCCAACGTGAGTCGTCTAAGCATATCCTCAGTAAGAGGTTCCTGATATAGCCTGACTCTACAGCCACTAATGTAATTAGGCATTATGTCTCCTTCTAAGGTGGCTAATTGTACTACTCCACTCGTTGAGAGTCTGTTACTGATCATAGGTCCATAACCTCGCTTTTCTAACTTCTGTGCATGTTGTTTCAGAGTATATACTAGAACTAAATCTCCTTCTTTCAAGCCTTTATCTTTCACATGTGCATCAAAATATGCTTTCTGTCGCTTCTTTGCTACGTATATTCCTGCTGCTGCTTTCAGCCTGGTTTCTCCTAATCGTTCCAAGTCCATTATTCTCGCTCATAATTCATGGCCGGTCCACTGATGTTCTTGTGCAACCTTAAGGGTCCGTATCAAGAAGTCCAAAGGAAGCACAGCATTTTGACCAAAAACCATCTGAAAGGGAGTTGCATTGAGTACGGTCTTGTAAGCCACTCGATATGCCCAAACAGCATGATGTAACTGTTTGTCCCAATCTGAACGTTTGTTGTTCACGAGTTTCGTCAGTACGTTACAAAGGATCTTGTTCGTGCTTTCAGCTTGACCATTGGCCTGAGGATGATATGGTGCGGATTTCTTGTGAATCACCATAAAATCCTGTAACAAATATTCAATGACTTGGTTTAGAAAGTGGGTTCCTCGATCACTCACTAACTCTATAGGCAATCCATATCTTGTAAAGACATTTTCAAATAAGAATTTTGCAGTCGTGTGTGCATCATTCTTTTTTGTGGCTTTTGCCTCTACCCATTTGGTTAGATAATCAGTCACAACAATAATGTATTCAGCATGTGTACCTTTTGCAGGGGGGTTAATGGGTCCTACAAAGTCTATACCCCATTTAGAAAATGCACGTCCACCCATCATGGGTTTTAATAGCATTTCATCTCTACGAGTAGGAAATTGAGTTCTTTAGCACACATCACATCTCTTTACATAGGTATGAGCATCCATGTGAAGAGTGGGCCACCATAATCCTGCAAAGAGGATGGCTTTGATTATCCTATCTGGTCCAAAGTGACCTCCTGCAACACCTTGGTGTGCAATCTCTAGTACCCGCAAATAATCGCTTTCATGAACACATTGTCTTAGGTATCCGTCTCTTCCTTGTTTGTACAGGTTATCACCAATAAGTGAATAGTCTTGAGCTTCCTACTCTAGACTTCGTTGTCGCGCTAAAGTCATTCCTTGAGGGAATGTGTTCGTCCTCAAGTACATCACTACAGGTTGACTCCATTCTGGTGTGAGAGACACGTGATATAATGTAGCATATTCTACCGGTGGTCTTTCACAACAGACACGGCATTCTTTACACAATTTGTAGACATCTGCTTCCATAGAAGGCCAATATACTCCTAGTCTATGCAGAGTCTGCAAAGTATGATGTTTTGAATGATGTTGTGTTAGTGCACCTACATGTGCTAATTGCAACCAATTTGCATGTTCTGATTCATCTACGCAACAAACAAGAATCTTTTGATTATCCTGTTTATATATACTTCCTGCTATGATTTGATATCTTTGAGACTTTGTAATCTCTCCTTCCTTGATCCTTATCCTACGATTCTTGGGTTCATATGTGAGAATAGGTACAATAGGCTTAGCCCATTCTGGTGCTATCTCAAGGTTAAACAAATATGCATCTGGTAATTCATCCGCTATTCCTTGAGGAGCTTCTCCTGTGGTTAATCTTGAAAGGTGGTCAGCTCTAAGATGTGTCTTTCCTTTCCTCACTACCACTTCAAAATCATACTCCATGAGTAATAGAAACCAATGTATTAATCGTCTTGTATTACATGGTTTGTTGACTAAGTACAATAATGCTTGATGATCTGTAAAAAATTTGAACTTGTTTGCCAACAAATAATGTGTGAATTTCTTTACTGCGTAGATCATCCCTAATCCTTCTCATTCTGTAGTGGTCTTTCTGCTGCGTTCAATTGTCTGCTCGTGTAAGCTATGGGGAGATCTATATTACCTTCATTCGTGGGTTGTGCTAACACGCATCCTATGGCATAATTGGATGCATCCACATGTACATAGAATGGCTTAATCCAATCTGGGGTTGTCAATATAGGTGCTGAGCACAAATGTCGTTTGAGTTCATTGAATGAATTATCGCATTCGTCTGTCCATTCAAAATGGGTCAAAAGAGAGTACAAAGGCTTGGCTATGATTGCATACATGTGTATGAATCTCCTATAATAACCGCAATGACCCATAAATGCCTGTACCTCTTTCATGTTAGTTGGTCTAGGTAATTCTGCAATTACTTTCACCTTTTCTTCGTCTGTCGAAATTCCATTCTTTGACACAATGTGTCCTAGAATACTGCCTTGTCTGACCATGAAAATGCATTTTTCTGGGTTCAAACAAACCTGATATTCTCGACATTTGTCAAATACTTGTCTTAGTTCTGGGATATTTGTTTGTCTTAAATTTGAATGTGCACATAAGTCATCGACATAAACTTCCAAATTCTTGCGTAAGATTTCCTTAAAAACATGACACATGAGCCGCTGGAAAGTGGCGGGTGCATTTGTTAAGCCAAATGGCATCACACGAAATGCAAATATGCCCCATTCTGTGGCAAAAGCCGTCTTGTGTTGGTCTTCTAGAGCAATGGCTACTTGATTATAGCCTGAGAATCCATCAAGAAAGCTGTAAACCTCCTTGCCCACAACTCTTTCCAATAAATGTTCCGTGATAGGAAGAGGATAGCTGTCTCTAATCGTGGTGGCATTAACTTTTTTAAGGTTAATACACACACGCAATTTTCCATTCTTCTTGGGTACAACCACAATGGGGGATACCCATTCGGTATGCTCAATTTTGTAAATGAATCGTGCTTCTATCAGTCGATCTATTTCTTCTTTAATCTTCGCAGCGTAGTTGTCATTATATGTGTATGGTTTCTGTTTCGTAGGTTTTGCATCTAGAGTCATAGGGATTCTACGAGAACATATATCTAGATCTACTCCTTTCAAATATTTGTAACTCCAAGCGAACACATCTCTGTATTCGCGCAATAGGGCCACTAATTCTTCTTCTTCTTCCTTCATCAAATCATGCCCTATGCATGTACACTTTTCTTCTTCTCCTTCAATGGCTACTATGATTTTCTTGGTTTTCTCTCGGTTATCATATACTTCTCCGACGTCAACTTTTCTGTTAGGCATTTGTACCATTATTCGTCTATCTTCTATTTCATATTTCTTGAAGTTCTCGAGAACCTCAAACAAGGATTCTTCTTCTTCTGACATGGTTTCTTTCTTCTTTCTTTTCTTGCCTTCACTCTTGCTAGTCACTTGTGTGGCTATTCTCACATCATTCATAATTTCTTCGTGTCTGAGGGTAAGTTTCTACTTCGTAAAAATATTCTTCTTCTGATGCAAAGGGTGGGTCCATGATAATTGAAATCTAAATCGAAATCACTCGCATCCTCAAATGCATCAGTGCTAGGTTCACATTCTTCTAAAATTGAATCACACATGATTGGCTCTATCGTGAAAACTGAGATATCATAGCCATCTTCGTCACAGTGGGGTGTCCATTGTTCTTCATTGATGGCTACATCCATGGTTGCTAGGATTTCTGCCCAACCATGAGGTTCGAATTCTTCATCTGGAAATACTATTGGTGCGTAAGCTAGGTCTTGAAGGGTTCGTGGATTTTGTTCTGCACCTAAGGTCCTGGCTTCTAACCGTTCTTCCTCTTGTTTTGCAACTTTACACATCCATAGATGAGTGTCCTCGTGTAACCATGAGGGGTCTGACTCCAAAGAGTGTACTGATTCTGTTTCTACTAGTGTCTTATGGATGGTATTCCATTGTACTGGGGGTACATCTCGATGTGAATAGTCTTTAAGATTGACTTTAGTAGTCACTCCTAAATGCTGCAAGTACAAAGAATTAGTTCCCCAATCTTGTACAATTTTCAACTAACGCATGAATGATCGTCCCAATATCATCTCATAAGCGTGATTTTTACTAAAATCACAAATGGCAAAGGTATGCTCAAACTCCACACCACAAGTGGTGAGAGATATGCCTTCTAGTAAGCCTAATGGTTTTTCTATGTGTCTGTCAGCCATTTGTAGCTTCATCCTGGTAGGTCTGAGTGCTGGCTTACCCCAACATTTCCATAAAGCGGTGGTAGCGATGGCTACTCCGGCTCCGAAATCTAAGATGGCTTTTGTGGTGTAGCCCTGATGGGTTAATGGAAGATAAGTGTTACCTTCCTCTCCTTCACTTACATCTCCGATCTTTTCTACGGGTACTTTTGTGTGTTCCTATCTGTGAGGGAGTGGTAGCAAGCTCAGGGAATTGATTTGCTACATGTTTCCACAATTCTGGTTTTACCTTCAATAACTCCTCTAGAGTGAGGTTATATTGTACTTTGGTATTCTTGATCACTTTCGTGTTTCTAGGGATCACTGATTCTTCATTCCTCACTATTATCGTGGGTGCTCTCATACTAATAGACTTTGCTTCCCAAGGTCCTGTGAACTGAGGTAATTCTTGTAAAGAGTTAGATTCAAAACCTGTGTGTTCACTCAGTTGCTCTTCCTCTACATCATCGTAAATAGATGGGATATCTTGTGGAAATTGTTCCTGCAAGTCGTCTATTTCTTGAATAGGAGGATGGGTTCCTTGTTCTTTTCTCCACTTTTCTTCTTGGATCTCTCTCAAAAATTCATGTGAATATTCATGTATGGAAGATAGGTTGTCTCCCCCTTCTGTGTTTGGCACTTGAGATGGGGGGGTGCATTCTTTTCCTGTGTCTCTAGAACAGTAGGGTTCCTATGCTGATCCTTTTTCTCTTTGCTTTCTATCAAGTATTCTAGCCTCTCCATTAGACCTTGAAAGTGTAGTTCAAGTTTGGCCATGTTATTCCAATTAAGATATCTAGAGGCTTCGAACAAAGCTTGTGCTAATTCTACCATTTTCATGCAAAGTTTAGTCCTCTCAATTTCTAAGTCTGCTCGAGGGTAGTTCTTACTCGTTTCAGCTACTTGAGGTCCTTCTTTTATTCTAGCCTGATATGCACGAAACATCATGTCTAGGTTTTCTGGTATGGGTTCCGCTAAAATTGATCCTGGTTTCTGAGCTGGGTTCTCTTGATTTAATTCTTGTGAAGTCAATTCTAGTATTTTGGCTCTAGATTCCTTGAGACTTCCTTCCAACTCAGTTATCCTTTTACTCCATTTTCTCTTGATCCTCTCTCTGGAATCTTTCCAAGATTTCATCTTTTTACTGCTAGATTCTGCAACTTCACTACTTCCGGCTACTTTCTCCTGATTAAGCTGTTGGTTCTCTAAGAGCGCCTGGGCTCTTGTTATAGCTTGGATAGGCACGTATGTAGGGTTGGATCCATGTGCGTTATTTAAAATACCTATCACGTTGATCGATGTCACATTTGAAGCATTCACAGGGTTCTTAGGACAATCTTTGATTATGTGCTCTTTGCCACAATCGGCACAAAAGCCTTGTATGTTATAGTATTGTGACTGTCCTGCTATTGGGGGATGTGGACAATCCTTTATGAAAAGATCTCCTTGGCACCTAAAGCATGGTCCTCTAGGGCCCTGTGGTCTTTGTTGTCTTAATTGGGGCCGCGGATTTGGGTTTGTGTACATCACGTTAGCATAGTCGGGCTCCCAACTCGGTTCCACTGGTGGACTATCATAATGATATGTTTCCACGTGTTCTGG
The DNA here is from genome assembly GCA_020310875.1 of Ceratopteris richardii. NCBI lineage: Eukaryota > Viridiplantae > Streptophyta > Polypodiopsida > Polypodiales > Pteridaceae > Ceratopteris > Ceratopteris richardii. Next base: position 134,000,417 of record CM035423.1, on the reverse strand, counting down.
TGACTCCGTGTAATAAGCAGGTGGACTATCTACATGAGTGGAGTCAAAACTGTTAGAGTTTGGATCACTCTCTGTGATCAAAGGTGAAGAAGGCACTAAGGCCCTACTTAGGTTCTCTTCTGCAGCAGCATATTTGACTGAGATGACATTCGCTGGTGGGGGTGACTGCTGAGCTAAGACAGGCTGAGGTCTCTGTTGCGCCTGATAAGGATAGTTTTGAGGAGGCCTATAGTAATAAGGTTGAGTGTTATACTGGCCTTGATACCTACCTGGCTGCGTGTATGCTTGCGGGTAGTTCTGTCTCACTACCTGTTTGTTGTATGGGTAGTCCTGAGCCGTGTGATTTGTGTATCTTCTCTCAATTGTACAGTATTGGCCACTAGGGTTGGCTTGCGGTTGTGTTGCATTGGGACACACATTTGCCAAATGATTTCCACCACAGGTGTAACAACGTACGTTAGTTGTTAACTTGGGCATCTGTTTACTAGAAACTCCTAGTTTCTGGGCCACTTTTTCTGCTAGGTCCTCTATTGAGCTAGACAATTTCGTGGATGCTAGAGAAGAACAATTTGAGTCCTTATAGACCTTCGAGAGTTCCAGCTCGTCTCTTAAGTTGTCCTCAATGTCTATGCATATTCGTACACACTGCTCTAGCGTTCTGGGTTCCTTCAAGTATACATAGGAGCGTAGTTTAGAGCTCAACAAGCCGTCTAGAAACAATGACACTTGCTTGGCCTGTGAGGGTAACTCTTGCATTGGGCATCTTTCAACATATTGTCTAAACCTACGTCCTACAAGTCTAACTGTTTCCTGAGGGGTCTGTTTGAAGCTATGAATCAACGAAGACGTGTCATGTCTAATTCCACTTTTAGAGAATTCAATGATGAATGACTCTAAAAAGTGATGGATGTCTCTAAATTGCCTTTGTTGCAATGGTTGGAACCAAGTTAAAGCGGTATTCTTCAAACGTTAGTCCAAAAGAATTATATTGCGTGAACATGTCTTCGACTTGCTCTGCTCTGAGCACTTGCTTAAACTCCGCAACATGATCATAGGGATCTCCTGTCCCATCAAAAAAATTTTTCATGGATTTCACTAACTGAGTGGGTCTTAATATTCTTGCGTGTTCACGTGGTCTCGGTAGAGGAAAATCATCTCTACCACCTGGCATTCTTTGTCTTTCCACTCTATCCGTATCCATGGTGGTTCTATCTCTTCCTATGGGATGACTGAAGCTTACTTCCGGTCTTTCTTTGTTCTTTTCTCTTTGCATGCCATGGGCTGAGGATGTTCCTGCCCCTTGTTGGCTTGCATTTACATTCGTTCGTGATGGAGGGAATACCATCTCGCCTCTCCATGTGTATGTGTTTCTAGCATGGTCTGGCACCACAAATACTCTTTCTAAAGTTTCATCCAGGTATACAACCTTTCCAGGTGTATCCGGGTCCTTGAACTCATAGATTATAATGGTGCCTACCTCACTAGGTTGTTCCGTTCTATATCTCCAAAATGCTTCGTCAGTTTCTTTATTTACAAACAACTCTATGCTTCTGTTGTCCTGAGGGGTCCAATCTGGAACTAGTACTCGTGTCAGTACAGATTTCCCTCTAGGTGTTCTAGGTTCTTCCAATGGTTCCTTTCCTTGGGATCTCGTTTTTGTTTCCAACTGAATTACACCAAACTCATTCGTATTGTTTGGCTGCGTACTTAAGATGTACATCGTTCCTTCCTTGTCTATGTACGCATCTCTCTCGAATTTCACCACTGGACGTTCCAATCCAATGGGTTGATCCGGGTTGTGCATTTGCACCACTTGTCTTCGCAAACCATCCTCATAGATGCGAGCACCTAAGCGGTTGGTTCGGAGAAATTCTAATTGCATTCTATAGGGTCCTTCAGGTCTTTCTAAATATGCTACGTTTGACCCTCCTTCTGGTCTTTCTGTGCTAAATGCCATTTCTGATTCACTCCTGTCTGAGCTCTCGTAGGGATAACTAGTGTTCAATTGTTGAGCCCACGATTGTGCAGTAGTGCCTACACTTGCTTCTGATGATCTAAGGCTTCGTCGGTCAGACTTACCTACATGTTTGCCCGATCTAAGGTTCATGAATTTACTTCGCGGCACTTCTTTGATTGTCAATGTTCCTTGTTTTTACTTTCTTGATTCTTTTTATATCCCTTTAGATTCTTGTCTAGATGTATGCGTCAGGAATTCGACTTTCTGTGGTACTTTGAGTTCTCGTTCCGTCAGACTTAAGTTCTTTCCCTTTAGGTTTTCGTATCACACACCTTTATCTTTAGTCTTAGACTTGATAAATTTAAGTCTCCTATACTTGATGTGTCGTTAATCCACAAAGCTACCGTTTAGCCTAAGCTAAGAAATGACTGAGGGGGTTGAGCAATCTTCCAACCTCGAGTCAACTTTTCTGGTTGCTCTCATGCCCAAGAAGCCGCGCTTCCCAAGCTGTATGACCTTCACTACCTTGCCTTGAATGCCCTTGATTGCCTTGCTAGACCTGCCAAAATTCAATGTTTAGACCAATTCACAATGGAGGTCTGAAGTGCACGGTCGCGATGGTCTAAATGTGAGCAATCGCGATGGTCGGGGTGAGGCATCGTGATGGTCCGATTGAGTGAACAATCGCGATGGCGTCAGTCAACGGTCAACGTGAACCGTCGCGATGGTCCGAAGTGAACCGTCGCGATGGTCACCGATGCGATGGCGTGAGCCAATCGCGATGGTCCAAATTTTGAGCTGTCGCGATGGTGTAAGGGTCTCGTCGTGATGGCATGGCTAGTGAGCAATCGCGATGGTCTAATTTGACATGTGGCACTATCGAGGCGATGGCATGGGCCAATTGCGATGGCGTGGGGTCGATGGGATCGTCGCGATGGTCCAAGTGAAGCGTCTCGATGGCTCAAGTGAGCCGTCGCAATGGTGCGAGACCGTCGTGATGGTCCGGCCGAGCCGTGGCAATGGCGTGAGCCAATCGCGATGGTGTGAGCCAATCACGATGGTGTGACACAATCGTGATGGTCGGAGCCAATCATGATGGTCCACCAAAGTGTGAATTTTTGAAATGCATCTGTGGATTCCTATGTGCGCAAGTGTGCTCTACACGCTGGTGTGGTCGCCTACCTCAAATTCCGAACTTTGCAGACCATCGCGATGGTCTGACACAGTCGGCAATTTCTGACAGAGAGTACATTTCTTACCTTTCTGCAGCTTTCCTGATGCTCTGGAGCTCTGTACCTGCAAGAAAACTCAAAAACACACAAGTACACAAAAGCACAAAAGCTCTCTCTCTCTCTCTCTCGCACATGCACAAATGAGGGGAAATGAGGAGAATGGGTGGATATGGTGAATTTTCTGATTTTTTTGGAGTTGAAGATGATGATGCGGTGATGAAGATGGAGTGTGGGGGAAGTGAAAAACACTAAAAACTAACTAAAAACAACAACAAAAACTGAAAGTTTTACCTTCCAACGCCACTTCTTGCTATACTCTTACCATCACACATTCGTCCTAGAGTCGATCCCCGGCAACGGCGCCAAATTTGGTGTTGTTCTAGCACAATGGTGAGAACCACGTTCAGAAGCTCCACCTCCTTAATGTCAATCTGCCGAAGAGATAGGAGTGATATGAAGATCGTGAATGTGAGATGAAGTGAGAGTGAAGGTGAGAAGCATAGAGATGCACACACACATACACACACACTACGAAGAGACAAGCAAGACACAATGGAAGGTGAGAAATTAACTCTATTGCTCAAGATCTCAATTACAAGATCAAAATAGCTCTAAGCTCACACTAACCAACACTAAGTAACCTCAAAAATGAGCTCTCTAGCTCTTTTTATAGATTCTAGACTAGTTTTGACCGGTTTCACATCTAGTGACCGGCATAGTTAAAAATAGGTCCTATGCGCTATTTGAAGGGGTAAACGGTGTCTAAAAATAACCAAAATTGATACGCTCATTCTACCTAAGCTCCTCAAGCTCGAGGACTCCTCGGCTTGCACAAAATGGAGCTATGGATTACAAAAAGGGTTTTTCTATGTTACATATGTTACGATAGTGATGAAAATCACTGTTGGAGGTTTTTTGAAGAATATTTATAAAGCATAATCTTTGAAAAATTGATTCGACTGGCTCCCTGCTCTGTCTTTACATGCTTCCACGTCTTCTATGCCTCTGGCTGCTGCCAACATTGATGCAACACAATTTTGTCGCTTTATGATTGTGCATTTCATCGCATTGAGCATCAAGCGTGCACCATCATTTAAACAATGCTAAGATCGACGCTATTTCTAAGACTATTAGTGATGTTAATTCAAGCCTCACTAATCTGAGAAATGCATATGCAACACATTTGGCGCATTGCATATGCGACACTAGAAAGCGTTGCGGCAGCGTGCATGCCTCAGTAACCAAAAAGAAAATTAACATACACATACACATACACACTACACACACATACACTCACATACACACATACATACACACACATACATACATACACATACACACACATTTATTTATTTTTTCATTCATAATACTTTTTTTCATGAACTTGCATGTTACTATTTAAAAAGTTTTTACCAAGCAACAATTTTCTTCCTACATCACATGATGAAATAGGAGATAATCAACATTTGCTATAGATTATCATTATATACATGCATGTCTTAACAATTGTATTTTATGTAGAGGAGAATATGTAGACTCTTTGACATGTCCAAAAATGTCAATCTTCTTGATATAAGGATGAAGATTGTAAAATCCTAAAAGAGTTATTGACATCTTTTTTATTAGCTCCATGAATTAAACAATTGTTTCAAAGTACAAAATTATCAAAAATTTTGACATGGGAATTTGATCATAAAAGTATTGATGGAGGAGTGAGAATTTCAGTAGATAATGCAGTTTTTCAACATATTGATTCTTCACTTGATTTGGCACAAGAGCCACACAATCTAAGTTTAGGTGTTGCAATAGATGGGGTTAATCCCTTTCCGATGAAATCTAGTAAATGGTCAACATGTCCAGTGGTAGTCATCAACTACAATCTCCCACCATACCTTAGCAATGGATTGGTGTTAGAAATGGACACAAGAGCCTCTTATAGAGCCACAATCCAAAATCTTCACTGACGATGAAGATTATGAGAATGTGAAGATTAGAAGCAAAGGAAAATCGCCACTATCAGAGAATATCTTGATATGGTATTCTTTGAAGTCTTGGAAGGAGTTAAACATCTATCATCTTCTTGATCCTATGCATATATTCAAGAATGTTGGTTACTCATTATGGCAACATCTTCTTAGATTTAAAGACACAACATCAAAAAATGATTTAAAGGATCAAAACTTAAAACCAAAGTTATAGCCAATTTTTCATATAAAAATCCATAGGAACAACTTACAAATATACTCCTTGGATACTTATAACAAAGGAGATGCAAACTATCAACAACAAGATTCAGTTGATTTGAACACCTACAGGATATGGATCATCTTTTCAAAACATGTTTACTTTGGATGACATGAGTTTATCTAGGTTAAATACACATGATTGGCATAGCTTTCTAAAGCACAATATTCTACCTCTTGTTATCAATGGATGTGCAACAAAAGGAGTACAGGACGTGATCTATCATCTTGGATCGCTTATAAGGTAATTATTATACTTTTTTGTTTAATATATAAGACTATTTGATACCTTTTCTTTATGAATTAATTTCTTTATAATTTAATTTATGATTTATAATAAGTGGATTAGATCAAAAGAGAATGACAAAGGCTCGATCCCACAAAAGAAATGTAAATGCAAGGAGCTACTATGTTTGATGGAGAAAGAGCTTCCAACATCATTTTTTGATATTTAGTTTCATTTAGTGATCCATCTTGTGGATGAAATAGAGATTATAGGAAATGTAAACACTTGATGGATATTTTGGGTCGAGCAATTTATGGGCATATTAAAAGTTTATGTGCGACAAAGAGCAAAACAAGAAGGATCTACAGCAAAGGGATGGATGCTTGAGGAGTGCATGTACTATGTTAGTGAATACCTTGAAAGAGTTCATCAAGAAGATCCACGTGCATGGACTAATGTTGATGTTAGATGTTTGCAGAAGCAAGCGAACAGCACAAGGAAGAAGAAGAAGCTTGGAGCACAACACATAATACTGAATGTATTACTAGAGAATGTACAAAGGTAAGTAGCCCATTAGGGCAATAGGCGTATATACAAGCAGGGGGAAAAATCCTCCTAAGCAGGGAAAAAAGTGCCCCGGCGGTCCTAGTGTGTTCACACACATCACTACCTAAATATATCAAGAAACTCCCCCAGGAGTGATGCGGTGAAGCTGGCACTTATGTATAAGGAAGTGCCAAGCTATGTGGAATCAATCCACAAAAGGAAGTAAGCGCAAAGATTTGTAGAAAGCTTCAAACTTCTCCCTAGGTAGAGCCTTCGTGAAAAGGTCTACAATGTTCTCCTACGTGGGCACATATGCCAAGCTGATCTCCCCAGTAGAGAACCTCTCCGTGACATAATGATAATGCACCTCAATGTTCTTAGTGCGAGCATGGAACATAGGGTTCCTTGCAACTGCCAATGTGCTCAGATTGTCAGTGAAGATGGTGGTGGCAGAAGACTGACCAACACCCAAATCAACCATAAGGCGTTTGAGCCACACACTCAATAGTCACCATGAAAGCTGCCCTATACTCAACCTCACAACTGGAAGTGGCCAGAGTAGGCTGCTTCTTGCTCAACCAAGATATACATGAGCTACTGTAGAGGGGGTAACCGGGTCTATACTTCCAGTACTCCTTCTACTCAAGGGAGGTTCTCCTTAGGAAAGTATACCCTGTAACATCATTGTGTGAGGTACTACTTGAGACGAGAAACCAAGAAACGATCAAAGTGTTACAAAATACACAAAAGATAAAATTGTTAACAATACAAAAGGTCTGATCACTAGAAAGATGAACTAGGACATCTCAACACAAAGAAGTAATACAAACGCAGAGAAGGTATACAAGTGTGGTATACAATGCTATGAACTCCACCTTACAAGTGACTATCCCAGTATATCCAATCTCACTGTCATGCCGACTACCCCCAACACTGAAGCTCTCACTCTGTATATTCTCCAACAGAGAAGCTTCTTCTACAGTGGGCAAAATAACATTAGTGAGCAGAGAATAATCAAGGAGAAGCCTGATTAGAACACTCTCAAAATACCACAGTAACACAAGTAGACCCAAATTGACAAAAGCTAGAATCACAGAGAAACGATAGTGAGTGTATCCCTCAGCTTCCTAAATCTCTGTATATCCTTCCAAATGGATCCTTCACTAACATATATCTCTGACCATCTGTATGTACCTCCAAACGAGTGCAACTACTTCTTATACAGATCTCGAGGCCAAGAGAGTGACTTCCGCCAGATTCCATCATTTAAGGCACCATCACTGTTCACTGCACACGCATGGCCAAGAGAGTGGCGTCCACTGGATCCCATCATTTACTGCACCATCACTATTCGCGCCGATCTGACAAAAGTGGAGGGAGAGCTGGCTAATTTTGGGTAGGTGGTCTAATTCTGGTATTGACAGCCAACTGACTCAAAAGCGCCTGAAGACTTCGGAATATGGCCTTGAATGTGAGACTCTGTCTTATCATGAATCAACACTTCATCACAAATGTGATAGCCGACTGGATCCTGGCGTCGAGGACCAATTTTGAAGGACAAATTTTGAGGGACAAATTTTGAAGGACAAATTTTGAGGACAAATTTTGAAGGACAAATTTTGAGGGACAAATTTTGAGGGACAAATTTTTAGGGACGAATTTCGAGGGACAAATTTGAAGGACAAATTTTTAGGGAAAAATTTTGATGGACAAATTTTGAGGGACAAATTTTGAGGGACAAATTTTGAGGGACAAATTTTGAGGGACAAATTTTGAAGGACAAATTTTGGGGGACAAATTTTGAAGGACAAATTTTGAGGGACAAATTTTGAGGGACAAATTTTGAAGGACAAATTTTGAGGGACAAATTTTGAGGGACAAATTTTGAAGGGCAAATTTTGAGGGACAAATTTTGAAGAACAAATTTTGAGGGACAAATTTTGAGGGACAAATTTTGAGGGACAAATTTTGAAGGAAAAATTTTAAAGGACAAATATTGAGGGACAAATTTTGAGGGACAAATTTTGAGGGAAAAATTTTGAGGGACAAATTTTGAAGGACAAATTTTGAGGGACAAATTTTCACAGATGAGGGACAAATTTTTTTCGACCCGACAAAGATGAAATGGGGACAAATTTTGAGGGACAAATTTTGAAGGACAAATTTTGAGGGACAAATTTTGAGGGACAAATTTTGAAGGACAAATTTTGAGGGACAAATTTTGAGGGACAAATTTTGATGGATAAATTTTGAAGGACAAATTTTGAGGGACAAATTTTGACGGATGAGGGACAAATTTTGAGGGACAAATTTTGAAGGACAAATTTTGAGGGACAAATTTTGAAGGAAAAATTTTGAGGGAAAAATTTTGAAGGACAAATTTTGAGGGACAAATTTTGAGGGATAAATTTTGAGGGACAAATTTTGAGGGACAAATTTTGAAGGACAAATTTTGAGGGACATATTTTGATGGATGAGGGACAAATTTTGAGGGACAAATTTTGAAGGACAAATTTTGAGGGACAAATTTTGAGGGACAAATTTTGAAGGACAAATTTTGAGGGACAAATTTTGAAGGACAAATTTTAAGGGACAAATTTTGAAGGCTGAATTTTTCTAACCCGACAAAGATGAAATGAGGGGAATCTAGAGTGGTGAACTCTCGTAGGACAAAAAGAAGTGGTCCTAGGACTTTTTTTTTTGGGTCTTGCATACAATAAGATGAAATCTTGCTCGATTATAGTCCCCCACATCAAGATGTTGCACCATCTCGGTGCAATTCTTCAATATTGGCTAAAAATTTCTAAGAACAAAATTAGAACTGTCTATGGGCAAAACAAGCTGAAACGAGAACTAGGGTATATACAATGATTGATGTTTCTCGAAATGTTTCAAGTTAGGTAAGCCTTCACCCTAGATAAGCCTTCACGTTGGAAATGTTTACCAGAGGCAATTTCTCACCGTGTAGGTCCTCTACATGTACTACTCCTTGTTGAAATATCCTCAGCACTCTGTAGGGTCCTGACCATTTTGGTGCCAAGTTAGTAGGTACAGATGGAATCTGATATACCAGCACTAGAGCTCCCTCTTCCACCTTATTGGTCCTTAAGTGTCTGTCATGAATGTGTTTCCTTTTTCCTGCTTTTCCTGCAGTGTCTTCATAGTTGTTTCCCTATATTCCTCCAATGCTACCAATCTTCTAATGTGAGGGTCAACATCAAATCTTTTTGCTTCAATTTCTTTTTTGATGATGAGTTCGAAAGGGGCTAATGCCTCTTTCCCATAGACTAGAAGAAATGGGCTCTCTCCCGTGGTGCCCCTTTTGGTTGTTTGGAAAGCCCATATTGCACCAATGAGGGCATGTGGCCATGAATTGTGATGGTCAAAGGGTAATTTGCGTAGTAATCCAATCAAAATTTTGTTAGAGCTTGTTGCCTACCCATTTTCTCTCATGTAGTATGCACAGGATTTCTTATGGAAGATCTTGTACCTGTCAAAGGTTATTTTGCAACAATTGGTTTACAAAGTGTGTGCCTCTATCACTGGTGACTTCAAGAGGGCAGCCAAATCTTGAGAATATTCTTTTATACATAAACTTGGCTACTGTAGTGGAAGTACAATCAACAGTAGCCTTAGCTTCTACCCACTTAGTAGAATAACATGTGGCCACCAAAATATAATTCTTAACACCAGGTTGACCAGTTGGGTTGATTGGTCCAATGAAATCAAGACCCCATCGTTCGAAAGGTAGCCATCTAGTGGAGATTACTAATGGTTGTAAATTGAGTCTAGTAGGCTTGGGAGCATATCTCTGGCAGATATCACATCCTTTGGCAAACTTGATAGCCTCTTTGAAAACATGAGGCCACCATAATCCCCTGTGGATAATTTTGTGAGCCAACTCCTCTTCTTTGAGATGCCCTTCACTGTGTGCTACTTCAAGCAAAAAATTCACCTCCTCTGGATAAACACATTTTCTCAAGATACCATCATGACAATATTTATAAAAATGGTCATTTATAAGTGAATATGCTTTGGCTTTAAAGAGTAATCCCCTCCTTTCTAATGGTTTTATGTTCTCAGGGAATTTTCCAGAAGTGAGAAAATGCAGAATTTCACCATACCACTCAGTTTGAGTCTCTATCGCGAACATACTACTATCTACAAGTTCATCATTAATACCTTTCACCTTTTCGCTCATAGTCATCCTTGACACCTGATTCGCCATGTAGTGTTCTTTTCCTGGCCTAATATGAACCTCAAAATCATACTCTTGAAACAGTAGTAGCCAATGCCAAATCCTTCCAGCTACTCTAGGCTTATTAATTAAGTATTTGAGGGGCTGATGGTCATATATGACAATGAAATGCACACCTAGAAGGTAGTGCCTAAACGTTTGGAGTGCGAAAACAATAGCCAAACCTTCCCTTTCCGTAGTGCTATAATTTCTTTCTGCTCTGGTAAGTAGTCTGCTACCATAAGCTATAGGTTGAGCCACCTTGGGCACCTTGGGCATGGAGGGTTGAGGCAAAACTGCTCCTACTGCATGAAGACTAGCATCTGTATGCACATGAAACTCTACTGACCAGTTAGGAACAGTTAAGAGTGGAGCAGTACATAGCCTCAATTTTAGTTCAAAAAATGCCTTTTCAGCCTCAGGACTCCATGAGAAAGGAATCTTCTTACTTGTAAGCCTTGACAGAGGCTTGGCTATTTCTGAATACATCCGTATAAATCTCCTATGGTAGCCTACATGCCTAAAAAGCTTTGTACTTCCTTAGGAGTCCGTGGAATGGGCATGGAAAGGATAGCAGTGACCTTTGCTAGATCTACAGTTATCCCATTTGCAGACACGATGTGACCAAGGAGAGTGCCTTTAGTGACCAAAAAATGACATTTAGTAGGATTCAACTTCAAACCTGTTTTGAGACACTGCTCAAAGATTTCCTTCAAATTTTCCAAGTGATCGTGAAAATATTGGACTACTGCTCTTCTATCTATGCCTAAGAACACTAAAAAGTCATCCATAAAAATGCGCAGAAAAGTTGTCAACCATTTCCCCAATATCAAATACATTGTTCTATTAAATGAAGCAGGTGCATTTCACAGCCCAAAAGCCATGCGTGTGTACACATAAGTGCCCCATGGAGTGACAAAGTCAGTTTTGTCTCTATCATCAGGATGAATTAATATTTGGTTGTAGCCACTAAAACCATCAAGAAAACTGTACAAAGTGTGACTGGCTACTTCTTCTAATACTTGTTCTGTGAAAGGTTGAGAGAAGCCATCTTGAACAGTTACCTTATTTAAAGCACGAAAATCAATGCATATTCTTATTTTTTCGCTATTTTTCTTGGGTACAATAACCATAGATTGAAAGCCACCTTGAATGCTCTACTAGAACAATAATACTTGCTTCCTCAAGTTTTGTGATTTTGAGTTTTACTCCCTCTGCATATTTTGGATTGAGTCGATATGGCCTACTTCTTGCAGGTGCAATTCCCTCTACTAGGGGTATTCGATGTAATCCAAGCTCCTCTCGAATCCCTGTTAAATCCTTGTAGGACCATGCAAAGAAATTTTTATAGGAGAAAAGGAGAGAAGTTACCCTCTGTTGTAAAAAAGGATAGTGCCACAACCAGGAGGCTAAGTGGACTATTTGAGGATTTCCTTCATCTCCCAGGTTCACTTCTTGAACTAGCATTTCAAGACTCGTCGCTCTTGAAAAAGCATCTACACTGTGAGCAGGGGTGGAATTCACCTTATGTTCCACAATATGCTGCTTGATCCATCCTTGAAGAATTTCTGAAAACGTAAGGTCTTCTCTGCTCTCAGGTGTTGATATATTTAGGTAGTGATGTGTGTGAACACTCTAGGACCGCCGGGGCACTTTTTTCCCTCTTTAGGAGGTTTTTTTCCCCCGGCTTGTATATACGCCTATTGCCCTAATGGGCTACTTATCTTTGTACATTCTCTAGTAATACATTCAGTCTTGTGTGTTGTGCTCCAAGCTTCTTCCTCTTCCTTGTGCTGTTCGCGTGCTTCCGCAGACGTCTAACTCCAACAATTGGTATCAGAGCAGGTCGTTGATTCTTCTAGGGCGCCGTCGAAACTCCTCCGTTTGTAGTCTCAGATTCGCACAAAATTTGGTGAGCATACTCAGGGTGTTTTCGAGATCAAAACAGCTTCGTTTTGTGGTGCCGAAATCGCGATCTGAGCTCGTTTCGGCTTCGAACGCACTATCGCAGTGCTTGTGCAGGCTATTTCGTCCTTTTGTGCCAAAGGTATATACCAGTTTCTGTTCGCCAGTTTAAGCGTCTCGAAGTCTGCTACAGGTCTAGCAGAACTCATCTCGGCAGTTCTGTTCAACTTTTTGAGATACAGTCAATTTTCTGCATCAAGGTATTTTAGTCACCGGCCATGGCTGAAAGCAGTGATGTATTCCGTATGTTGGCTGTTGAGGATAAGTTGGATGGTACAAACTACCCATTATGGGCTTATATGATGCGACATGTACTGGTTGCAAAAGGATTGTGGAACATTGTGCAGGGTGTTGAAAGACGTCCTGTTACACCTGTAATGACAGGTACTGCAAATACAGGTGTTGGAGCTGATGAAGATGGTGTCGAAGATGATATTCCGCAGATTCCTGTTCGTGCTGCTGTTTCTGTTGCACCTACTGTAGAGCAGATTCGTTGGGATGGCAGAGATGCCCAGGCACATGCATTGATAGCTTTGTCTGTCAAACGTGCCATTATTCCTCACATTTGCTCTTGCAGAACAGCAAAGGATGCTTGGGATACACTTACCACTTTGTACCAGGCTAGGAATGAGGCTCGTGTTGCTTACCTCCAAAAACAGTTGGAGAGTGAGCACATGAATGAAGGTGATTCGATGGACAATTTTCTTACAAAGATCAGAGACCTGAAGGAACAATTGATTTCTGCTGATGAGGTTATACCAGATAGCTCACTTGTGCAGACCGTTCTGAATGGCCTTCCTGATTCATATCAGAGTTTTGCCTCTACTCTTCGATTGATGATGAAAGGCAATCCGAATGCCTTGTCATTTGAGGAATTAGTCTCTGTTCTATTGCAGGAAGATCAGTCCAGGCAGAACAGGTCCATTATGCGTGTTGCAGATCAAACTTTCCTGGCTAGTCAGAAGGGCAAAGGAAAATGGAGCTCTTCTACTAGTAAGCAGAAATCTGCAAATGCTGCACAATCGAAGAACCAGGATAAAGATGAGAAGAAATCAGAAAAGCAGAAATTGTTCTGCAAGTACTGTAAAGGAAATGATCATATTATAAAGAACTGTCCAAAACTGGCTGCTAAAGAGGCAAAGAAGAAAGAGGCTGGAATGGTTGTTGCAGAGGCCTCTACACCAAAAACAGAGTCTGCAAATCTTGTGCAGGAAGAAGAATGGGCGTTTACTACTGTTTGCAGTTTTGACCCATCTTCTCATGATCAGTGCATGTCTGCAGTAGACTCAGATGTTTGGTACTTTGACAGTGGGGCAACCAAACATATTACCTCGCAGCGCAGTTTCTTCTCTTCACTCGAGCTTGCCCCTACAGGGAATACTGTCACATGCGCCAATAACTCCTCTTATCCTGTTATGGGAGTTGGTAAGATCATTCTGACTACTGCTGATGGTAGTTCTTTCACTTTGTCAGATGCTTTATTTGTGCCAGGGATCAAAAAGAACCTGTTATCAGTTTCTGCATTAGCCAAGATTGGCTTGGTTGTGAAATTCGTTGATGACAGGTGTACAGTCCATGATCTCTCAAATGGCGATGTGATTATTGCTTCTGGCATTTTATGTCGTGGGCTGTATAAGCTCATAGACTATGAAAAATCTGTGAATGATTCGGCATGTGCAGTTCATGATTCTCAGGCTATGTCAGATGCAAAGCTTTGGCATGCACGCTTTGGTCATCTGAATTTTGCTAGTTTGTTATGCCTGCAGAAATCTGAAATGGTGTCCTCTTTGCCCAAACTTGAGGCACCTGGAAAACATGTTTGTGAAGGCTGTATTTTGGGCAAAATGCAGCGTTCTTCCTTTCCAAAAGATGGTTCAGTTCGGGCTATGCAAAAATTGCAGCTTGTACATAGTGATGTCTGTGGTCCTATGCAGACACCCTCTTTTGGAAATTACCTTTACTTCGTGACTTTCATTGATGATTTTTCCAGGCATGCATGGGTATATCCACTCAAAGCAAAGTCCGAAGTGTTCATGTGCTTCAAACAGTTTTTGGTTTTGGCTGAAAATCTGTCAGCATGTAAAATGGGCACCCTCCGTTCTGATCGAGGGGGGGAATATATGTCTTCAGATTTTAATGCATTTTTGGCTGAACGTGGGATAAAACACCAGTGTACAGTGCCGTATACACCTCAACAGAATGGAGTTGTTGAACGAAAGAACAGGTCACTCATGGAGATGGCGAGGTGCATGGTCAAAAGTCAGGCTTTACCACATAGTTTCTGGCTTGAGGCTGTCATGTGTGCAGCATATGTACTGAACAGGTGTCCCACGAAAGCGTTGCAGTCTATCACTCCATATGAGGCTTGGCATGACCGCAAGCCATCTGTTGCTCATCTGCGTGTTTTTGGTTGTTTGGCATATGCATTAGTGCCTGAACAACATCGCAGAAAATTGGATGATAAGGCAGTAAAATGTATTTTTGTTGGGTACAGTTCTGAAAGTAAAGGCTATCGTCTGTATCATCCACAGACTAAACGCATTCTGGTTAGCCGTGATGTTGTCTTTGTGGAAGATGCTATTCAGCCATTGCTTTCATGTACTAAGGAGACATCTGTTAGCTCCAAAGACATGTATGATACTTTGATGCCTGTTTTTACAGGTGGACAGGCTAGCGCTGGTCCTAATGAGGCAACTTCTCAGCCTTTGCAGGTTTCATATGATGATGCAGATCATGCCATTTCTGATGCAGATTTACATGATGCACTTGTTGATGAGAGAGCTGATATTGAACAGGCAAAAACTATGCCAAAATGGCTGGTGCAGACTTTGTGTGACAGCAAAATAGATGCACCTTTGTCATATCGTACTCGTTCAGGCTCTCATAGTACCTCCTTTGCATCAGATTGCTATGCTATGGCTTCATCTAGTCTCTGTGATGAGAATGAGCCTGTTTCTTTTGATGAAGCACAAAATTCAGAAAATTGGATGGCTGCTATGCAATCTGAATATGATGCTATAATGAAGAATGGTACATGGTCTTTATGTGACTTGCCTCCTGGCAAGAAGGCCATTGGCACTAAGTGGGTATACAAGTTGAAGCGTAAACCAGATGGTACAGTTGACAGGTATAAGGCTAGGCTTGTTGCAAAGGGTTATGCGCAGGAAAGAGGCATTGATTTTGATGAGACCTTTGCACCTACATGCCGTATGACTACTGTTCGGAGCATTTGTGCACTTGCAGCCCATCATGGTTGGAATTTACATCAGTTGGACATTAAAACAACATTTCTGAATGGTGACTTGCATGAAGAAGTGTATGTTTTTCAGCCCCGTGGCTTTGTGCAGAAAGGGCATGAAAACCAGGTGTGCAGGTTAAAGAAGGCGTTATATGGTTTAAAGCAAGCACCATGTGCTTGGTATGAGAAAATACATGCCTATCTGATTGCACACGGTTTTGAGAACAGTCCAACTGAAAGCACCTTATATGTTAAGCGTGCTAATGATGTGCTTTTGATCATTGTTGTCTATGTAGACGACATGCTGCTCACTGGTCCTCTTGAGAAGCATATTGCTGATTTCAAGGCTGATTTGCATGCCTCATTTGAGATGTCTGATTTGGGGCATTTGCATCACTATTTGGGCATTCAGTTTATGCAAGTTGATGGTGGAATGGCTTTGTGTCAAACGAAATATATTGACACATTATTGCAGCGTTTTGGCCTTGAAGACTGTAAGCCTATTGCCACTCCTATGGAGACAGGTTTACGATTGAGTCTTCATGATGCTGGAGATGCATTTGATGCTGTTCTCTATCAGCAGGCTGTTGGATGCTTGATTTACTTATGCATTACTCGGCCAGATATTCAGTTTGCTGTCTCACAGATGAGCAGGTTTATGCATTGCCCAGGAGTCACGCGTTGGAAAGCGGTTAAGCGCATCTTTCGCTACTTGAGTGGTACTCGGCTACTTGGGTTGTTTTATCCCAAGGGGGGATCACTACCGCCATATTTGCATGCTTTTTCTGACTCAGATTGGGCTGGTTGCTATGACACTCGTGTGTCCACCAGTGGTTTTTGCTTCATGCTTGGTAGCTCATGTATATCTTGGTTGAGCAAGAAGCAGCCTACTGTGGCCACTTCCAGTTGTGAGGCTGAGTATAGGGCAGCTGTCACAGCGACTGTTGAGTGTGTGTGGCTCAGACGCCTTATGGCTGATTTGGGTGTTGGCTAGTCTTCTGCCACCACCATCTTCACTGACAGTCAGAGCGCATTGACAATTGCGAGGAACCTTGTGTTCCATGCTCGCACTAAGCACATTGAGGTGCATTATCACTATGTCATGGAGAGGTTCTCTGCTGGGGAGATCAGCTTGGCATATGTGCCCACGCAGGAGAACATTGCAGACCTTTTCACGAAGGCTCTGCCTAGGGAGAAGTTTGAAGCTTTCCGCAAAGCTTTGGGCTTACTTCCTTTTGTGGAGTGATTTCCACATAGCTCGGCACTTCCTTATACATGAGTGCCAGATCCTTGTTCACCGCATCACTCCCAGGGGGGATTTGTTGATATATTTAGGTAGTGATGTGTGTGAACACTCTAGGACCGCCGGGGCACTTTTTTCCCTCTTTAGGAGGTTTTTTTCCCCCGGCTTGTATATACACCTATTGCCCTAATGGGCTACTTATCTTTGTAAATTCTCTAGTAATACATTCAGTCTTGTGTGTTGTGCTCCAAGCTTCTTCCTCTTCCTTGTGCTGTTCGCGTGCTTCCGCAGACGTCTAACTCCAACATCAGGCTCAAAATTAGGCCCTTGAGACTCAAAATTAGCCTCCTCCAAGGCTTCTTCAATTTTGTCAATTTTAGGCTTTTCTGCCCTTTTGTAGAACTCTGTAGTGGTGCATCCTTGCAAAATTGGCCCATTTTGATCCAATGGACCAATTTGGTCCGATGGCCCAATTCGACTATTTGGGCCCCCTGAAGAGACTAACTCACTTCCTACTACTTTTTGCTCGCTTCCTCCTAATTTTTGACCACCGAGACCATTTTCTGAAAAATGCCCAAATTTGATCTCCAAAGGTTCTTTAATTTGGTCCGATGGCCCAATTTGACTATTTGGGCCCCCCGAAGATACTAACTCACTTTTTTGCTACTTTTTGACCACCAAGACCATTTTGTGAAAAATGCCCAAATTTGATCTCCAAAGGCTCTTTAATTTGGTCCGATGGCCCAATTTGACTATTTGGGCCTCCCAAAGATACTAACTCACTTTCTGCTACTTTTTGACCACCAAGACCATTTTGTGAAAAATGGACAA
The DNA here is from genome assembly GCA_020310875.1 of Ceratopteris richardii. Taxonomy (NCBI): domain Eukaryota; kingdom Viridiplantae; phylum Streptophyta; class Polypodiopsida; order Polypodiales; family Pteridaceae; genus Ceratopteris; species Ceratopteris richardii. Next base: position 133,982,699 of record CM035423.1, on the reverse strand, counting down.
ATTTGATCTCGAAAGGCTCTTTAATTGGGTCCGATGGCCCAATTTGACCATTTGGGCCCCTCGAAGATACTAACTCACTTTCTGCTACTTTTTGACCACCAAGAGTATTTTGTGAAAAATGGCCAAATTTGATCTCCAAAGGCTCTTTCTTGACCTCGGTCTCTGTTTTCCTGCAAGGACTCACTTTTTCTCCTTTGTGAGTGATTGAGCATTAATTTTTATTTTTAGACTCTTTTTCCCTTCCTTGGGCTTCTTTTGCAAGTTCTTCATTGATTTCAGTAATCTCAACAGTGCAACACTCTACACCACCCATCATCCAATTTAACAAATTTTCTTTTTCTTGGGGTACAAAAGGCATTACCTAAGTATCTACATATCCAATTGTCTTGTTGGAGTCGCATCCTTCTTCTAAGTGTACCTATAAGTGGCTATTAGTCTTCGCGGAGATCCACATCTGATTTCTTCCCCAACCTTGTAGTGCTTTTGCTTGCCTTAACCAAGGCCTTCCCAAAAGCAGAGGATAAGAGCTTACCTGTGGCAGGGCAATCACAACAAAATCCAGGAGGAATTGACAACCTTGTACTGACATGTTGTAGCTCAATGATGAGTAGCACCTCCTTTAATGTCAATCCGGGAAGACATGAGGATGGTATGAAGACCTCGAGCAAGTGAAGGCACAAGTGTGTGAGTGAGAAGCACACTAACATGCACACACATACACACACACGTGCACACACAGCAAGAACAAAGAGAGTAAGACAATGGAATCAATTCTATTGCAACCAAGTTCTCATACAAGCTCAAAACTACAAGAAGCTACCCCAAAAATGAGCTCTCTAGCTCTATTTATAGTTTTTGACTAGCTTTGGCCCTGTCCAGACCTAGTGTCCGGTCTAGTTAAAAATTAGGTTCCAAGGCTTATTTGAGGGCTCAAACGAGATCTAAAAAATATGAAAATTGGCAGGCATCTACTTCTAAGGCTCCCCAAGCTCGAGGACTCCTCGGCTTGTACAAAATGGAGCTACAAAAAGGTGAAATGATATTTACAAGGGTTTTTAGAGATAAGAATCACTTTTAAATGGTGTAGGGGTTTGGAAAAAAATAAAGGGTTGCCTTAGTGCTAGATCTGCATGTATGCCCGTATTTGCTTCTTCCTGTATACTGCCAACACTCTCCCCCCCCTAGCGTATGTCGCCTCTGACAGACCTTTGATCTGCGGTTTGGTCAATATAGTCCTGGAGAATGTCAGCTGCCACATCATGTTCTTTGATTCGCAGCCCTCAAATCAGGTCTCTCTGAAGGGTATCCCAATTGACTGCGCCCGGTATGTCCGGCTGTGGCGTTGTGTAGAGTTCTGAGTGCATCGTTTGTTCGCATGCAAAGAGGTGTAACAAATGGGTGGGCCTTGGCGCGAACACCTCTGAGTGTGCTTCCCAGAACCCTGTGGTGAACATATCATCGAAAGTATGCTTGTAGCAGGCAGGGAGATATCTGATGCGTGCGTGCCATGCATAAGCAACGCGTATGCTCGGGGTGGTGCTCATATCATATAGCAGGTCATAATTACCATTAACAAACCCGGGAATCGGAGGTTGAATATGACATACATTGCGGAAAGTTTTGAGCACAACCTGCATCATATCAAATATCTTGAGCATCATCTGGGTAGCTACATCTGGCATGGGGTGGAGTCGTGGCATCCAATGTCTGATGGTTGCTATCATGTATGATACAGTGGGGGTGCCGGTTGGGGGTGCAATGGCGGGGTAATTGAGCCATTCTTTACAGTTTACATTCTTCTGAACCTTGATGGCGAAGGCTTTCCATGATCTTCTTCTTTGTACTAGCCCATAACAAGGGTTATACTTCAAATGCATGGGAGCGTGATCCCATGTTCTAAGCATTTCCGGGTATGTTTCAAGTAATCTTTGCCTCCAAGTAGGTTGGAATATAGCCCCTTTTCTGACTGCCTCTGGTATATCTTGTGGTTCAAACTGGGTGGCGAAAGTAGGGCACTTGTTGGTGACTCTTGTGATCTCTGCGTTGTAGTCGGCCAACAATACAAAATATGGTTTATATTGTAATTCTGAGCTCGCGATGAGTCGTCTAGGAGCAAGGTGCCTGAAATACTCAGATTGAAGTATGGTTTCCTCAATGGCCTTCATTGCTAGCATCTGAGTGGAGACACGTTCCTGATGAGTTTTCCCCATTTCTTCTACTTGTTTCATCCAGGCTGATGGGGGTTCCTCATAGGTATCTTGCCCTTCCTCCGTGATTCGTCCTCCTGGAAGTGGTTGAGGCTCATAGTTCTCTTCAAATGCTTCCTCCATTGGAATAATAACTGCTTCTTCTTCTATGGGTTGCTCAGGTGGGGAAGGAGGTCGTTCATATTGTAACAACTTGATTTTCAACTCTGCAATCTGTTGCCATAGCTCAAGTACCTCACTGTTTGTTGAAGGTTCAGGTTCTGGCGAAGTAGCGGCATCGATCGTCTCTTTAGGTGTGGGTGGGTGTGTTGTCGGTACTTTGGATCCTTGTAGTTCCTTTATCTGGTCTGTCAGCTGATCATGGGCTTCCAAGAGGGTTGCATAACCTTCTAAAACCTGTTGAATATGCTCTGAGGGGACAGCCTGGAATTTTGCAGGGTCTATAGGTGCTTCCGAGGTGTTTTCCATGGCCGCTTCTAGGTTCTCCTGGTTTTGTTGTTGTAGCCTTCGGTTCTCTTCTTGAGCCACTGCTAGATGGCGGCGTAGTAGGGCCATGTTGCGCTGAAGTCTCGCATTGCGGCCCATTTGATCTCGGAGCTGTTCCTCCATAGCCTTACTTGATTCCGTATACCTGGCTTCCATCTGTGCATTTGATTGTTTGAGAGCGGAAATTTCGTTTTGTGACGTCGTATTGCTGAACTCCAAGGCATTGACACGCTCCTGGAGTTGTGTCGAGAGATTGCAAAGCTCGTTGTTATGCTCTTCCAGTAATTTATACTCTTGTTTAATTTGTGTGGCCGCGTCAAACATTGTGTCTAGTGCATGACTAAATGATGTGAATGTGGGGTTAGAGGTGGAAGATGCAAGGGGACGGGGGATGGGTAAGAGCAAAGTGGATGATGTGCCTATGAGTGAAGTGAATTGTGATGCTGTTGGAACAAATGAGGTGGTGGAAGCTCCGGTGGATGGTGAAATGTCCATGGGATCGGACGTGATAGTGTGTGAAGTGTGAATTGTGAATACAGGAATGGTGGGTGGTGTGTTAGTGGTGGCAGTGAATGTGGGGAAGTGAGGTTGGGGAAGGGACTTTTTATTATAATTCTCAACTTGTTGGAGTATATTTACAAGGTTTGTCCAGAATGAGGGTTGGGTGACTTGGGTTGATTCTGAGGGGGTTAACAGGGGTACAGTGGGTAGGGGTTGGGAGGGAGGAAATGTGTGGGTGAATGGAAAAGGTTGGGATAAGGTCTGGCTAGTGGCAAGTGGTTGTCCAAGGGCGGGGAGATAGGAAGGGTGACCTATTACGGTTTGATCGGTGGCAGGATGACCTATGTGGGGTTCCAAAATTTGGGCGGAAGAGATGGATGTGGGTAAAGGGAAGGATATAAAAACGGAGGTGTGTACAATGGGTTCACCATGGGTGGATATAGGTTGTTCAGGAAGACTAGTGGAGAGGGGTTCTGAGGGCTGGATGGAAGGTGACGGTGGAGATGGTACCTGTGTATTTACATCTTGTTCATTAGTGGGACTTGGGTTAGTCATGTGAACATCCTCTGAAATTGTGGTAGGCAATGTGGTAGAGACTTCCATTTGAATCATTTTTCCCCGCCGTGGTCGTGTATCAATCCTTCGTTGATCATAGGCAGGGTTCTCCCGATAGACCATTGTCCTCATTGCTTCCCCGATCCCACATGTGTCTGCCAACAGATTCAATGATTCAACAAAATGTGAGTCTACATTCTCGGCTTGCAGCATTTGGTTCACTAGGGCTCTATTCGCGTCTTCTATCATCTTATGTCTTCTCTGTACCTGCTTGATTGTCTTGTATAGCCGTTTGAGTTGTGTCGTGTAGGCAGGGGCCTCCTCTTCACTCTCTTCTGGTTCATTTCCCCGTTCTTCTTGCTGATTCTGTGTGCTCTGAGCATGAGGATGTCGTGTCTCATCTTCCCAATGTACCCTTCTTGCCTCACTCTGTGGCTGTTCTCTTTGGGATGATGATCCGGGACCGGCATTGTCAGAAAAACACTCACTATCAGATAAGTGGGCAGTCTGCAGGAAGTTTTCAAAGTCAAAATTTGGATCCTCTGCGAATGTGGCCATGGATGCAAACTCAGCATCGGTGGGTAGTGGAGGGGCAGATGGAGTGGGCTGTACCCTATCCCCTGATTGTGTTCCTTGGAGATGGATGGTGAAAGGATCTACTTGGGCCTCTTCTCTAGGGGGAGCTTCTGTTGTGGCCTCACGAGGGATCAGGACCTGTGAAAGTGATCCACGCATTCTTTTCGCAGGTTGAACCCCTGACTTCCGCCCCTTGAAGAATTCTAGTTGTGAATATTTGAGGGCCCTTGCGATCGGCACATCATATGCAAGGCATCTATAGATAATTCTGGTAATCGCACAGCAGCCATTCAAGGTATGCTTCCTCACGCCCCGCTTGCCTGCTTCATATAGCTGGTCCAAGATCCATACATGCATTTTAATTGGCAAGCTTCCAGTCTCTGCTAGGTACAATCCATACCATATTTTCTTATGTGGTTGGGTGAAGCGGTCTTGAGCTGGAAATGTGAAGTGCTGAAGGCACATCCGCAGGGGTATGGCGATGTTGGGGGTGAGGGCACACATTTCCTTTAACTTCTTGATTCTGTTGTTCTTCATCGATTCTGGTATCAAAGGATCTCGATCAGAGGGAACATGGGTGCCATACATTTGAAGAGCTTCCCTGATTAAAGTAACGTTCAACTCAAACTTCTTCATTTCTTCCTGGTTTGATAGAGAGGGCACCAGGAATGTGCTTGAATGATCCTTATCTCCAGTTGGCTTCAGTGGGGCTATCAAATAGTAGCACCTAAGAAAATCCGGCCTAGGCAAAGCTGCACTAAAGTAATCTTGCAAACCCGCTTTCTGCCAAATATTCTGAAGAGGATCTGCATTCTGTAATGTTTCAAATTCTCTCGAGAAGAATTGAAATGTCCACCAGACTCCTCCGAATTCCAACTTTGACTCCCAGATGTGGTCGGCATCTCCCAAGTCTCCAGGCATCTCATTGAACCAGTGAGAATGCCCCTTCACTCTTTCTGTTAGGCCATTTGGTGGATCTGAGATAGGAATTCTTCTTACGTTCAAAAGCTCTTCAGGCCTTGCTGTCAGTGGGGCTTCCATAGGCATGGTATCCCAATTGCTTTGATTACCAGTGCCCGCCTGGGAGCTTGTTCCTGCTACTGTTGCCATGATACTTCTGATGCTTATCTGCTGGAAGAAGAAATCACATTAGTGTTGCATAGGAAACAGAATGTAACGGTGTTCCCTTCACAATACTAACATGACAATCCCGAAGGTTAGTGGTTAGAGGTGAAGTGTTTGTGATAGAGGTGAGTGGTGATTAGAGGTCAGTGTCCTTCTAGATGCATACTTTGGTTATGCAATGGACTCAGAATGCACCTTCATCAGAGTGGATGGATTTACACGATTGGGTCAGGGGGTTTGATACACGGTTTAAGTCTCCAAACCTTGATGGAGGATTCGTAGCTCTTAGAGCTAAAGACAGGCAAAGATTTATGAACTAGGTTGTGATGGATTTGGGACCTTTTGGGTACCCATTTCCAGACATTCCTCCGTTTGGCTGAATGTGGGTTAGGGTGGTCTTTAGGTAGAGTTCCTGCGTTGTTTTTCGAGCGGACTTGTGAGTGTTGAATTATGCCAGTGACTAGAGTTGGAGCTATTTGGGCTCGTAAACAGGCCTTGGGCACCCATATGTGTCTAGCATTGGGGCTGGCCTTCATTGACCGCTTAGGGACCCAAATAGACGTGGTGTGCCTAGGAGGTTGCCTAGGGTACTCCTTCACTTGTGTTCGTGATGGTGTGGCTTGTTGGTTGCCTCCTCAAGAGCCTGCTACTAGAGCTGTGGGTTTTCCATCCTTGCATATCCAGATCTGCTTCGCGCCATGAGGTATTCCGTGTTGCACTAGTTGGCGCTCCTGCTTCTTGATCAACGGCCTCCTTCGTGTTGTATGATGTCTGGTTTGCATGTTTAGAATTTCCTTTGGCCCAGCTGCGAACTCCTCATTGACTCCTGTACCTTTGGTAAGATTGAGAATCCTCTGCACCATAGAACTTTGGACAAGAACAGCATCATTATCTTTATGTGGATTCCTGGAGGGACCAGGAGTTGGTGCCTGTTCTATTGGTTTGAGTGCTTGATTTTCTAATTCAATCGTAAGACGGCTTTGGCCTACCCAAGCCTGAAGAAGTCCACTTCTTAGGTTGAGGTTGACTGCGTGATCGTAGATCCAGTCTTGGCCCAAGACCAGGGGTTCGGTAAGATCCTCGTCTTCACATACTAGCACTTTTGCTGGCATGAGGACCTCTTGTATGTAGAGGGGAAGTTCCACCTCTCCCATGCAAGGGGTTTCAACACCTCCTAATCCTATCAGATATGCTTCTAGGCGTTTTACCTCCAATTGCAGCTGCTGGCAATAAGAGAGCCGAACTGCACTAGTGGCTGCTCCTGAATCAATTAAAGCTCTTACGGTCCTAGTATTGTCCCCTTGTCCAACTTTTAGGGTCACAAAAGGTCGTCGATCCGCTATCCTATGGGTACGTTCACCTCAAGCCTCACACATGGCCATGTGATAGCCTGGAGACTCTTGAGTGTCAATCATAGGCTGATCTCTCCCTTGCCTCCTCAATTTCATTCGTCGGATGCGCTCTAAGGCCTCTGCCTGTGCTTCTTCTCGAATTCGTTTTTCCTCCTCTTTACGTTTCTTGGCAGTGTTGAGCCGATTTAACATCTCTTCAGTCAGGGGTTCTTGGTATAACTTGACTCTACATCCGCTTATGTAGCTAGGGAGAATATCGCCTTCTAAAGCTGCTAGTTGTACTGCCCCACCAGTTGAAATCCTATTTATGATCATAGGTCCATAGCCTCTTTTCTCTAATTTTCATGCATGCTGCTTCAATGTGTAGACTAGGACTAGGTCTCCCGCTTTCAAGCCTTTATCCTTCACATGTGTATCAAAATATGCCTTTTGCCTCTTCTTCGCTGCATAGATTCCTGCTGCAGCTCTCAATCGTGTCTCGCCTAGACATTCAAGATCAAGGATTCGAGAGGAGAGTTCATGGCCTGTCCAGTCATGCTCTTGTGCTACCTTTAATGTAGGTATCAAAAAGTCCAAGGGTAGCACCGCATTCTGACCGAACACCATCTGAAAGGGTGTGGCTTGGAGTACCGTTTTATAGGCCACTCGGTATGCCCAAACAGCATGGTGTAGCTGTTTGTCCCAATCAGAGCGTTTATTGTTCACTAATTTCGTCAGTACATTGCATAAGATCTTATTTGTACTCTCAGCCTGGCCATTAGCTTGGGGGTGATACGGGGCAGACTTCTTATGGCCAATGCACTCCTAGTCTCCTCAGGGTCTATAGGGTTCGTTGTTTTGAGTAGTGTTGCTCTAATGTACCTACATGTGCTAATTGCAACCACTTAGCGTACTCGTCCTCTTCTACACAACAAGCCAAGATCCCTTGATCTGTGTGCTTGTACATACTTCTAGCCATGATGTGGTACTTTTGGGCCTTTACTACCTCTCTATCTTGTGTGGTTATTACTGGGTGGTTAGGCCCGTATGTCAATACTGGCACTAATGGCTTAGCCCACTGTAGTACCACTTCCAAGTTAAACAAGTAAGCATCAGGTAAGTCATCTGATACTCCTTGTGGGGCCTCTCCAGATGTGAGCCTAGAGAGATGGTCTGCTCTCAAATGAGTCCTGCCTTTCCTCACTACTACCTCAAAGTCATATTCCATTAGTAAGAGAAACCATCTTTCTAATCTGCCTGTATTACACGGCTTGTTTACCAGGTATAGTAGAGCTTGGTGATCAGTAAAAAATTTGAACTTATTTGCAAGCAAATAGTGTCTAAACTTTTTAACCGCGTACACCATGCCTAATCCTTCTCGTTCGGTGGTTGTATAGTTCCGTTCAGCAGCATTCAATTGTCTACTAGCATAGGCAATAGGGAGATCCATATTACCTTCCCCTGTAGGTTGTGCAAGTACACATCCAATAGCATAATTGGAGGCATCCACATGAACATGGAATGGCTTGTTCCAATCTGGTGTGGTCAAGATTGGTGCTGAACATAATCTTCGTTTAAGCTCCTGGAAGGAATTCTCACATTCATCAGTCCACTGAAAGTTAGTCAGAAGTCCGTACATGGGCTTTGCAATGACAGCATACATGTGAATGAACCGGCGGTAGTAACCACAATGCCCCATGAAAGCCTGTACTTCCTTGACGTTCTTTGGCCTAGGTAGTTCTGCGATGGCTCTCACTTTCTCTTCGTCAGTGGATATGCCGTTCTTAGACACTATGTGTCCTAGAATTTTGCCTTGCCTGACCATGAAAACACACTTTTCTGGGTTCAGACAGACTTGATATTCTCTGCATTTATCAAAGATTTGTCTGAGTTCAGGTATATGGGTCTGTCTAATGTTGGAATGACCGCACAGATCATCAACATAGAATTCCAAATTCTTCCTCAAGAACTCTTTAAACACGTGACACATCAATCCTTGAAAGGTAGCAGGTGCATTAGTAAGCCCGAATGACATTACCCTAAAGGCAAATATGCCCCACTCCGTGGCAAAAGCCGTCTTATGCTGATCTTCTGGTGCAATGGCTACTTGATTGTAACCAGAGAACCCATCTAGAAAGTTGTACACTTCCTTGCCTGCTACCCTTTCTAATAGATGCTCAGTGATAGGAAGCGGGTAATTATCCTTGATAGTGGCTGCGTTAACCTTCTTCAAGTTAATGCATACTCGTAATTTGCCATTCTTCTTGGGCACCACTACAATGGGGGATACCCATTCAGTGTGCTCAATTTCATAGATAAACCCGGCTTCCACCAGACGATCTATCTCTTCTTTGATCTTGGCAGCGTAGTTGTCATTGTATGTGTAGGGCTTTTGCTTAGAAGGTTTGGCATCTGAGGTCATGGGAATTGTGTGTGAGCATATGTCTGGGTCAACACCTTTCAGATCCTTGTAGCTCCAAGCGAATACATCTCTGTATTCTCTTAGCAAGGCTATCAATTCATGCTCTTCGTCTTCCGTCAGGTCATGGCCTATGTACGTGCATCTCTCCTCTCCTTCTTCCACAGCTACCACAATTTTCTTGGTGGTTTCTTTGTTATCATAGGCCTCCCCTGATTGCGCCTCTCGTTTAGGCATTCTGATCATGACTCTCCTGTCATCTATCTCATACTTCTTAAAATTTTCCGGAACCTCAAACAAAGATTCTTCCTCTTCTGGTGTGACTTCTCTCCTCTTTCTTTTCTTTACTTCCTCCTTCGGGGTCACATGTGTGGCTAGCCTTACATCATTTGTAAGCTCTCCATGCCTCTGGGGTTGAAATTCTACTTCATAGAAGTATTCTTCATCTGATGCAAAGGGTGGGTCCATAATGATTGATTCTAGATCTGAGTCACTTGCATCCTCAAATGCATCAGGGCTAGGTTCACACTCTTCTAACACTGCCTCTCCCATGATTGGCTCTATGGAGAAGACTGAAATGTCCTAGCCATCTTCATCACAGTGAGGTGTCCATTGTTCTTCATTGATGGCTACATCCATTGTTGCTAGGATTTCTGCCCAGCCGTGGGGTTCAAATTCCTCGTCAGGAAAGACTACAGGTGCATAGGCTGGGTCTTGAATTGATCTATGTGTTTCTTTTGCACCTACCTCTCTGGCTTTTTCCCTTTTCTCTTCTTGTGGGTGTCTTCATGCATCCATGAGGATCCTGATCCTATGGAATGCACAGATTCTGTATTATCTTTGGCTCTATGGATGGGATTCCATTGGATAGGAGGGACATCTCTATGAGAGTAATCTTTGAGATTCACTTTGGCCGTAACACCTAAGTGTTGCAGGTACAAGGAGTTGGTTCCCCAGTCCTGTACTACTTGCAATTGCCGCATAAATGGCCTTCCCAAAATCATCTCGTAGGCTTGGTTTTTGCTAAAGTCGCATATAGCAAAAGTATGCTCAAACTCAACCCCACATGTAGTGAGAGTTATGCCTTCTAGCAATCCCAAGGGTCTTTCAATATGACCATCGGCCATCTGCAATTTCATCCTCGTCGGCCGGAGTGCTGGCTTGCCCCAACGCTTCCAGAGGGAAGTTGTAGCAATTGCAACTCCTGCACCTGAGTCCAAAATTGCCTTGGTTGTGTATCCCTGATGGGTAATTGGGAGATAGGTATTTCCTTCTTCTCCTTCACTCATGTCTCCTATCTTATCCAATGGTATTTCAGGTAGTGTTCTATGAGATCCTACTTGGGAGCGCGATTTCGCTATGTCTAGCACTTGTTGGGCTACATGTTTCCACACTTCTGGCTCAACTTTGAGTAGCTCTTCTAAAGTGAGATTGCACTGCACTTTAATGTTCTTTACTACCTCTGTATTCCTAGGTATGATAGAATCTTCATTTCTTATCATGACTGTGGGCGCTCTCAGACAAGTAGACTTGGTTTCCCATGGGCCTGTGAAATGTGGTAATTCTTGTAGAGAATTAGACTCAAAGTCTAATCTCTCTTGAGAGTGGGTGCTCTCCTGCTCCTCATAAATGGATGGGATGTCCTGTGGGAATTGATCGTGTGCATCATCCACAAGTTCAATGGGAGGAGGGATTTCACTTTCTTTAGCCCATTTGTCTTCTTGAATCTCTCGTAGGAATTCTGGTGTGAACCGATTCATAGAAGATGATGTGTCTAGCTTCGTAGAGTTAGGCACGTAGGCTTCCTGGGGAGGTAGGCCCACGATCTCACTTGCCTTGCCCTTATTTTGAGAGGCGAGTTCCTTTTCTGATTGTGCAATTAGCCTCTCTATTTGTTCTAGCAGTCCATCAAAGTGTAACTGCGTCTTAGCTGAACTAGAGATGTTAAAGAGGCGACTGGCTTCAAACATAGTCTGAGCCAATTCCACCATCTTAGCACAAATTTTGGTTCTAGCTCTAGTTCTGCTCTAGGGTAACACTTTTCATGATCAGTTACGTTTGGCCCTTCTTGGATTCTGGCCTGATATGCTCTAAGCATCATGTTTAGGTCCTCGAGAGTGGGATCGGCTAGGACGGATCCTACTCTGGGTGGTGGGTGGGTTAAGGATGGTGTATTGAAAGGTTGGGGAATGAAAGAAGATAGAGTGGCGGGTAAAGGGAGAGGTGGTGGAGGCGTGGTGTGAGAGTGGTTTTGAGATGCGAGTTCACTTATCTTTGCTTTTGTTTCTCTCTTCAAGATCGCTCATCTTTTTTTCCCATTGCCTTTTCATTCTTTCACGACTATCCTTCCAGGCTCTAGTCCTCTTTTTGGTTATGCTCTTTGTTTCACTCACCTCGGGGCTCTTTTCCTGACCCACACTTTGGTTTTGTTGTAGTGCTTGGGCTCTTGTGATCACTTGCACAGGTGAAGTGGAAGTCACACTCCCTGTGGAGTCTACAACTAACCCAACAACATTGATAGGAGTGATTTTAGGCATGTTATTAGGGTTCTTTGGGCAATCTCGTAGGAGATGCTCTTTTCCGCAGTCTTGAGAGAAACCCTGAATTGTCACTGGTTGGGGTTGTGAAGGGGCAGGCAGTGGACAATCACGCATAAGGTGATCTCCCTGACATCTGAAGCATGGTCCTCTAGGAAGTGGGGGTCGTATCTGCCTAGGTTGAAGTCTAGAGTTGGGGTTTGTGTACATGACATTGGCATACTCAGGCTCCCCACTATTTTCACTTGGGTCCTCATAATAGTATGACTCGTTATGCTCGGGTGACTGCATGTAGTAAGCCTGTGGGCTATCATTATGTGTGGAGTCAAAACTATGGTCACTTGGATCACTGTCTGATAGCAATGGGGTGACTGGGACTATGGATCTGTTCGGATTTTCTTCAGCAGATGCATATTTCACTGGGATCACATTGGTTGGAGCAGGGGGTTGCTGTACTAGGACTGGTTGAGGTCTCTGCTACCCTTGATAGGGTGGCTGATAAGTTTGTTGTGGTCTGTTGTATTGTTGTGGTGGGTACTGATTCTGGTATCTACCCTGTTGTGGTGGGTACTGATTCTGGTATCTACCCTGTTGTGGATATGGATGAGGGTAGTTTTGCCTAACAGTTTGTTTGTTATATGGGCAGTCTTGCGTAGTGTGGTTGGTGTACCTTCGCTCTATGGTGCAGTACTGGCTACTAGGATTCACTAGGGGTTGGGCCATAATGGGACATACATTTGCCATATGGTCACCTCCACAAGTGTAGCACCGCTTAACTGGGGCAAATCTCGGAATTTGTTTGCTAGAGACGCCTAGTTTTTGAGCTACCTTCTCTGCAAGTTCCTCAATGGATGTGGATTGACCAGATGTGAGGCTACTAGAGCTATCAGAATCCTTATAGATTTTTGATAGTTCTAATTCCTCACCTAGATTGTCCTCAATGTCTATGCACATGTGCACGCACTCTTCTATCATTCTGGGGTCCTTCAGATACACATATGACCTAAGCTTGGTGCTCAACAAGCCATCTAAAAACAAGGCCACTTGCTTGGCTGGTGTGGGTAACTCCGGCATCGGGCATCTCTCTAGGTATTGCCTAAACCGTCTTCCAGCTATTCTGACCGTCTCTTGAGGTGTTTGCTTGAAGCTATGAATTAGTGAGGAAGTGTTGTGCCTGATTCCACCCTTAGAAAATTCAATGATAAATGCCTCTAAGAGCTGGTCTATGTTCTTGAAATGCCTCTCGTTCAGTGGTTGAAACCACGTAAGGGCAGTGTTCCTAAGGGTTAGAACAAAAGCATTATATTGTGTGAATAGGTCCTCTACCTGTTCCGCTTTCAAGACTTGCCTAAATTCTGCCACATGGTCATAAGGGTCTCCAGTGCCATCGAAGTAATTCTTCATGGACTTTACCAGTTGAGTTGGTCTTAGGGTTCTAGTGTGTTCTCTCGGTCTTGGCAAAGGGAAATCGTCAGCATTCCTTTGATTCCATGGGGTTCTATGTCCCTCAGGTTCCACTCTATTTCTTTCCGTTCCCGTTCTTTCTCTTCCCAGGGAGTTGGCAAAACTTACCTCAGGTTTGTCTCTACTTCTATCTCTTTGAGCTCCATGAGCTTGGGAGGTCCCAGCTCCTTGGTGACTATATGACACATTAGACCGAGGTTGGGGAAAAACAAATTCACCCTTCCATGTGTTGGCATGTCTGCCATGCTCGGTGACCATGAAGATTCTCTCTGATGTATTGTCTAGGTAGGTTACTTTGCTTGGGCTATCAGGGTCTTTAAACTCATAGATTGTGAGAGCACTTACCTCCTGAGGCTGGGCAGGTTTATACCTCCAAAAGGCCTCATCAGTTTCTCGGTTTAAAAGCAAATCTATGCTTTTATTATCATGTGGAATCCATTCTGGAGTCATGATTCTGGTCAAGACAGATTTACCACGGGGGGTTCTTGGCTCTCTCTCTACATTCCCTTGCTCTATATCACCCATGTCGGTCTCCGCAATCACATTTCCAAACTCATCTGTTCTATCAGGAAGAGTGGTGACTACATATATAGTCCCCTCTTTATCTAGGTATGCTCCATTCTCGAACTTAACTACCGGGTGTTCTAGTCCATGGGGTTGATCGGGGTTCTTAATCTAGACCACAGATCTTCTCAGGCCATCTTCGTAGATGCGAGCACCTAGACGATTAGTCCTGATGTATTCCAATTGAGTCTTGTAAGGTCCTTCTGGCTTTTCTAGATAAGCCAACCCTGAACTACCTATTGGTCTCTCCATGTGATAGGACATTTCAGAATCACTTGTTTCTGATCGTGGAGTGTATGGGTAATCACTCAACTGGCGGGCCCAAGACCTAGCAGTGTGATTGACACTAGCTTCAGAAGATCTGAGGCTTTGTCTGTCTCTGCCTAAATATCTGCCTGATCTAAGGTTCATATGCCTGGTTTCTCTACCCCCTTGATCCCAAGTACACTCTCATTGCAGGTTATTTAACACCAATCACTTTGTTCTTTTTAGTTGATTATTTTGTTTATGATCTTGTCTTATATCACATGGTCAGGAGTACTTAAATGAATTTTGCACTTGATAAGTGATTGATTCAAGTTTACTTTAGTCCCTTAGGGTTTTTGCACTTAAGCCCTACTTAATGCTTGCACTTAGTTGATTAATTCTCTTGGACTTGAATCATGCCTATCGTAGCCCTAATTAATCACCACACCTAAGTCGTACTTAGCCTAAGCTAGGAATTGACAAAGGAGGGTTGAGAGAACTTCCAACCTCAATTCTCTGGTTGCTCAGACTGCTGCACAAGCCCAGGAAGCCTTCTCCCAAGCTTGGTACTCACCCTTGCTAGCTTCCCTTGGAATGCCTTGCTTGCACACAATGTTCTTGCAAAAGTTCACAAGTCAATATAGCTCTATTACCACAAGGGATTGAAAGACACACATCAACATTTACAAGCCCCCCTGGAGTAACCCACTGTACCCCCAAATCCTTATGGCCACTTAGTCCCACCTAAAGGCCAACTTAAAAATACATGTTCTAAAACTCCGCGTATGATTCTTACAAAAACTAGTCGAGGGATTCTCAACAAGCTTTCCAACGGGACCAAATTCTCCTCAATCGGAGTTCGTATGGCGAAGTTATGACCATTCAGGCACTTAGGGGTCAAAACAAGCTCTCAGGGTTCAGGAGATCCCTCTCTGGTTTCTAGGTCTTTTGCCCACTCCTAAGGCTCTAATGTTATACCAAGGTGCCTAAAATTAAGCCCAACTATACCTCAATTCACTCAAGATTAACCCTAAAATTTTCATGCGTTAAGGCCGTGTATCGCAATAGGTCGGGTCGGTGTGTAGCGATAGGTGGAAGTGTCGTGATACTTGGGAGTGTCGCGATACTCTGAGGTGTCGTGATAGGTGGAAGCATTAGGGGAAAAAATGAACCTTGCATGGGCCTTTTAGATTAAGGAGTGATTAGGCATCGACCAATGAGAGGAGGGTGGTGGACACAGTCTAGTCCCTTAATCACATAGGCTAGGCATAGGCTTCCCTTGTTTTTATGTGGTCAAACCTTGAAAAACCAGGTAGAACAAGTGGGTTTTCCTTTGAGAATGGTTTTGAAAATCTCGAGTTTCATTTAGAGCCATTGATTTCATTAAAGATCCAAAGGCTGAGATCAAATAGCAAAAGTCAAGGCAACTCTGATCCTTGGCCCTTGGATTGGATTCAAAACAAGTGGCTGAGATAATAGTAATGATGACATAAGGCGCCAAACAGCGTATATCGTTGGATGAAGCACGCGATCGGACGGCTGAGTTTGAAATCTGATGGGAGATGCGCCTTTAGATTGTAGCCATTAGATATTATGATAATCTAATGGTTGAGGAGCATCTGTTTGAAACAAAAGGCGCGTTTGCGTGTACACCCTTAGATGGGATCATCATCGGACCGCTCAAATGGACTGCGCATTCCTCTCAGCCCCAAATGCGGACGTCCGTAGGATTGGCCAAGATCTAACGATCGAATTTCTTGCAGAACACTGCCAAAAAAATTTCAGGGGAGAATCTTTTGCCTGCCACACATGTCAGACTCTCTCTCTAGATTGTCATGACTTTTAATCTTGGCCATCAAATTGAAGGATCCAACGGCCACAAAATGTTCCTTTCTTGAATTCGAAAAAGATGTTTCATGAACTATTAATTTATTCTATAATACCACTAGTGGTTTTCCATAGCCCTTAATCTCCTAGATTAAGCTTTTTATTCCCTAAAAATTAGGAATCCTTACAAGGCCCATGCAGGGTTCACTTTTTCCCCTAATGGTGTCGCGATAGGTGGAAGTGTCGCGATACTCCGAGGTGTCACGATAGGTGGAAGTGTCGCGATACTCCGAGGTGTCGCGATAGGTGGGGTTGGTGTGTTGCGATACTCCGAGGTGTCGTGATAAGTCGTGAGTGTCGTGATACCTCGAGGTGTCGCGATAGGTCGAGCTATGGTGAATTTTGTGGTAGTCCCACCTAAAGGCCAACTTAAAAAGACATGTTCTAAAACTCCACGTATGATTCTTACAAAAACCAGTCAAGGTCCACGTAGGATTCTCAACAAGCTTTCCAACGAGACCAAAATCTCCTCAATCGGAGTTCGTATGGCGAAGTTATGACCATTCAGGCACTTAGGGGTCAAAACAGGCTCTCAGGGTTCAGGAGATCCCTCTCTGGTTTCTAGGTCTTTTGCCCACTCCTAAGGCTCTAATGTTATACCAAGGTGCCTAAAATTACGCCCAACTATACCTCAATTCACTCAAGATTAACCCTAAAATTTTCATGCGTTAAGGTCGTGTATCGCGATAGGTCGGGTCGGTGTGTAGCGATAGGTGGAAGTGTCGCGATACTTGGGAGTATCGCAATACTTGGGAGTGTCGCGATACTCCGAGGTGTCGGGATAGGTGGAAGTGTCGCGATAGGTGGAAGTGTCGCGATACTTGGGAGTGTCGCGATACTCCAAGGTGTCGCGATAGGTGGAAGTGTCACGATACTTGGGAGTGTCGCGATACTCCGAGGTGTCGCGATAGGTGGAAGTGTCGCAATACTCCGAGGTGTCGCGATAGGTGGGGTCGGTGTGTCGCGATACTCCGAGGTGTCACGATAAGTCGTGAGTGTCCCGATACCTCGAGGTGTCGCGATAGGTCGAGCTATGGTGAATTTTGAGGTTCTGTCTTGTGATCCTAGGTGCTCTCGGCCTGCGCAGTGTCGTGGTGCACTCAGAAACGTGATTAGTCGAAGTTTTTGAAGTGTCGCGATAGCTCGAGCTCGACGCCTTGGGGCCTGTGTAGAAAGATTCTGTACCTGCTGGGCTTGCTGGAGATGGTGATGGAGCTGGTACCTACAAGAAACATGCAAAAAAACACACAACACAAATGCACGCGCTCGCTCTCTCTCAAACTCGCACACAACAAATGAGGAGAATGACAAGGAAGAGGGAATATGTAGTGGAGAAGGAGGTGGAGGTGAAGATGGAGGTGGAGATGGAGATGGAGAAGAAAACCAGAAATTTACCTACTACTTATCATTCCAACACGTCCTCTCTACGTCTTACCATCACACGCTCGTCCTCAAAGCTCGAATCCCCGACAACGGCGCCAAAATTTGGTGTAGCTCAGTGATGAGTAGCACCTCCTTTAATGTCAATCCGGGAAGACATGAGGATGGTATGAAGACCTTGAGCAAGTGAAGGCACAAGTGTGTGAGTGAGAAGCACACTAACATGCACACACATACACACACGCGCACACACAGCAAGAACAAAGAGAGTAAGACAATGGAATCAATTCTATTGCAACCAAGTTCTCATACAAGCTCAAAACTACAAGATGCTACCCCAA
Organism: Ceratopteris richardii; assembly: GCA_020310875.1. Classification (NCBI taxonomy): domain Eukaryota; kingdom Viridiplantae; phylum Streptophyta; class Polypodiopsida; order Polypodiales; family Pteridaceae; genus Ceratopteris; species Ceratopteris richardii. Next base: position 133,965,080 of record CM035423.1, on the reverse strand, counting down.
AAATGAGCTCTCTAGCTCTATTTATAGTTTTTTACTAGCTTTGGCCCTGTCCAGACCTAGTGTCCGGTCTAGTTAAAAATTAGGTTCCAGGGCTTATTTGAGGGTCAAACGAGATCTAAAAAATATGAAAATTGGCAGGCAACTACTTCTAAGGCTCCCCAAGCTCGAGGACTCCTCAGCCTGTACAAAATGAAGCTACAAAAAGGTGAAATGATATTTACAAGGGTTTTTAGAGATAAGAATCACTTTTAAATGGTGTAGGGGTTTGGAAAAAAATAAAGGGTTGCATTAGTGCTAGATCTGCATGTATGCCCGTATTTGCTTCTTCCCGTATACTGCCAACACATGTGTACCTTCTCGATGATGTCGAGGGGCATAACACGATGTTGGTCTTCTAATGTGATAGTGAAGGGTGCCGCCTTGGTGAGGTTCAATTTGAGTTTCTTCATAGTAAAATCAGGCATCAGATTGATGCCAGAGCCTCCATCTATAATGACACCTGTCAGACCTTCATCATTTATGAAAACAGATAGCCTTGAGCTTTGATAGTCTGCCAAGGGTGCGGGTGGAAAGTCAACCATGAAACCTTCTACACTTGGTGGTGGGCTTAAGTAGGCGGAGTGTATAACTTTCAATAAGTCACTTCTTACTTTCGAATCCATTTTTATGAGTTGGTACAAACTAACCTTGTGATGAATACCTTTCAAGATTTCCTCAATCTTAACCCCTTGTGTGTCTTCCTGAGAGCTTGCAGGTTGGTCCTTAAGGGAAGTAGTCACCATATCATAAGCTCCTTCAATGTCTGCTTGGCCCTTCCAGCCAGCCTTCTTTTCCTCATCTCTATTTTTGAGTCCCTGTTGTTCCTCTCTACAGGTTGTTGCCGCTTGCTTGGCTCTGGTCATTATGGGCACTAAAGAAGATGAAACAACATAAGATTGAGTGGTCATATCTTCTACTTGTGGAGAGACTGCAATCATGTGAATTGGAGCAGGACGGCTTCTTGGGCAATCTCTGGTATAGTGATCCTTGGCATCTGGACAATGCTGACAAGGAGGTGCACCTTCTCATAGAGAACACCTGTTCTGCATATGGCCATACTCACCACAATGATAACACATGAGTGGCCTATTATATCTAGGCCGAGTTAGATGAGCCTCTTCTCTATTAGGTGCATTTGAAGTACTAGCATAATACGAATCAAGAACAGGAGGGTTACCATGTTGTTGTACTCCCTTGAGGTACTAGCAGTCTCTTGCTTCATGACCATCCTTGCCACAGAATTGACAGCTCACCTTGTTAGGACAATTAACATTTGAATGTCCATTTTTGCTACATATTGTACACCAAACCTACCTTCATATGTCCTGTGTAGTGTGCAAATCTTCTAACTCACGACGAAGTTGAGCTACTTCATCAACATTGTGGCACGGTAGTGGTGGCATGACCTTCTCTACTTGTTGACTCTACTGCATTCTTAAGGCTTCCAACTCCTTTTTGAGTTGCCCAATAGGATCTAAGTGTGATGCATAATTTGATTGAGTATCTCCTTCAAAATGTAGCCTAGCTTCCTCAATGCGTGCTGTAGCTACAAAAAAATCATCCAGTGTTGCATCTAGTCTAAGAGATTCACGAAGCTTCTGCTGAGATGACTTGGGCAAAGCTATCTCTATCCATTTTTTAACCAGGAAATCACCTAGAGCATGTGGCAGACGTGAAACAAGTGCTTTTGTCCTAGTGTGAAGTTCATGAAAGGATTCACCTGGTCTCAGCTTTAGATTCTCAAGCTGATCTAGAGCTCTTTTCGAGGAGTCACTTGGTCTGAATGTCTACGAGAATGTCGTCTTCAGTACCTCCCACGTAGTGAAGTGGTTGTCTACATATTGACTATACCATTTGTCGGCAAGGCCTTCCAATGTAGATGGGAAGAGTACTAGCATTGCATCCTCTAGATTCTACAGACCTCGTCCGCGGCATAAGGAAATGAATCTCCTCACGTGATCATCTGCATTCTCATAAGCCAACCCCTTAAAAGTAGGGAACTTGATATTCAACCTAGAGAGTAAATGAGAAACATCCTCCATTGGCACTGGTGCTTCTTCTGAAGTATCTGAGGAAAAATCTAATGTCCTCCTCAGCTTCTCTTTTGAGAGTGGGGTTGAAGCCAATTCAATGGACAAATTTAAGGGTAGTGGGGTACTCGTCGAAGGTAGAGCTAGACTTCTTGACGCTCTTTTCTACACGAAGAGGTTCTCTCTCTACTCGAGTGTGGGTCATGTACCCACTCATAGGATGCAAAAAAAAAACAAGAAACAATGTGACACAACTCTATACTGCACTAATTACCTCACACAAAAATGCAAGGGTCCCACCACACGTGCCAAACTGTAGAGGGGGTAACCGGGTCTATACTTCTAGTACTCCTTCTATTCAAGGGAGGTTCTCCTTAGGGAAGTATGCCCTATAACATCATTTTGTGAGGTACTACTTGAGACGAGAAACCAAGAAATGATCAGAGTGTTACAAAATACACAAAAGATAAAATTGTTAACACTACAAAAGGTATGATCACTCGAAAGATGAACTAGGACATCTCAACACAGAGAAAGTAATACAAATGCAGAGAAGGTATACAAGTGTGGTATACAATGCTATGAACTCTAGCTTACAAGTGACTATCCCAGTATATCCAATCTCATTGTCATGTCGATTGCCCCCAACATTGAAGCTCTCACTCTATATATTATCCAATAGAAAACCTTCTTCTACAGTGGGCAAAATCACATCAATGAGCAGAGAATAATCAAGGAGAAGCTTGATTAGAACACTCTCAAAATACCACAATAACACAAGTAGACCCAAATTGACAAAAGCTAGAATCACAGAGAGACGACAGTGAGTGTATCCCTCAGCTTCCTAAATCTCTGTATATCCTTCTGAATGGACCCTTCACTAACTAATATCTCTGACAATCTGTACATACCTCCAAACGAGTGCAACTGCTTCTTATATAGATCTCGAGGCCAAGAGAGTGAATTCCGCCAGATTCCATCATTTAAGGCACCATCACTGTTCACTGCACACGTGTGGCCAAGAGAGTGGCTTCCACCGGATCCCATCATTTATTGCACCATCATTGTTCGCGCCAATCTGACAAAAGTGGAGGGAGAGCTGGCTAATTTTGGGTAGGTGGTCTAATTCTGGTATTGACAGCCAACTGACTCAAAAGCGCCTGAAGACTTCAGAATATGGCCTTGAATGCGAGACTCTTTCTTATCATGAATCAACACTTCATCACAAATCAGATAGCCGACTTGATTCTCGTGCCGAGGAAAAATTTTGAAGGACAAATTTCAAGGGACAAATTCTGAGGGACAAATTTTGAGGGACAAATTTTGAAGGACAAATTTTGAGGGACAAATTTTGAGGACAAATTTTGAAGGACAAATTTTGAGGGACAAACTTTGAGGAAAAAATTTTCAGGGACAAATTTTGAGGGACAAAGTTTGAAGGACAAATTTTGAAGGACAAATTTTGAGGGACAAATTTTGAAGGACAAATTTTGAAGGACAAGTTTTGAGGGACAAATTTTGAGGGACGAATTTTGAGGGACAAATTTTGAGGGACGAATTTTGAGGGACAATTTTTGAAGGACAAATTTTGAGGGACAAAATTTGAGGGACAAATTTTGAAGGACAAATTTTGAGGGACAAATTTTGAGGGACAAATTTTGAAGGATAAATTTTGAGGGAAAATTTTTGAGGGACAAATTTTGAAGGATAAATTTTGAGGGACAAATTTTGAAGGAGAAATTTTGAGGGACAAATTTTGAGGGACAAATTTTGAAGGACAAATTTTGAGGGACAAATTTTGAAGGACAAATTTTGAGGGACAAATTTTGAGGGACAAATTTTGACCGATGAGGGACAAATTTGGAAGGACAAATTTTGAGGTACAAATTTTGAAGGACAAATTTTTTCCGACCCGACAAAGATGAAATGAGGACAAATTTTGAGGGACAAATTTTGAAGGACAAATTTTGAGGGACAAATTTTGACGGATGAGGGACAAATTTTGAAGGACAAATTTCGAGGGACAAATTTTGAGGGACAAATTTTGAAGGACAAATTTTGAGGGACAAATTTTGAAGGAAAAATTTTAAGGGACAAATTTTGAGGGATAAATTTTGAGGGACAAATTTTGAAGGACAAATTTTGAGGGACAAATTTTGAGGGACAAATTTTGAAGGACAAATTTTGGGGCTTGCATACAATCAGATGAAATCTTGCTCGATTACAGCTACCAAGCATGAAGCAAAAGCCACTAGTGGATACATGAATGTCATAGCAACTAGCCTAGTCTGAGTCAGAAAAAGCATGCAAATTTGGCGGTAGTGATCCCCCCTTGGGATAAAACAACCCAAGTAGCAGAGTACCACTCAAGTCGCGAAAGATGCACTTAACCGCCTACCAATGCTTGACACATGGGCAATGCATAAACTTGCTCATCTGTGAGACAGCAAACTAAATATCTCACCAAGTAATGCATAAGTAAATCAGGCACCCAATAGCTTGCTGATAGAGGACAACATCAAATGCATCGCCAGCATCATGAAGACTCAATCATGAACCTGTCTCCATAGGAGTGGCAATAGGCTTACAATCTTCAAGGCCAAAATGCTGCAATAATGTGTCAATATATTTTGTTTGACACAAAGCCATTCCACCATCAACTTGCATGAACTGAATGCCCAAATAGTGATGCAAATGCCCCAAATCAGACTCTCAAATGAGGCATGCAAATCAGCATTAAAATCAGCAATATGCTTCTCAATAGGACCAGTGAGCAGCATATCATCAACATAGACAACAATGATCAGAAGCACATCATTAGCACGCTTAACATATAAGGTGCTTTCAGTTGGACTATTCTCAAAACCATATGCAATTAGATAGGCATGTATCTTCTCATATCAAGCACATGGTGCTTTCTTTAGACCATATAATGCCTTCTTTAACCTGCACACCTGGTTTTCATGCCCTTTCTGCACAAAGACATGGGGCTAAAAAACATACACTTCTTCATGCAAGTCACCATTCAAAAATGCTGTTTTGATATCCAACTGATGTACATTCTAACCATGATGAGCTACAAATGCACGGCTGCTATGAATAGTAGTCATTCGGCAAGTAGGTGCAAAGGTCTCATCAAAATCAATGCCTTTTTCCTACACATAACCCTTTGCAACAAGCCTAGCCTTATACTTGTCAACTCTACCATCAAGATTACGCTTCAGCTTGTATACCCACTCAGTCCCAATGGCCTTCTTGCCAGGAGGCAAGTCACATAAAGAACAAGTACCATTCTTCATTGTAGCATTATATTCAGATTGCATAGCAGCCATCCAATTTTCTGAATTTTGTGCTTCGTCAAATGAAACAGGCTCATTCTCATCACAGAGACTAGATGCATTCATAGCATAGCAATCTGATGCAAAAGAGGCACTATGAGAGCATGATCGAGTACGATATGATAGAGGTGCATCTAATTTGTTGTCACGCAAAGTCTACATTAGCCATTTTGGCATAGGTTTTGCCTCCTCAATGTTAGCTCTCTCATCAACAAGTGCATCATGTAAATCTGCATCAGAAATGGGATGATCTACATCATCACATGAAACCTACAAAGGCTGAGAAGTTTCCTCATTATGACCAGCACTAGATTGTCCACCTGTAAAAAGAGGCAGCAAAGTATCATACATGTCTTTGGAGCTAACAAATATCTCCTTCGTACATGAAAGCAATGGCTGAATAGCATCTTCCACAAAAACAACATCACGGCTAGGCTAACCAGAATGTGTTTAGTCTGTGGATGATATAGACAATAGCCTTTACTTCCAGAACTGTACCCAACAAAAATACATTTTACTGCCTTATCATCCAATTTTTTGCGATGTTGTTCAGGCATTGCATATGCCAAACAACCAAAAACACGCAAATGATCAATAGATGGCTTGCGATCATGCCAAGCATCATATGGAGTGATAGATTGCAGCGCTTTAGTGGGACACCTGTTAAGTACATATGCTGCACACATGACAACCTCAAGCCAGAAACTATGTGGTAAAGCCTGACTCTTGACCATACATCTTGCCATCTCCATGAGTGACCTGCTCTTTCGTTCAACAACTCCATTTTGTTGAGATGTATACGGCACTCTACACTGGTGTTTTATCCCACATTCAGCCAGAAATGCATTAAAATCAGAAGACATATATTCCCCCTCGATTAGAACGGAGGGTGCCCATTTTACATGCTAACAGATTTTCAGCCAAAGTAAAAGTTGTTTGAAGCACATGAACACTTCGGACTTTGCCTTCAATGGATATACCCATACATGCCTACAAAAATCATCAATGAAAGTCACAAAGTAAAGATAATTTCCAAAAGAAGGTGTCTGCATAGGACCACAGACATCACTATGTACAAGCTGCAATTTCTGAGCAGCCCGAACTGAACCATCTTTTGAAAAGGAGGAACGCTGCATTTTGCCCAAAATATAGCCTTCACAAATATGTTTTCCGGGTGCCTCAAGTTTGGGCAAAGAGGACACCATTTCAGATTTCTGCAGGCATAGAAAACTAGCAAAATTCAGATGACCAAAAAGTACATGCCAAAGCTTTGCATCTGATATAGCTTGAGAATCATGTATTGCACATGCCAGATCATTTACAGATCTTTCATAGTCTATGAGCTTATACAACCATGACATAAAATGCCAGAAGCAATAACCACGTTGCCATTTGACAGATCATGAACTGTACATCTCTCATCAACAAATTTCACAACCAAGCCAGTCTTGGCTAATGCAAAAACTGATAACAGAATCTTCTTGATCCCTGGCACAAATAAAGCATCTGACAAAGTGAAAGAACTACCATCAGCAGTAGTAAGAATGATCTTACCAACTGACATAACATGACAAGAGGATTTTTTGGCGCATGTAACAGTATTCCCTATAGGGGCAGGCTTGAGTGAAGAGAAGAAACTGTGCTGTGAGGTAATATGTTCGGTCGCCCCACTGTCAAAGTACCAAACATTTGAGTCTACTGCAAACATGCACTCCTCATGAGAACATGGTTAAAAATTGCAAACAGTAGTAAACGCCCATTCTTCTTCCTAGATAAGATTAGCGGACTCTGTTTTTGGTGTAGAGGCTTCTGCAACAACCATTCCAACCTCTTTCTTCTTTGCCTCTTTAGCAACCAGTTTTGGACAGTTCTTTATGATATGATCATTTCCTTTACAGTACTTGCAGAACAATTTTTGCTTTTCTGATTTCTTTTCATCTTTGGCCTCCCTCTTCGATTGTGCAGAAGTAGCATATTTCTGCTTACTAGTTGAAGAGCTCCATTTTTTTTTTGCCCTTCTGACTAGCCAAGAAAGCTTGATCTGCAACACGCATAATGGACCTATTCTGCGTGGACTGATCTTCTTGCAACAGAACAGAGACTAACTCCTCAAATGACAAGGCATTTGGATTGCCTTTCATCATCAACCGAAGAGTAGAAGCAAAACTCTGATATGAATCAGGAAGACCATTCAGAACAGCCTGCACAAGTGAGCTATCTGGTATAACCTCATCAGCAGAAATCAACTGTTCCTTCAAGTCTTTGATCTTTGTTAGAAAACTGTCCATAGAATCACCTTCCTTCATGTATTCACTCTCCAACTGTTTTCGGAGATAAGCAACTCGAGCCTCATTCCTAGCTCGGTACAATGTGGTAAGTGTATCCCAAGCATCCTTAGCTATTCTACAAGAGAAAATGTGAGGCATTAATGGCATGTCTGACAAAAAAAGCTATCAATGCATGTGCCTGAGCATCTCTGCCATCCGAACGAATCTACTCTGCAGTAGGTGCACCAAAAACTGCAGCACTAACAGGAATATAAAGAATATCATCATCTTCGATACCTTTTGCATCAGCTTCAGTACCTACAGGTGTAACAGTTGCAGGTGTGATAGGACGTTTTTCAACACCCTGCACAATGTTCCACAGTCCTTTTGCAACCAATACATGTCGCATCATATAAGCCCACAACGGGTAGTTGGTACCATCCAACTTATCTTCAACAGCCAACATACGAAATACATCACTGCTTTCAACCATGGCCGGTGACTAAAATACCTTGATGCAAAAAATTGACTGTAGCTCAAAAAGTTGAACGGAACTGCCCAGACGAGTTCTACTAAACATGTAGCAAACTTTGAGACGCTTATACTGGTGAACCAAAACAGGTATATACCTTTGTCACAAAAAGATGAAATAGCCTACACAAGCACTATGATAGTGCGTTCGAAGGCCGAAACGAGCTCAGATCGTGATTTTGGCACCACACAACCAAGCTGTTTTGATCTCTGAAACACCCTGAGTATGCTCACCAAATTTCATGTGAATGTGAGACTGCAACCGGAGAGGTGTAGATAACACCCTAGATGAAGCGGCGACCTTCTCTGATACCAATTGTTGAAGTTAGACGTCTGCGAAAGCACGCAAACAGCACAAGGAAGAAGAAGAAGCTTGGAGCACAATACACAATATTGATTGTATTACTAGAGAATGTACAAAGAAAAGTAGCCCACTAGGGCAATAGGCGTATATACAAGCTAGGGGGAAAAAACCTCCTAAAGAGGAAAAAAGTGCCCCGGTGGTCCTGGTGTGTTCACACACATCACTACCTAAATATATCAACAACTAACAAGTCTTCTTCAAATTTGACAGATGAGGTATTATCAGGTAAGGGAGTTCCATTTTAATTTACATTGCAAGAAAAAGTGATATTTCTACTTTTATTGCATATAATAGCGAATGCATGCAAGCATTTGTTGATGAGTATGAACAGGAACTTCAAAATCTGCAAAGTAAAAGATGAAGAAACAAAAGATATAGATGTAATCTTGATAGTAATATATAGAGGAATATTCTTTCACAAATTGACTACATAGTCATAGTGTATGCATGTGTGTATGCATGGGTGTATGCATGCATGTATGTATGCATGTATGTCTGTGTATATGTATTTATGCATGTGTGTATGTATGCATGTACGTGTGTATATGCATGTATGTGTATGTGTCTGTCAGTATACTATGTTTGTATGTGTGTGTGTATATGTGTATGTGTGTGTATATGTGCATGTGTGTGTCTATGCGTGTGTAGGTACATGTATGTGTGTATGTGTGTGTAGGTATTTGTATGTATATGTGTATATATGTGTGTGTATATGTGTTTATGCATGTGTATGTTTACGTGAATGTGAGTGTATGTGTGTGTATATGTGTATATAGGTGTGTATGCGTGTGTATGCATGTGTGTATGTATGTATGCATGTGTGTGTATATGTGTGTATGCATGTATATGTGTATGTGTGTGTCTCTATGTGTGTATGTATATGTGTGTGTATGTATAAGTGTGTATGTGTATGTGTGTGTATGTGTGTGTATGTGTGTGTATGCATGTGTATGTATAGTGTGTATGTGTGTATATGTGTATGTGTATGTGCATGTGTATGTGTGTGTATGCATGTGTGTATGCATATGTGTGTGTATGTGTATGTGTATGTGTATGTGTGTGTATGCATGTGTGTATGCATATGTGTGTGTATGTGTATTTGTGTGCATGCATGCATGCATGTATGTATGTATGCATATGCATGTTTATACATGTGTATGTATGTATGCATGTGAGGATATGTGTGTGTCTATGTGTGTGCATGTATATTTATATGCATGTAAATGTGTGTATGTGTATGTGTATGTGTATGTGTGTGTGTATATATATATATATATATATATATATATATATATATATATATATATATATATATATATATATATATATATATATATATATATATATATATATATACATATATGTATATGTGTGTGTGTGTGTGTATATGTGCATGCATGTGTATATGTGTCTATGCATATACTTGTGTATGCATGCGTGTATGTATGCATGTGAATGTATGTATGTGTGTGTATGTGTATGTGTGTGTATCTATGTGTGTGTATGTACATGTGTGTGTGTATATGTGTGTGTCTATGTGTGTGTCTATGTGTGTGTATGTACATGTGTGCTATGTGTGTGTATGCATGTGTATGTCACTGTATGTGTATGTATGTGTGTGCATGCATATGTGTGTGCATGCATGTGTGTATGTGTATATCTGTGTATGTATGTATGCATATACATGTGTATACATGTGTTTTGTATGCATGTGAGTGTATATGTGTGTGCATGTGTGTGTGTCTATGTGTGTATGTGTATGTGTGTATATGTGTGTATATGTGTGTACATGTGTGTACACATGTGACTATGTCTGTATGTGTATGTGATTGTATGTGTATGTGTGTATGTGTTGTGATTGTATGTGTATGTGTGTATGTGTGCATATGTGTGTGTATATATGCATGTGATTGTATGTATGTGTGTGTATATGTGTATGTGTGTTTGTCTATGTGTGTGTATGTACATGTGTGCATGTATGCATATACATGTTTATACATGCATATTGTATGCATGTGAGTGATATGTATTTGTGATATGTATTTGTGATATGTATGTCTATGTGTCTATGTATATGACTGTGTGTATGTGTATGTGTGTCTTTTCATATGTATTTATGTGTGTGTATAAGAGTGTATATGTGTATGTGTGTATGTATATGTGTGTGTGCACGTGTGTATGTATGTATGCATATGCATGTGTGTATGTATGCATGCATATGCATGTGTATGCATGTGTGTGTATGTATGCATGTTAGTGTATGTGTTTATATATGTGTATGTGTGTGTATTTGTGTGTATGTGTGCATATATATATATATATATATATATATATATATATATATATATATATATATATATATATATATATATATATATATATATGTGTGTGTGTGTGTGTGTGTGTGTGTGTGTGTGTGTGTGTGTGCATGTGTATGCGAGTGCATGTGTGTGTATATGTGTGTGTATATGTGTATGCATGTGAGTGTATGTCTGTGTATATGTGTATGTGTGTGTCTATCTTTGTGTGTGTATGTATATATGTTTGTGTATGAGTAAAAGTGTGTATGTGTGTATGTGAGTGTATGTGTGTGTGTATATGTGTGTCTCTTGTGTGTGTATGTGTGTGCATATAATGTGTGTGTGTGTGTGTCTCTATATATGTGTTGTATGTGTATGTGTGTGTATGCATGTGTACGTGTGTATATGCATGTGTATGTGTGTATATGCATGTGTGTATGTGAGTGTATGTGTGTGTGTATGCATGTGTGTGTATATGTGTATATGTGTGTATGTATATATGTGCGTGTATGTGTGTGTATGAATATGTGTGTGTATGTGTATGTCTGTGTATGCATGTGTATGTATGTGAGTGTATGTGTGTGTATGTATGCATGTTAATGTATGTGTGTGTGTGTCTATGTACATGTATATATGTGTGTGTATCTCTATTTGTGTGTGTGGATGAGTGTATGTGTGTGTCTATGTATGCATGAGTGTATGTGTGTGTCTATGTATATATGTGTGTACATACCTGAATGTGTGCATGGGAATGTGCTCTTAGCACGATGATTGCCCTCTCTCTTTTACTCCGAACATGGTTTGTTCCGCAAATCCCGGTACAAATGTGCCATGATAAATTCTTTTTTCTTTTTGTATTCGCAAGTCATCGCTTAGGTGACACTTTTGCATTGCAAGCAATTTTCCCAATTTGTCGGGAGCATTGCTAATGTGCTATGCTCCTAGAGACAATATTTTTATTCGTTGCATAAATGACAATCAATGTCACTTATGTGACTGTCCCTTTTTTTCTCTCAAGCTTCATTTATGTGAAACTTCTTGGAAAGAGCATCGCATAAGTTATGCTATCTGCTTTTTTATTGAGGGCATCACTATGCCCCCTTATTCCTTGTAGTGCCCCTACTTCATAGGTAGGATGAATATGGCCTTCCAGCGTGTTGGCCTTTGGGCACCTTAATTGATAGCATCCAAGCTAGTGATCTCATCTTCGGCCTTTGGATTTGTCAAAAACAAGTCTTTTCATTGGACATTACGGAAGTCCTTTCCCAAGCTCTACGTTAGAGGACTTTTGGGTTAGTGTACTTTGTCAAGCATTTAACTCCTATTTGATGAGCCTTCAAAAAGTACCCTAAATTTTTTGGACCTTCAAGATTTACCCTAGTGGACTTTGTCAGGCATCTAACTCCTGTTATGTGAAATAGAGAGGGTCTCATGAATACATAGAGAGGGTCCCATGAATACTTAGTCCGACTTCACTTTTACTTTCAATTTATTCAAGCTAATTTTTCAATCGATTCAAGCTAATTTTAGAGATTAAACTATAGGAGAAACTTCTTAAAAATAATAATAACAAAATTAAAAAAAATAACACCATCATTCTCTCTCTCACACACACAACAATAACGTCTCACGCTCACCCTCCTCGCGTATACCTAAATATCTATCTTTGTTTGACATCCACTTAGTTCTTATTCAGATTTATAACATGCTTTTCCGCACATTTAGAATTATAGACATCAGCATGACCACGCTAATATTCTAACGTTAGAAAGAACATGAGTGTTTCCTTTCAAAGAATAAAAGATTGACGATGACTGGAACGATCTTTGATTGCTACTAATGATTATTTAAACGGCCTCGAAAACTTGAAAAATAAGAGAATAGACTTGTTAAGCAGCTGTAGTTATTGTTGTCTGTCTAATATTTTCCAAACTTTTCGTCAAGGAATGAAAGTTCAAGATCAATGCCTCACTCCACAGAAAATGCTGAGGTTGATGGAATACGGGTTTTGTGAATTATGACAATGCTATGTATCCTGAGAGCAAGCGGCAAGTATGCCAATATGCAGTGCATCATGTATGCCATAATAGGAAGTTGGAAGAATCCAAATTATGCAAAAACACACACATCTAGAATAAGAAATTTTCTCAATCATGGTGAGTGATCACCTAGATGCATACAAATTTCTATTGTTTGAAAACGTTGAACAAAGTACCTATTAATTGTGGAATGCACAAAGATAGGTTACACATTAAGGTTATGGAACTATATAGAATATTTGGGCAAAAATCTCCTAAAGAGGTCGAAAATGTCATGATGGTCCCAAAATGTTTGGACTTGGTTGTAGCTAAGATACTTCCTTCTAGGACATTATTGACTTATGTATACCCTTGGAATCCAGAAATCCAACCTTAATCAAATAAACTTGATCTGATTTGAAAGGAGTATTGGCCACATGAGTAAGCTCTTTATTTCCTTTTGTTGCGACAATCACTTAATATTGAATGTTGGGTTGTAAGGTATGCACACATCCTCAATTGTGCATGGGAACCCTCCCTCGACCATAAGATTAACTCTTTTTGTATCTACTTAGAATTTCACGTAAAAATGTTGGAGTTAGACGTCTACGGAAGCATTCGAACAGCACAAGGAAGAAGAAGAAGAAGCTTGGAGCACAACACCCAATACTCAATGTATTACTAGAGAATGTCCAAAGATAAGCAGCCCATTAGGGCAATAGGCGTATATACAAGCCGGGGGAAAAAAACCTCCTAAAGAGGGAAAAAAGTGCCCTAGCAGTCCTAGAGTGTTCACACACATCACTACCTAAATATATCAACAAATCCCCCCTGGGAGTGATGCGGTGAACAAGTAGCTGGCACTCATGTATAAGGAAGTGCCAAGCTATGTGGAAATCACTCCACAAAAGGAAGTAAGCCCAAAGCTTTGCGGAAAGCTTCAAACTTCTCCCTAGGCAGAGCCTTCGTGAAAAGGTCTGCAATGTTCTCGTGTGTGGGCACATATGCCAAGCTTATCTCCCCAGCAGAGAACCTCTCTCTGACATAATCATAATGCACCTCAATGTGCTTAGTGCGAGCATGGAACATAGGGTTCCTCGCAATTGCCAATGCGCTCTGACTGTCAGTGAAGATGGTGGTGGCAGAAGACTGACCAACACCCAAATCAGCCATAAGGCGTATGAGCCACACACACACTCAACAGTCGCTGTGAAAGCTGCCCTATACTCAGCCTCACAACTAGAAGTGGCCATAGTAGGCTGCTTCTTGCTCAACCAAGATATGCATGAGCTACCAAGCATGAAGCAAAAGCCACTAGTGGACACACGAGTGTCATAGCAACCAGCCCAATCAGAGTAAAAAAAAGCATGCAAATCTGGCGGTACTGATACCCCTTGGGATAAAACAACCCAAGTAGCCGAGTACCACTCAAGTAGCGAAAGATGCGCTTAACCGCCTTCCAATGCATGACTCCTGGGCAATGCATAAACTTGCTCATCTGTGAGACAGCAAACTGAATATCTGGCCGACTAATGCATAAGTAAATCAAGCATCCAACAGCCTGCTGATAGAGAACAGCATCAAATGCATCTCCAACATCATGAAGACTCAATCGTAAACATGTCTCCATAGGAGTGGCAATAGGCTTACAGCCTTCAAGGCCAAAACACTGCAATAATGTGTCAATATATTTTGTTTGACACAAAGCCATTCCACCATCAACTTGCATAAACTGAATGCCCAAATAGTGATGCAAATGCCCCAAATCAGATATCTCAAATGAGGCATGCAAATCAGCCTTGAAATCAGCAATATGCTTCTCAATAGGACCAGTGAGCAGCATGTCGTCAACATAGACAACAATGATCAGAAGCACATCATTAGCACGCTTAACATATAAGGTGCTTTCAGTTGGACTGTTCTCAAAACCATGTGCATCCAGATAGGCATATATCTTCTCATACCAAGCACGTGGTGCTTGCTTTAAACCATATAATGCCTTCTTTAACCTACACACCTGGTTTTCATGCCCTTTCTACACAAAGCCGCGGGGCTGAAAAACATACACTTCTTCATGCAAGTCACCATTGAGAAATGCTGTTTTAATGTCCAACTGATTTACATTCCAACCATGATGGGCTGCAAGTGCACAAATGCTCCGAACAGTAGTCATACGGCATGTAGGTGCAAAGGTCTCATCAAAATCAATGCCTCTTTCCTGCACATAACCCTTTGCAATAAGCCTAGCCTTATACCTGTCAATTGTACCATCAGGTTTACGCTTCAGCTTGTATACCCACTTAGTGCGAATGGCCTTCTTCCCAGGAGGCAAGTCACATAAAGACCATGTACCATTCTTCATTATAGCATCATATTCAGATTGCATAGAAGCCATCCAATTTTCTGAATTATGTGCTTTATCAAAAGAAACAGGCTCATTCTCACAGAGACTAGATGCAACCATAGCATACCAATCTGATGCAAAGGAGGCACTATGAGAGCATGAACGAGTACGGTATGACAAAGGTGCATCTAATTTGTTGTCACGCAAAGTCTGCACCAGCCATTTTGGCATAGTTTTTGCCTGCTCAATATCAGGTCTCTCATCAACAAGTGCATCATGTAACTCTACATCAGAAATGGAATGATCTGCATCATCATATGAGACCTGCAAAGGCTGAGAAGTTGCCTCATTAGGACCAACACTAGACTGTCCACCTGTAAAAAGAGGCATCAAAGTATCATACATGTCTTTGGAGCTAACAGATGTCTCCTTCGTACATGAAAGCAATGGCTGAATAGCATCTTCCACAAAGACAACATCACGGCTAACCGAAATGCATTTAGTCTGTGGATGATACAGATGATAGCCTTTACTTTCAGAACTGTAACCATCAAAAATACATTTTACTGCCTTATCATCCAATTTTTTGCGATGTTGTTCAGGCACTAGTGCATATGCCAAACAACCAAAAACATGCAGATGAGCAACAGATGGCTTGCGATCATGTCAAGCCTCATATGGAGTGATAGAGTGCAGTGCTTTAGTGGGACACCTGTTCAGTACATATGCTGCACACATGATAGCCTCAAGCCAGAAACTATGTGGTAAAGCCTGACTCTTGACCATGCACCTCGCCATCTCCATGAGTGACATGTTCTTTCGTTCAGCAACTCCATTCTGGTGAGGTGTATATGGCAATGTACACTGGTGTTTTATCCCACGTTCAGCCAGAAATGCATTAAAATCAGAAGACGTATATTCCCCCCCTCGATCAGAACGGAGGGTGCACATTTTACATGCTGATAGATTTTCAGCCAAAACCAAAAACTTTTTAAAGCACATGAACACTTCGGACTTTGCTTTGAGTGGATATACCCATGCATGCCTGGAAAAATCATCAATGAAAGTCACGAAGTAAAGGTAATTTCCAAAAGAGGGTGTCTGCATAGGACCATAGACATCACTATGTACAAGCTGCAATTTCTGCGTAGCCCGAATTGAACCATCTTTTGGAAAGGAGGAACACTGCATTTCGCCCAAAATACAGCCTTCACATACATGTTTTCTAGGTGCCTCAAGCTTGGGCAAAGAAGACACCATATCTGATTTCTGCAAGCATAGCAAACTAGCAAAATTCAGATGACCAAAGTGTGCATGCCAAAGCCTTGCATCTGACATAGCCTGAGAATCATGTACTGCACATGCCAAATCATTCATATGAGCTTATACAGCCCACGATATAAAATGCCAGAAGCAATAATAACATCGCCATTTGACAGATCATGAACTGTACATCTCTCATCAACAAATTTCACAACCAAGCCAATCTTGGCTAATGCAAAAACTGATAACAGATTCTTCTTGATCCCTGGCACAAATAGAGCATCTAACAAGGTAAAAGAACTACCATCAGCAGTAGTCAGAATGATCTTACCAACTCCCATAACAGGATAAGAAGAGTTGTTGGCGCATGTGACAGTATTCCCTGTGGGGGCAGGCTCGAGTGAAGAGAAGAAACTGCGCTGCGAGGTAATATGTTTGGTCGCCCCACTATCAAAGTACCAAACATCTGAGTCTAGTACAGACATGCACTGCTCATGAGAAGATGGGTCACTACAAGGAATACGGGCGTATAGCGACGGTTAAAGCGACAGAATTTCGTCGCTATAAAATTGCAACATGCATCGTAATTAGCATCGCGCGCGGACCGTCGATTAAACGAGGAAGTGAACGACATTTTTTGCGACTTGTGGCGCGACATGGTGCGACGCTTCCATACAGCATCGCTAACACGACGCATTTAAAAGCATCGCATAAGCGACGCTCTTTTACGTCGCATAAGCGACGATGTTTGCCATCGCATAAGCGACGCTAAAAACATGTCGCTTATGGGACGACGGCTAGCATCGTTTACACGACGGTCTGTTGATGGACAAAAATTAAAACGTTGGAGGCTCTTGGATCGGCATTTTCACACATCTGATCGAAGAGCTCTCCAGCGTTCTCAATTGCACTGCGCTTAGGAGCTGAAGCAAGCATATGTAGAATTGTTGTTTTGCCTAAGCTCTCTCTTATTGTCTCCCTCTGTCTCTGTTTCTCTCTTTCTACATCTTTCTCTCTTTGAATTATCTCTCTCTCTCTCTCTCTCTCTCTTTATTGCAAGTTATTCAAGAAGCTAACCAAGCAAAAAGTATGGCTAACTATTGTAAGTACAATTTCTATTCTTTGAATATCATTTGAATTGTGTTATTTTCATTAGATAGCATACTCACACTTATTGATATGCACTTATACATGATGAAGATGCACTTTCACACATATACACATATACACTTATACACTTATACATTTATACATGATGAAGATGCACTTTCACACATATACACATGCACATACACACACATATATACACACAGATACATGTGCACATACACTTAGACATACACACATATACACATGCATATGCACAAACATTTCTACAACCACATAAAAAGATTTACATGCATGCATTATTGCATAATATATATATATATATATATATATATATATATATATATATATATATATATATATATATATATATATATATATATATATATATATATATATATATATATATATATATATATATATATATATATATATATATATATATAATATACATACACACATTAACATATACGCAAATACATGTATATGCACATCCACATGCATGCACATTCAAATGCATGCACATGGATGCAAATAGAAATGCATCCACATACACATGCATGTTTCATACATATACACATGCATATACATATATTATACACATATATGCACATACGTACACACATATACACGTGCACACACACATGCACATACCTACATATACACATATACATGCACATCACACATATACACATAGAGTTACGCATATACATGCACATACATATACACACATATACACATGCACATATACATGCACATACTCATACACACATATACACTTACACATGCACATGCACATACTCATAGACACATATACACTTACACATGCACATGCACATACTCATACACACATATACACTTACACATGCACATGCACATACTCATACACACTTATACACTTACACATGCACATGCACATACTCATACACACTTATACACTTACACATGCACATGCACATACATACATATACACACACATACACATGCACATACATACATATACACACACATACATATACACTTAGGTACACACATATGAATGAATTATATAATTAAAGTATTAAATCACATATACACATGCACACACACATGCACATACCTACATATACACATATACATGCACATACACACATATACACATAGAGTTATACATATACATGCATATACATATACATACACATACACATGCACATGCACATACTCATACACACATATACACTTATACATGCACATACATACATATACACACACATACACATGCACATACATACATATACACACACATACATATACACTTAGGTACACACATATGAATGAACTATATAATTAAAGTATTAAAACACATATACACATGCACACACACATGCACATACCTACATATACACATATACATGCACATACACACATATACACATAGAGTTACACATATACATGCACATACATATACACACACATACACATGCACATGCACATACTCATACACACATATACACTTACACATGCACATACATACATATACACACACATGCACATGCACATACATACATATACACCTAGGTACACACATATGAATGAATTATATAATTAAAGTATTAAAACACATGCTTAATATAAACAATAATAAAAATCAATAGAACAAAACTCTTCATTACTTAATACCATACACATAATTCAAAACATAACTGAAATGAAAAAAAAAAAAAAATAAAAAAATAAAAATATATATATATATATATATATATATATATATATATATATATATATATATATATATATATATATATATATATATATATATATATCAATGTAAATACATATAATCCAATGTCATAATCAACTAAAATCCTAATCATCATCATCATGATCATCATCATCATCAGCAATATCATGATCATCCTGATCTTCCTCATCCTCATCGTCATGATCACCCTGTGACGATCGAGATCATCCCTCCTGTGTCTATCTCTCCACCTCATCCATATTTGTCTCTCCATAATACTCTTGTATTACATAACAAACATAAATAAATAAAATAATTAAACCATTCATAAAAATAAAATAATTATATAAAATTATAAAATACTCACAAAGGCATCAGGATGATCTTGCATATACTCGCTCAAACGCCAATATCCGAAATGTGTAGCATACTCGATCTCATCTTTCGTAGGAAATCGGCCATAATCCTTCCGCTGCAATGAAACAAATAAAAAACATTAGCTACTTGCATTTTAACTAAAATAAAAAATATACTCATAATAACACATATATTTACAAATGTAGCTACAAAACCATTATGGCCCATTTGGCCCAGGTGCAATGTGTGGCCCGACTCCACTCTCTTCTTTGCAGCAGCCTGTTTATTCAAGAAAAAAAATACATAAATTAAATGTAAAAAAATTACTAAAATATATAAAAATTATAAATATAAACTATTAATTTGTGTACCTTTTGCTGAGGAAATGACTCCTGAAGACGTAGCTATCTACGAAAAAACTGCCACGACTCAGGTGGTATATTAGCTCACCTCTTATTTTTTTCGACCATACAATCTCTCCTGTTAATTTAATCTCAAATAGAAAAAAAAATCAGAATACATACACATATATACACACACATACACATACACATATACATGCAAACATATACACATATATATATGTATACATATACACATATACATACATATAACATAAACACACATATAAATATCCACATATATACGTACACACACATGCATGCATATACACTCATTCATACAAAATACATGCATTTATCCCACAATAATGTGTAGTGTATATGTGAATATATGTGTATGTGTAAATATAAATATGTGAAAATATATATATGTGAATTTTTTGTGTATGTAGATAATCAGATTATTAATATCAAATACCATTATTTGTAGATTCTGATCAATCAGATGGAACTCCACCACCATCTCCTCATCGTGCAACGACTTTATGCTGTAAGTATATCAAACATTTAATTTTAAATATATTTGATGGATACATAACTTATATATTTTTTTGTTTCTTATTATGTGCAAATTCTGATCAATCAGAGGGTACTCCACCACCTCCTACCCAGGCAACGACTTCACATGTGTACTCCGATAGGAATTATGATGAATTTTACTATGAAGAGCATATTATATATTGGTGTAACTCTTGTTATGGCACATATCGAAGACCACGATTGGAATGTATTGAACATGAGGCAGAGTATGGTACTTTTGAGCGTGCACCATCACCTACTCAACGTGATAATGCTTGGGTATGTATTTTTTATATATATTTATGTCATTATTTTATTTAAAAACCATAAATAAAATCAAATTATTGTTGATATATAGGAATACTTCCTCGATGATGATGATGATGATGATGATGATGATAACTTTTCTCATAATGTTAATATACCTCGTACACATCATGGACTTGTTGTTCATCAATTACAAGCAGAGGTGTCTAGAAATCCTCTACCTCCTGGTTTAGAGAATGAAACGGTTGGAGATTATCCATTGCCAGCTCGTGATCATTCTTTAGTACAAACATATGATAGAAGAAGATATGGAGGATGGAATAGCGGACCACTTCCTTTAGATGGAGAGGTTTTCAACTTTTGGGGTAATCGCTATATGATTGCTCCATCCACTATTACTAATGCTGGTCGTGGTCTCTTTATTGTAGAGGATTTGTATGTGCCTCCAAACTCTGAAGTCACTCTTATGTCATTTTGTGGTCCTATATATGGATGGGGAGATTGGCATCGACTTTCACGTTATGTTCAAAGCATGAGTACTTATGGAATATGCTTGAATGCAGCATCCCTTACTAGTAGAAGGATTTTACATGCAGAAAATGAAAGATTATATATTGATGGAAGACCTTACACACATGGAAATATAGCAGGTTTAATAAATAGTAGTCGAGGGTTACATAATAGTTCAAGGTCTAATTGCACATTTGAGGAGCATGAAAATAGTCATGAATCACCATACATGAGTAGAGATGTATCAAGATACATATTGTCAATGCTATTTCTACATTACATGCTGGTGATGAACTATTAGTGAATTATGGATGGCGTAGACCTTCAAGAGCACCTTTTAGCTAGAGAGAATAAAATTTTTCTATCCATATTTAATAAGTTATATACTTAATTTTTTATTTAAAGTTTACTTTTTATTCATTTATGGAATACTAATGAATTTTATTTATATGTGTAGATTCCAACGTATGATGTTGATGATATTCCTCCACAACATTCACAATTACCAGTAAGACCTCATTTATCAGAAACTTCCATGAGGAGGCTACGCAAAACTAATCCTGTGCAATATGCAAAGTTGAAAGATCTATATTCAAAAGACGATAAAGTACAAGATTTGTGTGACAATGATGAAGATGATGGCATGGAAGATTTTATTGAGGATTGGTATCAAAATGACAGTGAGAGCATTGATATTTCTAAAAATGAGAAATATCTTCGACAGGAATGTCTAAAGCATGTATATGAAGGAAGTTGTTTAACACGACTAAGTGCGAGCTTACTTATTCTCAACCTTCAAAATCATTTTGGATGGAGTAATTGTTGGTGCAGACCAATCACCAATTGAAGACTTGGAAGATTAAAGGATGAAGGAAGGTTCAACTATTGTAGCTTGGAAGAAAGACACATTCAGAGTATATGAGAAATGTACACATATGTACATAGTTCACTTAGATCTTTGCTTGAGTAAGAATCTTGTACAAATTATCTATAAATACTTTGAGAAAAGTCGGGGCATGTATGAGAGCATATGTGACAATAGTTAGAAGCCAAGATTGAGGAAGTTAGAAGTCATGAGATAGAGGAAAAGTTAGTTGAGTTAGCTCTCATCACTCAGTTGTAAACTTTTCTGAGTAATTGAAAATTTTGCGCCCGATATTTTTGCGTCTGCTCCGTCTGTGTTTGATCAAGTGAGAAATCCTTTTGAGGATATCTAATTTGTTAGTTAATGAGCCTGTGACCTGAGTTTCAGAGTCTAATTGCAAACAGGCTAGGAGAATTGTAAGTAGGAACATTCATATGTGTTGAATGTTCACAGTTCTCTGAAATTGGCGCATATTTCGAGTTGAAAGAAATGAGTAGTGCTCACTGCACAGTGTAAAGTTTTACACATATGATAGCTCAAAATCTAAGTTAAGAGATAAGCTATCTACAGCTAAAAGGATTTTGTAAAACGGGTTCGACATTGTGAGAACCAAAGCTAAGAAGTTAGGGGTGTCAAATCGACTTCTCAGAAGTACAGATTTGGACATAGGTAACTTGTGAAGTTGATTTCTCAAGTTATACTAAACTTTTTTGAGAACTTTAACTTGGAGGAGATGCGCAATCTCTAGGAGATGATTCGTACAAAGTTTCATAAAAAACTTTACACGTTTGATAGGTCAATGTGGAAAAATAGTGCAGCAGACTTTTCTGTGTTTTATCTTCTTCACAGATTTTCTCAATTTTGATAAGTTGGAGATTGATCCTCTAAATTAGTGGAAGTTTTGACTTACTCTTGGTATAGAGGTGCTCTAATCACAAGAGTAGGTTGTTCTTTTGGAGATTAACACTCTCCATCAGTGGTATCAGAGCAGGAGACATCAAATCAAGGAAAGGAGGATCCCGACTGCTGCAGATTCAAGAAATTCAACACTTGAAGAACTAAGAAGTGAAAGCTTGGAGTCAAAAGCCTGAGGAGAAGTCTACTCGACATCAAGAAAGGCAAAAAGAAGTCTAATTCGAAGTAAAGGTACATACATTGTTTGTAAAGCTTGAAGATTTCAATACACAGGTGGATACAAGATGGGAGATGCTCTACAGATAGAGAAATTGGATAGGGAAAACTATCCTGCATGGTCAATGAGGATGGAAGCTCATCTTATGAGCAAAGATTTAATTGGTTACATCACAGGAGAAGAAGAGAAGCCAGAGTTCAGAGATCCTAGTGTTCCAACTAGGGAAGAGTTAGCAGATTTGAAAAATTGGATGAAGAAAGATGCTCAAGCTAGGAGTATTATCTATATGGGAGTCAATGATTACTTGTTACCTCATATTAGAGGTCTTGAAAGTGCAACTGATATATGGAATGCTTTGGAGGAGCATTTCCAGAATACTACAAAGTCAAGGAAGGCATCCTTATGGGCAGAGTTTACTACCTTCAAGAAGAAGGCCTCTCAATCTATTTCAGACTATGTGACAAGGATGAAAGATATTGCAGATGCTTTAGGAGCTGTTGATGAAGACATTGAGGAAGATAAATTGGTAAGGCAAATCCTTACAGGGTTGAGAGGTGATGACAAATGGAAACCATTTATTTTGTCTACAGAGTTATCACTTGACCATTTCACTCCTGATTTAAATCAATTGTTAGGTCATATGCTAACATTTGAGCAGGATGTTAAAGGAGATGGTGACAAGAGTACAGGTCATGCAATGTACTCAAAGGACAAGAAGAAGAATAGCAAAGGAAAACAACAAGCAGGTGAAGATGAGGGAACAACTACTCAAGACAACTTCCTAAGAGGAAGAGGAGGTGGCAAAGGTAGAGGAAGAGGCAGGAACAACAAAGATGGAGGCAAAGCTTGCTGGATTTGTGGTAAGACAAATCACTTAGCTAATGATTGTTGGCATAATAATCAGAATAATGGTGGATACAATCAAAATTATAATTCAAGAGGAAGAGGTGGCAGAAATCAAAGAGGTAATTACAGAGGTAGAGGTGGAAGGAATTACTTTGGAAGAAATGCAGGTAGAGGATTCCAAAGTCAACAATACAACAACACCTACTACAATTATGCTTCAGATCAAAAGGAAGATTCAACATTGATAATGAATGCAACTTGTGAAAGGCAGAATGAAGATCAAAGAGTCTTCTACATTGACTCAGGGTGTAGCAATCACCTGAGTGGTAACATATCTTTGATGACTGATTTGGAGAGTAAAGTTTTTAATCATGTTGTTCAAACAGGTGACAACACAAAGCACAATGTGAAGTCAATTGGATCAGTGAAGGCCAAGGATGGAAGCACATTATTGAGTAAGGTTTTGTATGTTCCTACAATCCCTAAGAATTTGATAAGTGTAGGACAAATTGTTGAAAAGGGATATGAAGTAAGGTTCACTAATGATGGAGTATATGTGGAAGACCCTAGCCAAGGGTATAAACAGATTGTTTCAGGGAAAAAGGAAGGAAGATTATTTACATTGAAGATTCAAGGCAATATTGGTCATGCTATGTTCACATATGGAGGACATAAGATCTCTGAGTTAGATCTTTGGCACAAGAGGCTTGGACATTTCAATGAAAGAGGTATTAAAGATATGGTTAACAATGGTTCAGTGCTTGGATTGCCTAATGTTGCAGGTCAACATATGACATACAAATGTGAGGCATGTCAATTAGGTAAGGCTCATAAACATTCCTATTCCAAGCATGGTTTTATGTACTCAGAGAAGCTTGAGTTGGTACACACAGATGTGTGGGGACCATCAAAAGATTTCAGTATAAATGGATCAAGGTATTATGTGATTTATGTTGATGATGCTACTAGGTGGATCACTATTTATGTGATCAAAGATAAGTCAGAAGTGTTTAATACATTTAAACACTATCATGCATATGCAGAAAGAATTACAGGTCATAAGTTGAAAAGACTAAGGTCAGATGGAGGGGGAGAGTATTTCTCAAATGAGTTCAGTGATTACTTATGGAATGCAGGTATAAAAAGGGAAGTTACTTGCAGGTACTCTCCTCAACAAAATGGTGTTGCAGAAAGGAGAAATAGAACTCTTGTTGAGTTTGCAAGATCCATGATGAAGGAGAAAAATTGCCCTAATTATTTGTGGGCTGAGGCTGTAAATACAGCCACTTATTTGGTCAATAGGTTACCATGTAAAGCCTTGCAGGGTATGACACCATATGAGGCTTGGTGGGGTAAAAGACCTACCTTGGATCATTGCAGAGTATTTGGGTGTGTGGCATATGCATATGTGCCATCACAATTAAGACACAAATTGGAACCCAAAGCTGAAAAGTATGTTTTCATTGGCTATGATGACAAGCAGATGGGCTATAGATTGTGGAGTCCATCAACAAAACAATTTATGGTTTCTAAAGATGTTACATTTGATGAACAAAGCACTTGGTATGCAGGTACAATCAACATCAATACAAGTGATGAAGAAGAAGTGAGTCAAAGAAAAGGTAAATCAAAAGTTCAGATATTTGATGAGCAAGAGAATAATGAAGTGCAGGTTGAAGTGGAAGAGACACCAAGATTTGATCCTGAATGTGAAGAGCCAGAAACCTCAAGGAGTGGAGAACTCAGAAGGTCATCAAGAAATAGGTGGCAACCTACAAGGTATAGTTATGATACTTCATTTCTAGCCACAAAAGATTATGCTTATATGGTGAATACAGATGAAGACCCTTCTACATATGAAGAGGCAAAAGGTAAGGAAAAATGGGAGAAAGCTATGCAGGAAGAATATGATGCATTATTGGAGAATCAAACTTGGGATTTGGTTCCAAAACCAAATAGTCAGAAGATTATTGGATGCAAGTGGGTCTACAAGACAAAAAGGTTTGCAGATGGAAGTGTGTCTAGATACAAAGCTAGACTTGTTGTCAAAGGCTTTGCTCAAACATATGGTATTGATCATGATGAGACCTATAGTCCTGTGGCAAAGATGACAACTATAAGGACACTTATTGCTATTGCTGCATGTAAAGGTTGGAAGCTATGTCAACTTGATGTGAAGAATGCTTTTTTGAATGGTTATATTTCAGATGATGTATTCATGGAGCAACCTCAAGGGTTCAGAGATATAAAGTATCCAGATCATGTGTGTAAGCTCAAGAGAGCTTTGTATGGCTTGAAGCAGGCCCCAAGGGCATGGAACTATAGACTTGTGAAGTTCCTAAAAGAACTTGGTTTTCAGGTGTCTAAAGCAGATAGTAGCTTGCTTGTCAAAGCAAGTGAAAATGGTTTCATATACATGTGTATATATGTTGATGATATAATCCTTACAGGTACAGATGAAGAAGGAATACAAAGGCTCAAGAGGCAAATGGAAAAGGAGTTCAAGATAAGTGACTTGGGAGACTTGTCATATTTCTTGGGCATGGAGATTACATATACTCAACATGGAGTATTTGTGACCCAAGAAAGGTATTTGAAGAACTTGTTAATCAAGTTTAAAATGGATGATTGCAGGGTAGCACCTACACCAATGGAGGTGAATCACAAATTGAGTAAGAATGGAGGTGAAGAATTCAAGGACATGAGACAATATCAGAGTTTGGTTGGTAGCCTTATCTATGCTACTCTAACTAGACCTGATTTATCATATGCAGTAGGAGTTTTGTCTCAATTTATGCATTGCCCAAAGAAAGAACATTGGATTGCAGGACAAAGGGTATTGAGGTACATTAAGGGTACACTCAATGAAGGTTTGTATTATGGGTTTACCTCAGATACAAATATCAAAATTTATAGTGATGCAGATTGGGCAGGTAATCCAGATGATAGAAGATCAACCTATGGATACATGTGTTATGTGGGAGATAAGTTAATCTCATGGTGTTCTAAGAAGCAACATACAGTTGCTTTGTCTTCTACAGAAGCTGAGTATAAAGGCATGGTTGAAGCTGCAAAAGAAGTGATTTGGGTCAAGACATTGATGAAGAGTTTTGACATTGTGCATGGGGTACCAATTATATTTGGAGATAATATGAGTTCATTGTATTTAGCTGCTAATCCTGTTTTTCATGCCAGGACTAAACACATTGAGATTCAGTATCACTTTCTAAGAGAGAAGGTGATGGATAAAGAGATTGAAGTAATCCATACTTCAACAAAAGACCAGATAGCTGATATGCTTACAAAAAGCTTGGATGGACCAAAGTTACAAAGGTTCAAAGACATGGCAGGTATAAAGAAGACAGAGAAGACCTCAATTGATGATTGAGGGGGAGTTGTTGGTGCAGACCAATCACCAATTGAAGACTTGGAAGATTAAAGGATGAAGGAAGGTTCAACTATTGTAGCTTGGAAGAAAGACACATTCAGAGTATATGAGAAATGTACACATATGTACATAGTTCACTTAGATCTTTGCTTGAGTAAGAATCTTGTACAAATTATCTATAAATACTTTGAGAAAAGTCGGGGCATGTATGAGAGCATATGTGACAATAGTTAGAAGCCAAGATTGAGGAAGTTAGAAGTCATGAGATAGAGGAAAAGTTAGTTGAGTTAGCTCTCATCACTCAATTGTAAACTTTTCTGAGTAATTGAAAATTTTGCGCCCGATATTTCTGCGTCTGCTCCGTCTGTGTTTGATCAAGTGAGAAATCCTTTTGAGGATATCTAAGTTGTTAGTTAATGAGCCTGTGACCTGAGTTTCAGAGTCTAATTGCAAACAGGCTAGGAGAATTGTAAGTAGGAACATTCATATGTGTTGAATGTTCACAGTTCTCTGAAACTGGCGCATATTTCGAGTTGAAAGAAATGAGTAGTGCTCAGTGCACAGTGTAAAGTTTTACACATATAATAGCTCAAAATCTAAGTTAAGAGATAAGCTATCTACAGCTAAAAGGATTTTGTAAAACGGGTTCGACATTGTGAGAACCAAAGCTAAGAAGTTAGGGGTGTCAAATCGACTTCTCAGAAGTACAGATTTGGACATAGGTAACTTGTGAAGTTGATTTCTCAAGTTATACTAAACTTTTTTGAGAACTTTAACTTGGAGGAGATGCGCAATCTCTAGGAGATGATTCGTACAAAGTTTCATAAAAAACTTTACACGTCTGATAGGTCAATGTGGAAAAATAGTGCAGCAGACTTTTCTGTGTTTTATCTTCTTCACAGATTTTCTCAATTTTGATAAGTTGGAGATTGATCCTCTAAATTAGTGGAAGTTTTGACTTACTCTTGGTATAGAGGTGCTCTAATCACAAGAGTAGGTTGTTCTTTTGGAGATTAACACTCTCCATCAGTAATGTATCTATTTCGACACTATTAAGGTATAATTTTCAATTTTCTATCTATTTATATATATATGCATATATATATATATATATATATATATATATATATATATATATATATATATATATATATATATATATATATATATATATATATATATATATATATATATATATATATATATATATATATATATATACATGCAGGTTTTTATTCTTACTTTAGATAAGGTAAGAACAAGAACTTAAATTCAATGGACACTTTTTAATGTAAAGGAAGTTCGGCAATAGCCTACTCTCCCGGACTTGAATTGAATTAAGAAACAAAGGTACAATAGAAGGGGACTAGTGCCCACGGGACCCCCCAAATCCCACAAAGCAGGGGAAGCTTGATTGAATCCTAGGTTGCATTACAGAGAAGGTTAATCACCCTCTCGTCGCCCTCGTGCGGGGCCCACTTGGGTTTAAGCTTGTTGTTGTTCAGCTGGAGAACTTGATGGTGTCTGAAGGGGGGGACTTCTTGCTGTTGACAATCCTTTTGCCCAAGAGGAAGAGTGATTTCTCAATCGACCACTCCCTGGGGGAGTCGCCGAAGTTGAGAGCACACCTCTCCCGCCAAATTTTCCACAGGACTTCCCCTCTGATGGCGTTCCAGAGTGTCGCAGAGCAGCCGATCGCTTCTCCCAAAAGGACTTGTTTCCAATTAAGCTGTTTTTGAAGTCTGATTTTCATTCCAACCGTCTGCCAGATTCTGTAGGAGTTGGGGCAAGTAAGGAAGATGTGTGAGACGTCTTCGATAGCACGGTGACAGCGTTTGCACCAAGGAGGGATCCCACAAAGTTTGTTAGCCTTGTGGTTGGTCCAAATTCCTCGATGAAGAATTTGCCATAAGAGGACAGACTTCTTAATCTCAATAAGGGGGTGCCAGATACTCATGAATTTCATGTCCCACCGAAGCCGCGTCCAAGACAGGCACCACTTCTTGTTGAGGCTGAACTGGAGGTCGGCCGTTTCTTTGATGTTCGGGATTTTGAGAAGGCTATTTCCGTTGTGCCATTTGAGACCAATCGAGTTCGGTGAATCGTGTCCCATGAGAAGGCGCGTCTTGTGGCGATCCCAAGCGAGGCATCTACTTTGCAAGGTGTTCCATTCTGCGTAGGAGATGTTTATGCGAGGGTCAATATCCTCGAAGTTGATCCAGTTGTTGGTGTCATGTTTCCAGAGGTGTTTCCATTTTTTGAATCCTTTGTTCCATAGCTTCTTGGCATTTTGAATGTTCCACGACTCCACACTCCGGATGCCGTGAATCGGAAACCAGATAGAGTCGTTTTGTCTGATTCCGGCCGCCCACTTCCAGTCCTCACTAACTCTTGTGAAGCTTTTGACTTTATTCCAGCCCTTCCAAAGGGAACACACGAGATTGGAGCCTTTCGGGAAGACGGGGATCGGGGAGAAAAGCAGGGTCATGATGTCAAGATTCTTCCAGTTCGGGAGCCCCGTGAGGGCCAACTCATTCTTGTTTCTGAAGATCAGCTTGGCCCACGAGGCCTCCCTATTGCACCAAGCCCTAATCATCCATTTGGCCGCCAGTTTGTTAGCCATACACCCAATGTCCAAGATACCAAGCCCCCCGCAGTCTCTGTCGCTGGTGCAGATGGCCCATTTGATTTTGGGCACCCCCCTTCTGTTATGGTCGCCCGTCCAAAGGAAATTTCTACAAATGCTGTTTAGTTTGGACAGGCCTTGCTCGTTCGGTCTCCAACAAGAAAGGAAATAGATTGTAGAAGAGAGGAGGAACGTGTTGATAACCATCGCTCGCCCAGCGAGATTGATTTGCATACCTCTCCAATAGTTGAGCTTGTTTTCGAGTTTAGCCAATACCCAGTTCCATCGCTGCTCCATGGAGACGCCAAACCCCAGGGGGATTCCTAGAAGCCGAAAGATTTGACCCTGCGGAATGATTTGACAGCCATGATCAATGAGAAGGTCAGGATGCTGTCCCACGATAGCCCTAAAGGCGGTCTTGGAGTGGTTGATTTTAGATCCAGAGGCATCACAAAAGGTAGCAAGACACCTCCAGAAAGTCTCCAGGCTGGTATTATCATTGTGGACGAACGCGTTCATATCATCAGCAAACAGTCTCATGATGATTTGATTGTGGTCGTGAGGCAGCCGGAGGCCTTTGATATTGCCAGCCTCCACATGATGAGCCACAAGTCTGCTCAACCCCTTAGTGGCGATGGCAAAAAGAAGGGGGGCCAGAGGGCACCCTTGTCTAATCGATCTTCTAAGATGGATTGCCTTCGAAAGTTTGCCGTTGACGTTGATTTGGGTTGTTGCGTTTCCGAGAAGGGTCGCGATCATCTTGGTGAATTTCTGACTGAGCCCGAGATCTTGGAGCGACTGCAGAATATAGTCCCATTCTAGCCTGTCGTAGGCTTTGTCAAAGTCGATTTTGAGGAAAACCACATCTTGATTGGATTCATTTGCGAATTGAATACCTTCCCAAATATCCATAATGGTTTCCAGGATAGACCTGCCTTTGATGAAACCTTTTTGGTCCTCACTAAGCCAAGATCTCAGGTGGCACGAAAGTCTGTTGGCAATGACTTTGGCGATGATCTTGTATCCTGTTTGGAGCATCGTAATAGGCCGCCAGTTCTCGATTCTGTTCTTTTCCCCCTTCTTGTGTACCAACTTGATAATTCCATTATTTAGACAAGAAGGAAGAGCACCAAATTTTAGCGCTTCTTGCCAAACCATCCGGAGAGGGGTGGCAACCACCAGCTTGAAGGATTTAAAGAACTCGTTAGTGAGTCCGTCGGGTCCCGGGCTTTTACCTAGGGGGAGGGCATCAATGACCTCAATGATTTCTGATTCCGAGATAGGGGCATGAAGCAGGGAGTGGAGGTTGGTTGGTATCCTCCGGGGGGAGACCCTAGAAATGGCAGCCATACAGTCCCTTCTATGGAGGGAAAGGGGGTTCGAGGTTCCCAGGAGTCTCGTGAAGTGCCCCTCGATGATGCCGAAATTATCTTCTTCCGAATTACATACATTGCCATGAGGGTCAAGCAGTAGGGGGATCGACTCTCTATTGTGTTTCCTTTTAAGGATACTACACATCTCTTTGGTGGGTTTGTCGGCTTTGCCAGCCCACCACTCTTTGAAGAAGATTTGCAAGTTTTTCCTTTGTATTTCTTCCTCGTATCTCAACGCTGCTCTGATTTTTCTGAGGCCTTTCTGTGCTTGTTGTTTCCCTTTGTTCACTTCCTCCTCGAGCCGCCAGAGTCTGTGGTAAAGAGCCTCCCTACGAGCCCGCCTCGCAGTCTCGAGCATCTTCTTAGTTCTGATCATGATCTTACGCGACTTGTCGACCGCACTTCTCCAGCACTTGGCAGGGGCCAAGCCAGAGGCGAACGCCACTTTCCACACATCGGCAATTTCTTGGTGGACAGAAGGGAGAGAGAAGGTGGAAGCGTTGGCATGGAACCACGGAGCTTTGCGGATTTTGTTGTAAGGTTGAAAAGTGATAACGATCGGGTAGTGATCAGAGATAGTGAGGTCAGTGCGTTGCGTGATGGTAGGGTGGCCCCACTGTTGAGTAAACCTCTGAGAGATGTAGCATCTATCGAGTCTAGCTTTCCTCAGGTCCTCGCCCGCTTGGAGATTCGACCAAGAAAAGCCATTCGAGTCTTTGAACTCAACCAGATCCAAGTGGAGTTTGGTCAAGTCCCACGTTTCTTTCTCCCGATTGTCGATGACCCTGCCCTTGCCCATCCATCTGTCCATAGGATCCTCCACCATGTTGAAGTCTCCACATATAAACGCGTTATGGGGAAGCGAGTCTAATGAAGCCCAAGTGTTCAGTCTCTCCAAATCCCCGTTAGGGGCGTACAAAGAAACCATAGTAACACAAAGAGGAGCACCAAAAGAAACCGCAATCCAACGGTGACTTACATCTTCAATGGTGTTCTCAAGCTTTTCAAGCCAGAGCTGTTTAACCCCGATAGCCGTCCCTCCGGACCCCCGCTGGTGCTTCGTCGGGATCCACACATGGGCCGAGGAGACCTGTCTGAGCCGTTTCTGGAGGTCTTCTCCGTCAATTTTAATCTCTTGAATACATATAATGTCTGGGTTTAAGCTAATGTCGCGGAGCCATTGACCAATGATGGTCGCTCTTGAGGGGTCGGTAAGCCCTCTAGCATTTAACGAGATAACAATCATTTTTGTGTTGATCCCTCTTTGCGGGAGGGAGCCTTGTCCTTTCTTCTCTTGGCTTCATCTTTCTTTTTCGCTGGGATCAGATCCCGACTTAGAAAACGGTTCTTGTGGGGGCTTTTCCAGGGTAGCTCCATAGGCTGCTTTCCTTTGCGGGATGCACCATGCTGGGGAGAATTGGGCCCCGTACTCGGCACCGTTTCCGGGATCGTCGATCCGATGATGGAGCTTTCGCTATCCATGTTGTCTTCGTTACTAGTGGTGAAACCATCTTCTTTGCTTGTGGTGTAACCCTCCTGGGGGGTTTCTTTGTTGTCAGGGATCTCTTGGGCTTCGTCGTAGCTGCTAACCTCGGGTAGCTTCCCGCCTGGGTAGTCGAGCTCGTTGATCTCCTTTCCAAGATTGCAATACAAATTGCTGTGTGGGGTAGTTGGCAGGTTGTTTCTCTCGCCGTTGGCCCTCGGACTTCTTTTCCTTCTTCTTCTAACTTCAGTAAAGCCATCAGCGTCAGTTTGCGGATTGAGGAGGCCCTTGCTTTCCCTTTCCTTGGTCGAGTGGGTCAAGTCGCCAAAGTTGTCTTGAGCGATTTTGGAGGCTTCTTGAAATCGCTTGTTTTTTTGCCTGAGAGGGCAATCTTTAATCCTGTGACCTTGCTGACCACAACGAAAGCACGCGTTGGGGAGGTTTTTGTAGGTGATGTCCTGCTCCCAAATTTCTCCTTCGCCCATGTCCACTTTGATCGTTGATGGAAGCGGCGAACTGAGGTCGGCCTCGACGCAGATTTGTGGGTGCCACCTGGCATTGAACGAGTGTCTCGCACCTTCATAGATGAGGCCACCAATGTCTTCGCGTGAAGCCAACGGCTTGCCGATAGGAGAGACAATGTCCCACACGAAGTTGTACAAGAAGTATGGGAGGTTGGGGAGCTCAACCCAAAGAGGGTACCGAAGTGATTTCGATTTGTCGGGAGTAAAGTCCGGGGACCATCTGAATAGGCACAGGGTCGCCCGACCGAGCTGCCAGGTGCCAACGCTTAGGGCTTGGAACGCCATCTCTTCGTTTTCAAAGACTAGCAGCATGTGGTTTGCTGGTAAGAACTGGCATTTGCTGACAATTAGCCCTCGAGGGAACCACTCTTTTCGAAGCCATTGTCGCACGATTTCAAGCGGGGGCCTAGGGCCAAACACTTGGCCGACGAGGCAAACTTTCTTGAGCTCCTCCTGAGCAGATAGAACTGCGGGTCTACTGAGGGACACGATGGGGGATTCACAACAATTGGATGCCTCAGGGGCGGCGCACGATCCCCCCTCCAGCAGAGCGGCCAGTGTATCGGTCTCCCCAGGGGGGGGGGCCCGATTACTTTTCACGAGGGAGGATGAAGCCACATCCATGAAGCTTCTCCCAAGAGAGGGGGTCGCCAAATCCATGATAAAAAGGGACACCCCGAGAAAGATGATCTTTTTCTAAATCTCTGAGAAGAGAAGCATCGAGAAAAAACCCAAAGAATTCACAATAAAAGGTAGTTCTATTTTTTCTTTCGAGTCTTTTCTCATTTTTCTTTTTTCTTTTTTCTTCTTTCTTCTTTTTCTTCTTTTTTTTTTTCTCTTCTACTTTTTTTTTTTCTTTTTCTTTTCTCGCTAGTAATGAGGGAGGGAACAAGTTTAGTTCGCAAGTTTCTTCTCTTTCAACTTTAATCGGTGCAAGGTTCCACGAGAAAGCTAAAATTCAGGCGGGCTTACTTCCACTTAATAGCTGCCATGGCAGCCAACACCATTGAAAGTGCACTGCTAGAGAGAGAAAACCCACGCGCGATAGACAGGAGTCGTCACAAGACACTCAGAGTGTCGCGATAGACCACATCTCGAAAGTCGCGAATCGTGATAGACCCCATCCAAGCTGTCACGATAGATAGGTCCCTCCGAGAGTCACGATAGACCACACCCTAGCTGTCGCGAGAGAGGTCGAGAGTCACGATAGACAGGTCCCTCCGAGGGTCGCGATAGACACTGTAGTGCCGCTAAACTGTAGTGCCGCGAGAGAGGTCGAGTGTCACGATAGATACCTCCGAGAGTCACGATAGACCACACCCTAGCTGTCGCGAGAGAGGTCGAGAGTCACGATAGACAGGTCCCTCCGAGGGTCGCGATAGACACTGTAGTGCCGCTAAACTGAAAGCATGCACTACCGCCCGTCTATCGCCACTGTCTACAGACCTCCAACACGAATTTCACCGATGCTACAATCCTTCAGTCCGTCGTCCGTCCAAGCATACACGCGTATCAAGCATAAAGTCCTTCAGTCCATCCTCTAGTCGATCATCTGCTAGTCGATCATCCTCGGATTAAGTCTTTGATGATGAGCATGAACTGCGGCGAAGAGGAACACCATCTGCTGTTGCCCTGTCAGCTCAGCTCTTCTTGTTTTGCCCTATTCCTCCCTTCTTCACCAGATTTCTTCAGCAGCACTTGTTGATGGGACTACTCCAAAGCAAAAGGGTCGTAGGGACGGCAAAGCCTCACCGTAATGTCAGTCCGCCAACGCACAGTCCGCCATAGCCGCGCTTACCTCTTAAGCCATTTACTTGAACTTAAACAATGTATCAATGGACACTTTTTATCTACGCATCTTTTAAAAATATTAATGCATCTTTCAAAATATTCGCGTAAAATCTGATTGTTTGGATGGCACGATATGATTGTTTGTTTTGGAGGATATGAAGTATGTACCTTCATTAAATGATTTGTCGATTCTATCATATGTTCAGTTTGAAAGTGTGAGAAACGAAATTATAATTGCTATTCAAAGATTTTGGCACTGTTTATAGGCCATACAATGGTACGTGACCTGGATGAATCGCATGCACAGAGGTTACTCAAGATAGAGCAATCTGATTATAATGGACTAGTGGATTCCTAGGGTATGCAGTAAACCTCTTGCATGTCAATGATGAGCATCTGAACTTTAGGATACAAAGTGGAAATCATGGTGGCTTGAGAGTTGGAACTATTGCTTGGTGATGCATCCGGTCCACTCAAAGCTTGAGATTGTGCACTTGATTTTTCAACATTTTCTTTGTCATTTGGTTCAAGATTTAGCCCTTCTTTGGCATATGCATAGAAGCTTGACATTTCATCAAATACCACATCTCTACTCACCTTCACGTGCCGTGTGAGTTAGTTATAACATTTATATCCCTTTTGCTCAAGGGAGTATCCAATGAAGACACACTTTTCTGCATTTGGATCAAGCTTTGTCTTCAATTCCTCTGGAACACATACATATGCAATACAGCCAAAAACTTTCAGATGTGATAAGTTTGGCTTTTTACCTGTAAACTTCTCTTCAGGTGTAACTTGATGTACAATAGCAATCAGAGTTTTGTTCATTATGTATACAACAATATGAATAGTTCTGCCCAATAACAATGAGGCATATTCTTCTTAGCCATCAAGGCTCTTGCTATTTCTACAATATGTCTATTTTTGTGTTCAGCATCGCCATTCTATTGTGGTGTGTACCTGCATGAAAACTGACACCGAATTCAATGATCTTTTAGAAAGTTGTTGAACTCATTTGACATGTATTCACCTCTTCCATCAGATCTTAATGTCTAAATATACTTCCCTGTCTGCTTTTCCACCATAGCTTTAAAAATCTGGAAGTGAGTGAACACCTCACTCTTCTCATTCATGAAATATACCCATACTTTTTGTGTATGATCATCAGTGAAAGTAACATAAATCTTGCAACCGTCCATAGATGTGGTCTTTGCAGGACCCCAAACATCTGTATGTATTATTTCTAGTATGTTCTCACTAACATGCTTGTCATGTGGAAATGATGCTCTTGACTATTTTCCAAATTGACATGTTGCACATACCTTTTGCATCTCTAAAAGCTTAAAATTTGGTAGTCCATGGACAATCTCCTTTGACTGCATCAATTTCAGCCTTTGCAAGTTTGCATGTCCAATCCCTTTGTGCCAGATCTCTATATCAACAATGATTCCTGCACCTTTTGCAAACATGGCTGCATTCATTTCAGGAATATTCACATTTAAAGTGAACATCCTACCCACTTTGTTTCCTTTGGCAATCAATCTTCCATCCCGTTTGTATTCTTCTACATATAACCCATCAATATTGAACCTGACTTGTAATCCCTGGTCAACCATTTGTCCAACAAAAACTAGATTCTTTGCTATATTTGGAACATGCATCACATCAACAAGATGTTTTACCAATGCTATGTTTCCTGTATGCTCAATAGGGTGTGATGTGTTATCACCTGTTTCAACATATCCACGAACTGGAAATTTTTGCAAACTACTAAACCATTTGGCATGATTGTTCTTATGATTTGAAGCACCTAAATCAACATACTAGACATTATCATTTGATTTTGAAACACCAGCAAATATCATATTCATCATGTGATCTTGAACCACGAACAGCTTCTCAGAATCATCTGCACTTGTGGATGCATAGTTGTTTTGTTGTGTTTTGTTATTTTGATTCTTCAATCTGCAACCATGTTCAAAGTGTTCAAAGTGTTCAAAGTGTCCAGGTTTACCACAATTCTAGCATCCTTTAATCTCATTACCTAAATCATTTCTTTGGAAATTTCTACGATCTCTTTGGCTCCCCCTACCTCGTAATTGTCCTCTTCCTACTGCATGATTATGTTGTTGACCTTGTTCTTGGTTATTGTTTCCTCTTTCACTTCTGAAACCTCTACCTCTGCGTCTTCCTTTGCTAGAGTAGAATACCTGCTCAGAACTGGGCTTTACTTGGGATCTTGAATCCTCACCAAGATTCTTTTCTTCAATAATCAGCATGGATACCAAATCAGCAAAATTCAGAATATTTTCTCTAGTCTGTATAGAAGTTCTGAACTGCTTATATGCAGCTCCTAAACCACGAAGGCACACTTCCACCTTATCATCATCATCTATATTCATGCCAATAGATGCAAGTGTCTCACATATGCTTTTGATTTTCAGGGTGTAGTCACTTACCAACATGCCCTTCTTGTCCAATGTATGCAACTCGTTCTTGAGTTGCAATTTTCATGCCTTTGTATTGGTCTCATACAATGTGACCAAACTGTTCCAAGCCTCTTTCGAAGTCTTGGCATCCTGTATGTGCCCAATCATGCTATCCTGTATGCTAACAGATAGCCAATACATTATCTTTCGTGATCCTTGATTCCATTCCTCATATGCTCTTAACTGGGCCGTAGTCTGATTCCTCTCTGGTAACTGTGGAGCATTTTCATTCTCTCCTTCGATGTACTTCCAGTAGCCTTTTCCCATCAAGAAATTGATCATTCTGAATCTCCAAGCATGGAAGTTGTTCTTGTCCAGCTTATCGCTCGTAAGCTGACTCATTCAATCTGTGATTGCCATTTTTGTAGCAATTCACAACACTACAAAACACTACAAGCAGCACTTCTGCTTGAACATTGTCACACTATGACGTGATAGTTCAATCTCAGAAAAACATAGTTTTCATGTATCAACAGTACATGGAATTGCTTGAAATTCTGGACCTGGAATATATGAGTGTTGTCGAACAGGAGGCAAGTTGTAGTTTTGCAAACTGACCTGGTTTTTCTATGGGCCCCACCTTGCAGGCTTGAAATGGAGGTCGAGATGGCTCCAAAAATATTTTGAGATCTTCTACATTCATGACAATTTTCGTATCAATCTGAGGTCGTTTGTGAATCACGCTTTCTCCATGCCTTCTCATGTACTCGTCATCATCCGCCTTCTCCAGGAGCTCTCTACAGCCACGCTGGCTTTGATACCATGTTATGAGGAAGGAGATAAGGAAGAGAGCTCACACACACACTCTCACAATCAAAGAGAAGCACACACTCAGATTGAGGCAAGGAAGAATGATCTTCTTCTTCTTCTTCTTCCACTACAAGGAATACAGGCGCATAGCAACAGTTAAGGCGACACAATTTAGTTGCTATAAAATTGCAAAATGCATCGCAATGAGCATCACGCACGAACCGTCGATTAAACAACGAACAAAACGATGGTTTTTTTTATGTATGGCACGACGGGATGTGTGATGCTCGCATAGAGCGTCGCTAAGGCGACGGTTTTAAAAAGCGTTGCATAAGCGATGCTTTTGCATCGCATAAGCGACACTAAAAAATGTCGCTTATGCGATGCCAATTCCAATGGTTTTTACGATGCGTTACCATCGCTTACACGACGATCTGTTGACGATAAAAATTAAAACGATGGAGGCTCTTCGATTGGCATTTTCACACATCTGATCAAAGAGCTCTCCAACATTCGCAATTGCGCTGCGCTTACGAGTTGAAACAAGTATATGCAGAATTGTTGTTTTGCCAAAGCTCTATCTTATTTTCTCTCTTTGTCTTTGTTTCTCTCTTTCTACATCTTTCTCTCTTTGAATTCTCTCTCTCTCTCTCTCTCTCCTTTTTCTCTTTATTGCAGGTTATTCAAGAAGCTAACCAAGCAAAACGTATGTGTTGGAACTGAAGGACTCACAAGGCAAGGAAGCTTACGAAGGGAGTCAGAGAGAAGAGAAGGCACAAGCAGACAGAGTAGTCAACGACGATCTGGCAAGTAGGCCAATATTTTTTCAGGACACTAAAGCATATCAAAGAGGTGGATACACAAGGAGAAGGAGCAAGTAGGGAGCTCGAAGATGTGTATGTCAAATCGTTAGAAGAAATCCCTACAACAATAGTGATTTTCATCACTAAAAGCCATTGTAGATACCATTCCATATTTTTGTAGCTCCATTTTGTGCAAGCCAAGGAGTCCTTGAGCTTGAGGAGCATTCGAAGTAGCTACCTATCAATTTTCATAATTTTTAGGCTTCGTTTGAGTCTTCAAATAGGCCTTAGAACCTAATTTTTAACTAGGCCGGACACTAGGTCTGGACATGGCCAAAACCTAGTCAAAAACTATAAATAGAGCTAGAGAGCTCATTTTTGAGTTAGCTTGTAATTGATCTAAACTTGTATGAGCATTTTGGAAGTAATCAAAAGAACTCCATTGCTTCTCACTCTTTGTCTTACCTTGTGTGCACGTGTGAGTGTATGTGTGTGCATATTAGTGTGCTTCTCACTTACGCACTGGTGCCTTCACTTGCTCGAGGTCATCATACCATCCTCACGTCTTCCCGAACTGACATTAAAGGAGGTGCTACTCATCACTGAGCTACACCAAATTTTGGCACCGTTGCCGGGGATCGAGCTTTGAGGACAAGCGTGTGATGGTAAGACGTAGATTTGAGACGTTGGCGTTGTAGGTAATTTCTTTACTTTTCTTATTTTTCTCTTTCTTACCGCACCACCATCATCACCATCATCATCCTCACCATATCCGATCTCCATCTCCATCATCACGAAAATTTTCAGTTTTTTTATCATATCACCTTCTCCACCTCATTTCCCTCATTCCACTTGTGAGAGAGAGCGAGAGAGCGATATTGTGTGCATTGTTTTTGCATGTTTCTTGAGCTTTCTTGCACGTACTTGCTGCATCGTCATCTCCAGCACTCCACGCAGGTACGAAACATTACGAAACTATCTCTGTGTCGCCAAAGTCTGCCGATCGCGATCGACAGAAAAATCGGCCATTTGGTAAAACAAAGCACACCATAAGGACACACATAAGGAGCACACTCTAAATCACCTAAAACAATAAAAATTTTCCATGTTTCTCTGTCAATCGCGACCGACGCCATCGATCGCGATCGACAGCCACGATCGACAACATCTGTCAATCGCGACCGATAGACCTATTGATCGCGATCGACAGAGACGACCGACTGACCCTATCAATCGTGATTGACACCATCGATCGTGATCGACAGCCACGATCGATACCTCTGTCAGTCACGATTGACACCGTCGATCGCGACCGACTGAATTTTGATGATTGACTGAATTTCACGCGTTGCCACGTGTCCATCGCGACGGACACAGCCCCGATCGACTGAATTTACGGCGAAGATCCCGAAAAACGTGTCGATCACGATTGACAGGACCCACGATCGACTCTGTCGATCGCGATTGACATTGTCGATCGCGATTGACGTGTCGAGCGCGACTGACAGGCCCCGACGGACACCTCTGTCAATCGCGATTGACAGACCTGTCGATCACGATTGACAGGCTTTTTTGGCCAATTTTCTAGGGTTTTTAATACCAAGTTCTTGGGGGTAATTTTTGGCATACCTAGCAAATAATTAGTGGTTTGTGAGGTACTTACAAGTGTGTCTTGAGAAAAATCTTGTGTATCAAATACCATACCTAGGGGGAACAAAACCAAGGGATCTCTAGAATTGTTTGCAATAAAGATAGGGGACATAATTGATATCCAAATTACATGCACAAATGTGATCTGTCTGTCATTTGAGTTTAAGTCTTGAGCTAATTTTGGGACTTTCACAGGTCCATTGAGAGCAATTGAGAGCATCCAAAGCAAGGGTTTCTTTGCAAGCTTGAGAATCGGGTTCTTACGCGTCATAAAGCAAGGGATCAACAAGTAAGGTCGGAATATTCTCAACTCCCTTTGTCAATTCTTAGCTTAGGCTAAGTTCGAGTAGTGTTAGGAGTAAGTTAGGACAACGATAGGCACGTGACAAGTCAAAGACTATCTAAGAAATCAAGTTCAAGAGATAACCTGTGTGTGACCGAGAACTTTAAAGGAAAGGAACTTAACGTGGGACGATCAATTTAAGTGCGGAAAATTAACTCAAATATTCCTGACGACGCAATATCAGACAAGATAATAAACATGATAACACACTAAAAAAGAATCAAGTGACTGACACCAATTGATCGGCAACGAGGTTGTACTTTGGGCAAAAATTGGGCTACTTAAATAGGCATATGAACCTTAGATCAGGACGACATCTAGTAAGAGATAGACAAAGTCTTAGGTCTTCAGAGGCTAGCGTTAATCATACTGCTAGGTCTTGGGCCCAGCAGTTGAGCCACCACTCGCATTACCCTAGCTCTGAGACTAGTGAATCAGAGATGTCTCAAGGTATGGACAGACCTACAAGAAGTACATGTGTTCCATATCTGTATAGGGTGGAAGGCCCCTACAAGACGCAGCTAGAATACCTTAGGACCAACCGATTAGGCGCCAGCATCTATGAGGACGGCCTAGGAAGATCCGTGGTCCAGATTAAAATCCTGACCAATCCATTGGACTAGAACACCCAGCTGTAAAGTTTGAAAATGGAGCATACCTGGATAAAGAAGGAACCATATATGTAGTCACCAGTCATCCAGATAGGTCAGATGAATTCGGGAATGTGATCCCTGAGACGGACATAGATGACCTAGAACAAGGGAACGTAGGAGGAGAGCCTAG
Source organism: Ceratopteris richardii (assembly GCA_020310875.1). Taxonomy (NCBI): domain Eukaryota; kingdom Viridiplantae; phylum Streptophyta; class Polypodiopsida; order Polypodiales; family Pteridaceae; genus Ceratopteris; species Ceratopteris richardii. The sequence goes on along the minus strand of CM035423.1, from coordinate 133,922,859 downwards.
GACCCCTCGAGGGAAATATGTTCTTACTCGAATCCTCAATCCTGAGTGGGTTCCCCAGGACAATAAGAGTATGGATCTGCTCCTAAACCAAGAGACCGATGAAGCCTTTTGGAGGTATAAATCAAATAGGCCAAATGATGTAGGGTCAATCCTGATCTATGAGTTCAAAGATCCTGATAGCCCAGGCAGAGTGACTTACTTAGATCACGCTTCAGAGAGGATCTTTGTGGTTACAGAACATGACAGGCATGCTTATACTTGGAAGGGTGAATTCGTTTTTCCCCAACCAAGATCGAACGTGTCCTATGGTCACCCGGGAGTGGGAGCATCCCAGGCTCATGGAGCTCAAAGAGACAGAAGTAGAGATAGGCCAGAAGTAAGCTTTGCCAACCCTGGGGGCAGAGAAAGAATGAGAACGGAAACAAATAGAGTGGAACTTGAGGTACTTAGAGCTCCAAGGAATCAAAGAAATGCGGATGAGTTCCCTCTACCAAGACCTAGAGAGCACGCAAGGACTTTGAGACCGGCTCATCTAGTTAAGTCCATGAAGAACTACTTCGATGGCACTGGAGATCCATACGATCATGTGGCTGAGTTTAGGCAAGTCTTGAGAGCTGAACAAGTTGAAGATCTGTTTACGCAGTACAATGCCTTTGTTCTAACCCTTAGGAACACTGCCCTGACATGGTTTCAGCCACTAAACGAGAGGCAGTTCAGGAGCATAGATCAACTTCTAGAGGCATTCATTATCGAATTCCCTAAAAGTGGCATAAGACATAACACGTCCTCGCTGATTCACTGCTTCAAGCAAACCCCTCAAGAAACCGTGAGACTTGCTGGAAGAAGATTTAGGCAATACCTAGAGAGATGCCCTATCTCTGAGTTACCCACACCAGCTAAGCAAGTGGCTTTGTTCTTGGATGGATTGCTAAGCACCAAATTGAGATCATATGTGTACTTGAAGGACCCTAGGACCATAGAAGAGTGTGTACGCATGTGCATTGACATCGAGGATAACCTAGGGGAGGAATTAGAGCTTTCAAAAATCTACAAAGATACTAATAGTTCTTCTAGTCTCTCTTCCACGCAATCCACATCTATTGAGGAATTAGTAGAGAAAGTAGCTCAGAAATTAGGTGTCACTAGCAAACAGCTCCCAAGATTTGCCCCTGTGAAAAGATGCTATACTTGTGGAGGTGACCATATGGCGAATGTATGTCCCATTATGGCTCAACCCCAAGTAAATCCTAGTAGCCACTACTGCACCATAGAACGAAGATACACCAATCACACAGCACAAGACTGCCCATACAATAAGCAAGTTGTTAGGCAATCCTACCCTCAGCCATACCCTCAAGAAGGCAGATACCAGAGTCAATACCCACCACAACAGTATACTAGGCCCCAGCAAAATTACCAACCGCAATATCAGGCCCAACTAAGACCCGAGCCAGTGCTAGCGCAACAACCACCTGCTCCTACTAATGTGATTCCGGTAAAGTGTGCTGCTGCAGAAGAAAACCTGAATAGAGCTATAGTCCCAATAATAGCATTAATTTCAGAAAGTGATCCCAGTGACCATAGCTTTGATTCTACACATGTTGATAGTCCCCAGGCTTACTACATGCAGTCTCCTGAACATGGTGAGTCCTATTACAGTGAGGGACCGAGTGAACCTAATTGGGAGCCAAAGTATGCTAATGTCATGTACGCAAACCCCAACTCTAGACCTCAACCTAGGCAAGTAAGACCCCCATTCCCTAGAGGACCATGCTACAGATGTCAGGGAGATCATCTCATTCGTGATTGTCCCTTACCTCCACTTACACAACCCTAGTCAGTAACGATCCAGGGCTATTTCCAGGAGTGTGGAAAGGAGCACCTTTTACGAGACTGCCCAAAGAATCCTAATAATATGCCGAAAATCACTCCTATCAATGTCGTAGGGTTATTTGTAGACTCCACAGGAAGTGTGATGTCCACTACGCCAATGCAAGTGATCACTAGAGCCCAAGCCTTGCAACAGAACCAAAGCGTAGGCCAGGAAAAGAGCCCAGATGTTAGTGAAACAGAGAGCATGACAAAGAAGAGGACTAGAGCTTGGAGATATATTCGTGAAAGAATGAAAAGACAATGGGCAAAGAAAATGAGTGAACTTGAGGAAAGCGTAAGAGAAACGAGAGCCAGGATAACCGAACTCACATCTCCAACTCCCTCTCACACTACCTCTCCTCCACCATTCCCAACTCCATCCGAACCGCCACCTTCCAACCCGCCTCACCTAATTCCACCACCCCCTAGAGTAGGATCAGTCCTAGCATATCCCACTCCTGAGGACCTCAACATGATGCTTAAAGCATATCAGGCCAGAATCCAAGATGGGCCAAACGTAACTGATCATGGAAAGTGCTACCCTAGAGCAGAATTAGAGCTTGAACGAACTAAAATTTGTGCTAAGATGGTGGAGTTGGCTCAAACCATGTTTGAAGCCAGCCGCCTTTTTAACATATCTAGCTCAGCCAAGACGCAGCTGCACTTTGAAGGACTGTTAGAAAGAATAGAGAGGCTAATTGCACAATCAGAAAAGAAACCCGCCTCTCAACACAAGGACAAGGCAAGTGAAAGAGTAGGTCTTCCTGCCCAGGGAGCCTATGTGCCTAACTCTACGGAGCCAGACACATCATCTTCTATGAATCGGTTCACACCAGAATTCCTATGAGAGATTCAAGAAGACAAATGGGCTAAAGAGAGTGAAGTCCCTCCTCCCATTGAACTTGTGGATGATGCACACGACCAATTCCCACAAGACATCCCATCCATTTATGAGGAGTAGGAGAGCACCCAATCTCAGGAAAGATTAGACTTTGAGTCTAACTCTCTACAAGAATTACCTCACTTCACAGGCCCATGGGAAGCTAAGTCTACTTGTATGAGAGCACCCACGGTCATGGTATGAAATGAGGACTCAGTCATACCTAGGAACACAGAGGTAGTGAAAAACACTAAAATACAATGCAACCTCACGTTAGAAGAGCTACTCAAAGTAAGGCCAGAGCTATGGAAACATGTAGCCAAACAAGTACCAGAGATAGCAAAATCTCGTTCCCAGGTAGGGTCCCAGAGAACAGTGCCAGAAATACCCTTGGACAAGATAGGAGACATGAGTGAGGGTGAAGAGGGAAACACATATCTTTCTATCACCCATCAAGGATACACCACCAAGGCCATTCTAGACTCAGGTGCAGGAGTTGCAATTGCTACCACTTCCCTATGGAAGCGTTGGGGCAAGCCAGCACTCCGGCCCACGAGGATGAAATTGCAAATGGCCGATGGTCACATAGAGAGACCCTTAGGGCTGTTAGAAGGAATAACATTTGCTATATGTGATTTTAGCAAAAATCATGCCTATGAAATGATGTTGGGACGACCCTTTATGCGATAGTTGCAAGTGGTACAGGACTGGGGAACCAATTCCTTGTACCTGCAACACTTAGGTGTTACAACCAAAGTGAATCTCAAAGATTACTCTCATAGAGATGTCCCTCCTATCCAATGGAATCCCCTCCATAGAGCCAAAGATGATACGGAATCGGTGCATTCCATAGGATCAGGATCCTCATGGATGCATGAAGACACCCACTTATGGATGTGCAAAGTAGCAGTAGAAGAAGAGAAGAGAGAAGAAGCCAGAGAGATAGGTGCAAAAGAAACACATAGATCAATTCAAGACCCAGCCTATGCACCTGTAGTCTTTCTTGACGAAGAATTTGAACCCCACGGCTGGGCAGAAATCCTAGCAACAATGGATGTAGCCATCAATTAAGAACAATGGACACCTCACTGTGATGAAGATGGCTATGACATTTCAGTCTTCTCCATAGAGCCAATCATGGGAGAGGCAGTGTTAGAAGAGTGTGAACCTAGCCCTGATGCATTTGAGAATGCAAGTGACTCCGATCTAGAGTCAATCATTATGGACCCACCTTTTGCATCAGATGAAGAATACTTCTATGAAGTAGAATTTCAACCCCAGAGGCATGGAGAGCTTACAAATGATGTAAGGCTAGCCACACATGTGACCCCGAAGGAAGAAGGAAAGAAAAGAAAGAAGAGAGAAGTCACACCAGAAGAGGAAGAATCTTTGTTTGAGGTCCCGAAAAATTTTAAGAAGTATGAGATAGATGACAGGAGAGTCATGATCAAAATGCCTAAACGAGAGGCACAATCAGGGGAGGCCTATGATAACAAAGAAACCACCAAGAAAATAGTGGTAGCTATGGAAGAAGGAGAAGAGAGATGCACATACATAGGCCATGACCTGACGGAAGACGAAGAGCACGAATTGATAGCATTGCTAAGAGAATACAGAGATGTATTCGCTTGGAGTTACAAGGATTTGAAAGGTGTGGACCCTGACATATGCTCACACACTATCCCCATGACCTCAGATGCCAAAAGGGTTTCATCATGAGATACAAATCTTGAAACCACAAAGAAACTTCTTTAAACTTTCGAAATCTTCTAAATAGAAGAGTACTCAAGGAACTTGGAAATATAGTTGACGTTCTCATCCAACCTTGGGATGCTTGAGAAGTTACATAAAGTATGTAACTAATCAAGTAAAGCTTATCCGCATGACTTTCTAAGTACATCCAGGACTTAGAGTCATCATACATCATAAAAGAGTTTTGCAAGTAATTAAATTTTCTTGGTCATCAAGAAAATTTATTACTTAACTTTCTCTTAGTGCTTACTTATACCTAGCAAGACATCTATCATACTTAATTATCATTAAGTATTTGTCTTTGATAGCGGAGTATCAACTTGGGAAGAAATCGACTAATTACTTGAGTTGCAAACTAGAACTAGTATGTCTTTGCAACTAACTAGTCCTTGGTCTTCCCTAATGTCAAACTGCGAGCTTTATAAAGTAAGCTAAATACTAAGAGAGTACATTCTCATATCTACTTGCAAACAGCATTCCATTCTATCATGCAAATGCATGTATCTACATGCAAAAGCATATGCTCACATGCGTATGCATGCATGTTCTTTGCATGCCCGAAATAATACAACAATCATGCATGAGCTTGATGCATGATTTTTTCCTTGTACTAAGAATGTATATCATGCAATCCTGATGCATGAATATCCTTTCCTTTGTCCTAATGCACTATGATATAAAAACATACCCTTGAGGTGCAATAGAAAACTTACTCAATGGAAAGGAAATATGTATTTAAACTACCAAAATACATTCTTTGATGCACAAGGATCTTTTTGAAATCAAGTCTTTCCTTAATGCAAACTAATGCTTGGAATGAGAAATGGATTAATTCATTATTCTAATCTAGACTTAATCAATTGAAATCTTGGCTATTTCAATGTGCATCTAGGATTAAGTGTAGAATAATGAAAACAAAATAAATCAAGCATTAAGGCCAAGCAAAAACTGGAAAATAATTAGCTCCACATAGAGCTACGTCCTTCCCTTGATCCTTTGGAAGAGTGATTCTCTCAAGACTTTGGTCCGAATTCAAAGTTGGTTTAACTTTGATCACCAAAGGCCTCCGAATCTTTACTCCATAACTTCCGCTTTCTTCAAACTTTGCTCGAACTTTTAACTTTCTTCAGCTTGAACCACCACAGATATGTACTCGGGTTCGGTTGGGGAAATAAGCAAACTCCAAAGGTTAATCAAAATGAGATGATCTCGGCTCGGGATTAGCAGAGCAGAGATATGATCAAACTGTATAAGATATGCAGAGAATGAAATCACGATAAACCTTTACTTCAGTGGATAAGGCTCTGAAGCTTCTCTGCAACGTCGTGAGATCGAATCCCGGCGCCCACCTGAAGAAGCTGAACTTTTGGATAGCGTCTGCTTCAACACGATCTCAGGATAATATTATGGTTCTCTTAATACTCCCGCGAATGTTTGTGGCTGTCTGGATAGACGAATGCGCTCCAAACCAGAAGATCTAGGTTCGATCAGCCGCGGGCGCATACCAGATATGATTCGATTTGTTTTGCTCCTTCTTCAGCACTGAAAGAGTGTATAATGGTGCTACCACTTCGCTCTCTAAGTCACGAACACGAATTTGCGTTGTGGTTAAGAAAGCGTCCTCACACGGGGAGGTACAGGGTTCGAATCCGTGATCACGACGGAGATGAACTACATTTTAGCTCCCGTTTGAGTGCTTCTGCTTCAGCGTCAACTCAGAATAATTAGATACGGTCTCTGAATACGCTCGCAAACTTTGTGGCTTTCTGGATAGACGAGAGCGCTCCAAATCAGAAGTTCTGAGTTCGATCACCCGCGGGCACACACCAGAAAACGATCCGATTTCTTTTGCTCCAGCCTTCTTCAGCGCAGACTCCCGTCAATAGACTGTGTTGGGACTACCTTCTTCTATATATAGCTCCAGCCTTCTTCTATATATAGCTCTCTCTAGGGGACTACCTTCTTGGGCAGGTGAATGCTAATCATCCAAGTGTCAGCCATGTAACTACATGTGCGCCAAGTGTCCAGTGGATGCTTCTAGAAGGTTCTAGAGCTCTTTGGGCAAAATACTCTTCCCATGTACCTCATGGGGATTGAACCCAAGACCTCCTCCTTCACACCCTTGATTCTTAACCATTAGGCTAAGTGGATCACTTGTTCACAAGAGCACAAGACCTCCTAGTAAGTCTAAAACTCGGGATCTTTTGTCATACACACGGATGACCAAACGGTGTCCGATTTCAGATCTGTCTGAACCGGCCAGACCCTTGGATCATAGACTTACTTTATTACAAGAGTCATCTCTCAAGCATGTGGTGGTCTTAATCCTTCGTTCTATTGCAGTATGGATATGCATATGCATTATGTATGCATATGTATGCATGTATGTGTATGTGTGTGCATGTCTCTCTATGTGTGTGTGTATGCATATATGTGTGTGTATGTGTGTATGTGTGTGTGTATGTGTGTGTATGTGTGTGTATGTGTGTGTATGCATCATTATGTGTGTATGTGTCTATATGTGTGAGTGTGTGTATATGTGTGTGTGTATGTGTGTGTGTGTGTCTATGAGTGTGTATGTGTTTATGTGTGTGTATGTGTCTGTGTGTGTATGTGTCTATGTATGTATGTGTATGCATGTATATATGCATATGTGTGTGTATGCATTATGTATGCATATGTGTGTGTATGCATTATTTTGTGTATGTCTGCATGTGCATTATGTATGCATATGTGTGTGTATGCATATATGTGTGTGCACATGTATATGTGTGTGTGTATGCATCTATATGTGTGTGTATGCAACATTATGTGTGTATGTGTGTGTATATGTGTGTGTCTATGTGTATGTGTGTGTGTGTGTGTCTATGTGTGTATATGTGTGTGTGTGTATGCATATGTATGTGTGTGTAAGTGTGTGTGTGCGTGCATACCTGGCTTCAATGATAAATCCTTGCTCTCTCTCGCTCTCTCTCTCTCTCTCTCTCTCTCTCTCTCGTTCTCTTGCTCTCTCGCGCGCGTTCAAATCCCGGCACAAATTTTTCGGGAGAAATCAAAATTTTTTTTTAACATTCTAGAGCGTCGCTTATATGAGGCTCTGGAACGTAAGACGTCGCTTATGTGATGCTTAAACGTCGTAGCCAGTTTGTCAACATTGCTAGTTAGCGACGCTATTTGCGACGCACACTTTTAGCATCGCATAAGCGATGCTACCATCGCTTATGCGACGAAGGCTCGTAAAAAAGAAATCCAAAAATAGGACCGTCGCTTATGCAATGCTAGTGACGATTCTCGTTTTTTTTTTTCAATTCGGGAGCATCGCTACGTCCCCCTATTTCTTGTAGTGTTCTATTACATAAAAAGGAATGTAGAAGAATGACCAACAAGAATACAACTATTGCAATATATAAAGACCAGTATCCCTAAGGAAAAACCTAATGTCCACGAATGAGTGAGCTAGCAATAAACAAATGTGCCATCACTCTTGGTAGATAAATCTAATAAAGCTCAATGAAGTGTCCCTGACATATATTGGCCTGACCAAATACATGTTAGAGAAATGAAAAAGTGATATGTGTCATCCTGGATCATCACATGTTGACCTTGATATCTCAACAGCTTGTAGAGCTCTTCTTCTACCCTTGGACCCCTCACGTTAACCCATAGATGAGTTCATGCTATTTTCGGTGTCACTCTTGTGGGGTATACATTGTTGTTGTTGTTGTTGTGTGTGTGTGAACCTCTTTTTCTTTTCACATTGTACACACTCTTCGACATCCCACTTGGGAGATATGTGCGCTTAAACCCTCTTCTCTCAACCTATGGTTGCATCTAGTTTGTTTTTCACTTATGCATATGCGGGTGTGGTGGGAATCCTTCTCGTGGAGATGAGTTTCCCATATAGATCTTCGGGATTGAAATCTCAAGCTACTCACATGGATCAATGAAGCTCGAAGTATGATCATAAGGAACTTTTCTCTGAACTTCTCTTATGATATTCCATTTGAAATCTTAAGCTTCTCGCATGGACTACTCAAGCCCCAACGATGACCTTCAAGTCCTTTTACGTGTATAGAGAAGGAAAGAAGGAAGGTCCGCATGGCACTCTAGCTTCTTTCCTTTGATGGTTTATGTGAGTATCTCCCAGCCTTTAATATAATATAATTGTATTAAAAAATAAATTCATCCTCTTTCTTTAAGGAGCATTCTTACTTGTTAGAAAAATCCAAGGTTATAAAGGTCACTTTGTGTTGACACGTTCAGGGTCTCTAATTCAAGAGTATGGTGAAATTGGTAATCATCAAGGAGAAGACTTTATAGAATTATGGTGTCCCCTCCATCAACTATGTTGTTCTTGTTGTAGATTCCTACGTAATTCATTGTTTCTTTAAGCAAAAATGGATGCTACATGAGTGACTTGTGGTAAACGGCATCCGCAGAGGGCAAAACCGAGGGAATATTGAGAAGAGGGAGACGTTTGCCAGCTTCAATGTCTATTTTTCTAACGTGGCAGAAGATCCGCCTCCGATGGACTGCTCTGGACTACAGTATACACGAGTCGGCGGAGGTCTTTCTCTTTCTAACACCGCTTATTCTCTCGTCGGTTTACGCTGTCATTCGTGATTCACTACCTTCGCCTCCCACTCTGAAGTGTATCATTTCCACCATATATTAATCTAGTGGAGTGTTTCTCTTCTTCACCTTCCTTCGCTCCTGGTCTGTCAGAAGAATTTCATCATTGTGGGAGCGATGGCGGATTCGGTAAATTTGTTTTCTTTGGTATTTTGGTGCTCATTTCCTGCACAAATGGTTTCATCTCCGCTCTGTTCTGCTTCCCTAAGTTCTTTCATTTGCATAACTGATGGCCTCATTGAGGCAGGTGCACGGTGGATACGAAGAACTCAAGTATTTAGGCTTTGTGGAAGCCACGGGCTCTCTTGCTAAGACCTGCGTGGTCCGCGTGTACGCGATCGCTAAGGAGTGGTCGGGATCATGGCGGCCTCGCATCCACGAAATTGAATGCAAAGTTACGGAGGCCCTCTCGCCGCTCTGTAACCTCATCAAGGGTAACGAGCACCACATCCTCCTCTTCATTGACCGGAAGGTAACGTTCTTTTAGTTTCGATTGATATGATTTCCGCCGCTATTCGCCATTCTTAATCTAGCATCTTTTCGATTATACGGTTTACCATGCTTTGCAGCTAGATGTATCTGAAAGCCGTGTGATTTCCGCCGTTATTCGCCATTCTTAATCTAGCATCTTTTCAATTATACGTTTTACCATGCTTTGCAGCTAGATGTATTTGTCTGCACAGTTCGCAAGCATGCGCCTCATCTGCTGAAGGGCTGTTTGGACAAGTCCGTTGATGTGGCAAAAAAGGTACCTGATTATATTATTGAGGTCTCGGCAGAGATACACAGGGTGGGATTTATAGAAGCTTCAAAGGGTTGTTTCAACAAGGCCGAGCCAATTGTGGAAGAGTACCTGCACTTTGCTTGGAAGCAGTTTCTCAAACTTCCGTTTTCTTTGACTGTGGTCCACATCGTCACACCACCAGCTCTTTGTGCCGGAGACAAGGTGAACAAATTGCTTTGCACACTGAAGGATCACCATTTTCCTCTGGCTGGTTATCTACCTCTCCTTCCGATCAAGCGGATAGAATCTATCATAAAGAAGGAAGCTTAATTTCAGATTTCACGCCCCGTGTGCAGGACCCTCGTTGTTTATGTAGATGAGAACCGAATTTAGAGGAGCACCGTATCTAGCTTATACATAATCGAGGTACATCCTCATCTTTTGTTCTAGCATAGCACTGTGCAACGCCGATTCTCGTAGGATATTAGACTATTTGCACCAATTAGGCACTCATAATCACGTCTTCTCGTTTCCTGCTGATGCTGATTCGGTGGTTATAAACTATCCAAAGAATTATGCTATTTAGCTCGATGTAAACATATTGTTGATTTGGTTTGTATTGGCTATCCAAACGGTACCATTGTTTTGGTTAATGTACAAAGACTGTGATTCTACTTTAATCTTATCTGTATTGTTATCTTTTCATGTTTCACACCTCTTTTTATTGTTCTGTGTCAGCTTAAAAATATTTTACAGTTTTATGTTCAGATGCCTGACTTATCGTTAACTATCTGCAATGTTCCTTTTTTATTTTGCACATATTTCTTTTAATTTTCTGGGTCAATTTAATAGTATTACGAGGTTATGTTCAGGTCTGTTTTTATTTTATTTTGTGTGTTGTGTCTGCTGTTAATTTTCTCTGGGCTGTTTTCCTGTTCTTATCAGGCATCTAAATTTTATTTTGTTAGGGTTTCTGTTAACTTTAGTAGAGGTTGACTTGAACTGAAGTACGCGACTATCATTTCCCATTGTCGTTGACGTTTGCCAATTCTCCCGCAGATGTTGGACATTGTAGCGTGCTTATCTGTTATCTTTTCTATTTTCTGTCTGCCCTTTTTTCTCCCCCTGTTTTCCTGTTCTTATCAGGCATCTAAATTATACTTTGTTAGGTTTCTTTTTGTCAACTTTATTAGAGGTTGACTTGAACTGTAGTACGCGCCTATCATTTCCCATCGTCGTTGACGTTATCCAATTCTACCGCAGATGTTGGGCATTGTAGCTTCCTTATCTGTCTGTCTGCACTTTCCTCCCCTGGTGGTAGGGATTGCGGAACTGTGAGCTTGTTGTCCACTGTCTTACCTCTCTGAAAGATTGTGGAATGCATCCTGTGGTTTTTATTGTAATCTTTCTGTTTTCATAACGGGTTTTTGTTGATGGGAGAGGTTTTCAGCTCTTTTGTTCCCCTTAGAGAGCTTTCAATAAGTTTATTATCCCCATTTTTTTCCGAAGTATAGTACTGTTATGTTTCTGGCGACAGTCATTTGTCATCCATTAATGTTGTGGAGATTTTTTTAGATTCTGCGTTGAGCTTAAAGCATATTCCAACAGTTATGCATCTCTTGTGTTTATTATTTCCATTACTGTTTCACAAACTGAGGTAGTCGTTTGTGGTTGCTTGTTCATGTTATGGCCGAGACCGCTTAAGATATCCTCCCTACATTTTCTATTCTGATTTTATATCTCGTTCAGCGCTCTCCTATACTATCGCATGAATTTGGATTCAGTCCTTTTCCATTTTTAGGTTCTAAACGTGTTCTACGATTTCCCTTCAGGCGATTTGAGTCAATTTCGACCCCTAGAGCACAATTTGTTCCACACTTTGTCTGTTCTGCGGTTCTGCTAGGCAATATTTGGGAACATCAATATATCCTTTTTTTACGAGTTAGTTTTGTGGGAAATAGTTGGACGCCGGATCTATCCTTGAAACATGGAAACACTTTTTCTAAGTCTAACCGGGCTCATCAGGGGAGCAGTGGGCAAGCCATTTAGTGGGTCTTAATATCGAACATTTGTAAATGATTTAGTTTCAGTAGTTGCATAGATTAAATAATTCCCTTGAAAGCTCTATTCTTCGATAAGTTTGCACAGTTTTCGATAAACCACCGTCTTCTATGTACGTATTTATTTGCTGTGTTTGCTTTTAGTTTTTTGAACAAATATTATAAAATAGATTGCAGTTTCCATGTATATGCCATCGATCTTATGTCTGGCGAATGCGTTTCGTACCCTCTCCTGAACTGGGAGAAGATATAGTGCTTGCTTTTGTTGTACATTTGATCTCAAGATTGACAATCACTTATAGGTACTACGTAATTTCATCTCCCATAAACGTGTACTAGCTTCTCGAACATTGGAGAGAGTCATGCAACTTTACCCCGGCCAATTGAGCATTACCAATCCTCGCGATGTCTACCGACCTTGTGGAGGAATTATGGTTTTGAACACTTCCATACATAGGTTACAAATGTAAAACATCTTTCTTGTTTTGGATCTTTCCATGCATAGCTTACGAATGTGACTCATCATTCATATTCTCATAACAAAAGCCACCAGAGTCATTTTTATCGAGTTCCTATCATATTTGATGTTTAGCTTTATGATGGATGATAGCAAGAACCTCTCTCTCTCTCTCTCTCTCGATGTTATGGATGCTCGATCTCGATTTCTGAAGTGGATTGCACAAAGCATTTTCTTCTCTTTGGGTAATTTTTGGTAATGCAAGAAAGATCAGCAGATCAAGATTTATGGTTATTAAATGTTTTCATACTAAATAGGAACTACTTATAGGGAGCTTTGGTTGTAGTATCATACTAGAAAGCATAAGAAGTTGCAACTAGTAATGAGATCAGACATGCCAAATTAATGTAGTGCATTGTATACATGAGATGTATTTAGGCATTGAGTGATGAGGAATTTCAAAGATGTCCACAACCACATACTTATCATTAGGGGGAAAAATTTGCATGGGCCTTTTGGATCAAGTAGTAGTGATGGACCAATCAGAAGAGATGGACACAGTCTGTGGCCTATAAATTGTAGGTTGAAGGGGAAAGAGGGGACATGATACTCCTATGCTCAAGTTTTGCCTCGAGAGAGAGGAATCTCATAACTAGCTTATGCTCGAAAATTCAAAAATTTCAAAAAGTTTTAAAATTCATCATAACACCATTCAAAAATTTCAAAAAGTTTTAAACTTCATCATAACACCATTCAAAAATTTCAAAAAGTTTTAAACTTCATCATAACACCATTCAGTGGTCCCCAATCTCACTCTTTTAGGATCAAAATGGCTATTTTTTACTCGAAACAAAAATTTGTGCATGAATTGACCTAAAAAAGCGACTTTTTCAAAAATAACTCAAAAGTACAACTTTTTCCCTTCTTTGACCTCACACTTTCATACCTAGGTCCCAAAAAGTCATTTCATTCCACTAGTTTCTTTCCCTCGCACACCATTGAAGCTCCTGTGTCTGCATTTCTTTCTTGGTGCATCTTCCTCTTTGAACTTATAATTTCACGTCCATAACTCCAATGGAGAAACCAGAATCCTATAGGCATCCAAAAGATGAGTTTATCGCGTAAAAGTATCACAATATCAAGGTTGGAGAAGGACATTGGTTAGGACATGAGTTTTGCAAAGGTGCATGGGTGTACATGAAACCCAAAGTGCATGGGTGTACATGAAACCCTCTGGTGTTGGCCCTCATCGTGTAAGAGATCATGGAAACTTTGGATCTTCATTGGAAAGAGAAGTTATTGGGCTTCAAAAATCTCAAAAGTTGTGGGACTATTGCCATTGCACATGTTTTTACAATTTCAAGCATGAAATTGGAGAACTTAAAAAAATTGAGATATCCTATCAATTGTAAGTATGAATCTTTAGTATTGATTGATTCATGTTCCAATTTCTTCATATACCCTACTAAAATGTGTATTTTTTTGTTGCAAACATATTTCCTTCTACTTTGGTGGAGGAGCAACCACTTGATAGTCTTATAGGTGTTGGCGAAACTTCAGCTCTAATACCACTGGTGCGGAAATACTTTCGCCCTGAAGGTGGGTTTCGCGACAAAGCTTGAACTCTGTCAGGCTTGCGGAAATTGCCGCGCCACCGTAGTAGAATGCTAAACTAGAGTGATTCAGAACACCTCTGTAATCAACAGTAGCTTAGACTAATTAACGTCGTCTTAACTATGTTATTCTGCGACACAAGTTCCATCGGAACTTCACCAGACTGTCACTGGACTGACACCGTAGTCGTATCGGAACTTCACCGAAATGAACTTCTATTCTGGTTATAATTTCTTCAAGTGAACATACAAGAAGTAAGAAAGTGATTCGTGACCTTTCTCCACTTAATGAACTCTTCTGAAGTTTAGGAAAACGTCACAGTTCTGAAGTGCTACTTTCCGGTTAGATTTTGTACTGCCTGCACATCTCCTTTTCACCGGAAACTGTGACCACCTTAAAGTAGAGACGTCTAGCTACAAGATGAGCTATCTCTCATACAAAGCTTCGAACTCTGCTGCGAGTTATACTTCGTTGTTCTACCGAAAAACTTGATTTCTGAGAAATTGTAACTGATCGAAAAATTACTGAAATATGTTTACTGAGTAAACTGTTATACACCGAAACATGCGTTTACAGAGAAGGTACTGAAGCACGTTTAGTAACGAGTCGTGATAGTTAAGGATAAACGAAACATCCTACCGTAACACGAAATAACTTCAGATTCTTCACAAGTAAAGATTGCACGCAGACGTCCACATGAACATGTGTTTTCAATTAGAGAAGATGTGTACAAGTAAACTTGGCCTCTTCTTGCTCAAGTTACAGAAACTCTCCTACAGTGAGTAGTTTCTTATTACCATCCCTCTTCAGATGAAAAGACCCGACACTTCAGGCTTGTGTTATTCATCTGTACATACGCGATCTATGGCGTCTTCTGAGAACTTCTAAATCTCTCTTCACTCATACGCGATCTATGGCGTCTTCTCTATATCTGTCTCTCGTTCTTCTCTATGTATCTTCTACTATTCTCTCTCCGCGTATATCTGCATCGAGTTCTTCAAATCTTGCTGTATATATATATACACTTTCTTTGGCGCTCCTCTGCCCTGTCATTCTTCAATTCGCGTTATACGCGCCTTACGCGCCCGCCGCGGTTAATTGCTCTGTTATGCGCACACCGTGCACTAACTTCGCATACTGTACACCTGTGCATTGATTTTCCGGAAGATTCTGTTTCTCTCTTTGTTTGTTGTGTCAAATTCGTGAGTGTTTCCTTAACAGCTCCCCCTCAATCACTAATTTGACCTCTTCCGGTCTTTCATATATCTTTCTTTCTTTTATACCTGCCATCTCTTTGAATCTGTTTGTTTTTGTTCCATCCAAGCTCTTTGTCAGAAAATCTGCAATCTGATCTTTCGTAGGAGTGTAGACTATTTCTATCTCTTTCTCCATTACTTTTTCCCTTAGGAAATGATACTGAATCTCTATGTGTTTTGTTCTTGCATGAAACACAGGATTCGCTGCAAGATACAGCGAGCTCATATTATCTCCATGTATGATCGGTATACTTTGATCTATACCCATGCTTTTAAGTAACGTCTGCATCCATCTTACTTCTTTGGCTGCTTCTACCAGTCCTTTGTATTCTGCTTCTGTTGATGATAAGGCTACTGTGTGTTGCTTCTTCGAGCACCAGCTTACCAGCTTATCTCCTAGGTATATCATGTACCCGTGCGTTGATCTTCGGTCATCTTGACTTCCTGCCCAATCTGAGTCACTATATGCTCTGAGCTTTATATCTGACGTAAAGGGATAATATAATCCTTCCTTTATAGTTCTTTTGATATATCTGAGAACTCTTTGTCCTGCAACCCAATGTTGCTCTGTCGGACAATGCATAAACTGTGAGAGAACTCCCACCGGAAAGCTAAGATCCGGTCTTGTTAGCGTAGCATATATTAAGCTTCCTACTAACGATTGATACTTCTTCATGTCCTTGAATTCTGTTCCACTATATTTACTGAGTTTATGGTTTACTTCAAGCGGTGTTGAAGCTTCTCTGCAATTCTCCATGTTGAACTTCTTCAGTAAGTTCAGGAGATACCTCTCTTGTGTGACATATACACCATGATCTGTATATGTGATTTCCATACCTAGAAAGTATGATAACTTTCCTAGGTCACTGATCTTGAATTCCTTTTCTAGCAGTTTCTTTACCTCTGTGATTCCTGCATCTGAGGTACCTGTAATTATTATGTCATCTACATAGATACAAATGTAGATCATTCCTTCTTCTGTCCTTTTGATGAGTAGACTTGCATCTGCCTTCGAACTTTGGTATCCAAGTTCATTGAGATATTTCACAAGTCTGTAGTTCCAAGCTCTTGGGGCTTGCTTTAGTCCATAAAGTGCTTTTCTTAACCTGCAAACAAAATTTGGGTATCTGGAACTTGTAAACCCTTCCGGTTGTTCCATATAGACTTCATCTGATATATATCCATTCAGGAATGCATTCTTTATATCTAGCTGGCTTAGCTTCCATCCTTTTGATGCTGCTATAGCAATCACTGTTCTTATGGTTGACATCTTTGCCACCGGACTGAACGTCTCGTCATAGTCTATGCCTTGCGTCTGAGCATAGCCCTTGATAACCAGTCTCGCTTTATGTCTGGCTATCCTTCCATCTGCAAGTTTCTTTATTTTGAACACCCATTTATTTCCAATTACTTTCTTACCATTCGGTTTAGGAACAAGCTCCCATGTCTTGTTCTCTTCCAGTGCGGTGAGTTCTTCTTCCATTGCTTCTTGCCATTGCTTCTTGCCTTTGGCTTCGTCATAGCTCTGAGGCTCATCCTCTTCTTTAACCATATATGCATAATCTTGTTGAGTTATATACGATGTATCATACGAGTATCTTTCCGGTTGTCTTCTTACTCTGTTTGACCTTCTTGGTTCATATTCTTCGTGTGTGTCTGAGTACCCGTCTTCATCTTCGTTCCTTATACCAGTTCCGGTCCTGGACGTACTTGCCTCGTCTTCTTTGTTTACCTGTATGATTGTTTTTCCTTTCTCTCTTCCTTTTATCTCTTCTTCAAATTCTTCAGCTGTATGACTCTGATCTGCATACCAGCTTTTCTGTTCATCAAATGTTACATCCCTGGAAACAGTAAAATGTTTGGTTAGAGGACTCCATAACCTGTAACCCATCTGCTTTTCATCGTATCCAACGAACACATATTTCTCTGCTTTTGGTTCAAGCTTATGTCTGAGTTGAGACGGTACATAAGCATACACTATTGATCCAAACACTTTGCAGTGATCAAGTGTTGGCTTCTTTCCCCACCAAGCTTCATAAGGGGTCATTCCTTGTAACGCTGTACATGGTAATCTGTTTACCAAGTATGTCGCTGTGTTTACGGCTTCAGCCCAAAGATAATCTGGGCAATTTTTTTCTTTTAGCATAGCTTGTGCAAACTCGACTAGAGTTCGGTTTCTTCTTTCTGCTACACCGTTTTGTTGTGGTGTGTATCTGCAGGTTATTTCTCTCTTAATACCTGCATTCCAAAGATAGTCATTGAATTCACGGGAGAAGTATTCTCCCCCTCCATCAGGCCTCAGTCTTTTAAGTTTTCGTCCGGTAAGCCTTTCAGCATATGCATGAAAATGCCTGAAGGCTCCAAACACTTCTGACTTTTCCTTCAAAACATAAAGGGTTATCCACCTTGTTGCATCATCAATGAATAAAACATAGTACCTTGATCCGCTGATTGATCCTTCTTTCGTTGGTCCCCATACATCTGTATGTATGAGTTCCAGCACACTGTCATGTTTGAATCCTTTCTTCTGGAAAGGTAACCTGTGGGCTTTTCCCATCTGACAGGCTTCGCATTTGTGAATCATATGTTGGTTCTGTACGTTCGGTAATCCCAGTACAAACTGATTCGCTATCATAGCTTTGATTCCTTTTTCGTGAAAATGACCTAATCTCTTGTGCCAGAGATCAAGTTATGTAATTACCTTTTCATCATGTGTGAGTAGCGCTTGGCCAATGTTCCCTTGTACTCTTAACGTAAAGAGTCTCCCTTCTTTCTTACCAGAGATGATCTGATAATATCCGTTCTTGGGATCTTCTACAAATACTCCTTTGTTTGTAAATCTGACCTGAAAACCTTTTTCGACTATCTGTCCCACACTGATCAGGTTTTTCGGTATTGTTGGAACATACAAAACATTGGTTAGCAAATCTGCTCCACTCTTGCATTTCACTTTCCCGATTGATTGTACTTTGTGTCTTGTATTGTCACCTGTTTGAACAGTGTGACTCGCACTTCCTTTTTCCAATTCTGACATCAGTTCTATGTTTCCTGACAAGTGGTTAGAACATCCAGAGTCAATGTAAAATACCTTTAGATCTTCGTTATCAGATGTGCTGATTGAGTTCATCATCAATGATGTATGACTTTCATTCTGTGTGTCATTTGCGTAGTTGTTGTAGGTGGTGTTGTAGGATTGGCTCTGTCCCCAACTTCTTGTTCCACCTCTACCGTAGCCTCCTCTTTGGCTTTGTCTTCCTCTTTGGAAGTTACTCTGATTTCTTCCGCTACTGCCTCTGCTATTGTTGTTTTGATTTTGATTTGATCCTTGTTGATTGTGCCAACAGTCATGCGCCAGATGGTTGCTTAGTCCACAAATCTAGCAAGCTTTCTTGGTGGTATTCTGGCGGCTTCTTCCTCTTGCTCTTCCTCTGCCAGTGCCTTTACCTCTTGCGTAATAGGCCTGAGAGCTCGAATCTTCTTCATCTTTTGACTTACCTTTGTCTTTCTTCTTGTTCTTCATGTACATTGCAGAGCTATGTCCTTTATCTGCGTCTCCTTTCAGGTCTTGCTCATATGTGAGCATCAAACCAAGCAACTGATTTAAATCTGGCACAAAATGATTTAAAGAAAGTTTAGTTGAGAGTACGAAAGGTTTCCACCTTTCATCTCCTCTCAACCCTGTGAGCACTTGCGCTATCAATCTATGATCTTCGACTTCTTCATTTATGGATCCCAGACTATCTGCTAGATCCTTCATTTTAGTGACGTAGTCACTGATGCTTTGACTCGGCCTTTTTTTGAACGTTGTGAACTCGGACCATAGGCTGGCTTTCCTAGCTTTCGTAGTATTTTGGAAATGATCTTCCAATGCACTCCATATGTCCTCCGCTTTCTCCAAACCTCTAATGTGCGGTAGCAGATGATCTGAAACAGTGTTGTAGATGTAGGCTCTTGCCGTTGCATCTTTCTTCTGCCACAGCTTTAGGGCGTCTAGTTCTTCCTTTTCCGGTTGACTATCATCTTCGAAAGTCGGCTTCTTATCTTCTCCGGTCACGTACGTCATTAAGTCCTTACTCATAAGTAAGGCTTCCATGCGCATTACCCATGCAGGATAATTATCTCTGTCCAGTTTATCAATTTGGACGTGATCTGCCATGATAGGGAATACTCTAGGCTCTGAAACCAATTCTTGGGAGATTATCCTGCTCTGATACCAATTGTTGGCGAAACTTCAGCTCTAATACCACTGGTGCGGAAATACTTTCGCCCTGAAGGTGGGTTTCGCGACAAAGCTTGAACTCTGTCAGGCCTGCGGAAATTGCCGCGCCACCGTAGTAGAATGCTAAACTAGAGTGATTCAGAACACCTCTGTAATCAACAGTAGCTTAGACTAATTAACGTCGTCTTAACTATGTTATTCTGCGACACAAGTTCCACCGGAACTTCACCAGACTGTCACTGGACTGACACCGTAGTCGTATCGGAACTTCACCGAAATGAACTTCTATTCTGGTTATAATTTCTTCAAGTGAACATACAAGAAGTAAGAAAGTGATTCGTGACCTTTCTCCACTTAATGAACTCTTCTGAAGTTTAGGAAAAACTTCACAGTTCTGAAGTGCTACTTTCCGGTTAGATTTTGTACTGCATGCACATCTCCTTTTCACCGGAAACTGTGACCAGCTTAAAGTAGAGACGTCTAGCTACAAGATGAGCTATCTCTCATACAAAGCTTCGAACTCTGATGCGAGTTATACTTCGTTGTTCTACCCAAAAACTTGATTTCTGAGAAATTGTAACTGACCGAAAAATTACTGAAATATGTTTACTGAGTAAACTGTTATACACCGAAACATGCGTTTACAGAGAAGGTACTGAAGCACGTTTAGTAACGAGTCGTGATAGTTAAGGATAAACGAAACATCCTACCGTAACACGAAATAACTTTAGATTCTTCACAAGTAAAGATTGCACGCAGACGTCCACATGAACATGTGTTTTCAATTAGAGAAGATGTGTACAAGTAAACTTGGCCTCTTCTTGCTCAAGTTACAGAAACTCTCCTACAGTGAGTAGTTTCTTATTACCATCCCTCTTCAGATGAAAAGACCCGACACTTCAGGCTTGTGTTATTCATCTGTACATACGCGATCTATGGCGTCTTCTGAGAACTTCTAAATCTCTCTTCACTCATACGCGATCTATGGCGTCTTCTCTATATCTGTCTCTCGTTCTTCTCTATGTATCTTCTACTATTCTCTCTCCGCGTATATCTGCATCGAGTTCTTCAAATCTTGCTGTATATATATATACACTTTCTTTGGCGCTCCTCTGCCCTGTCATTCTTCAATTTGCGTTATACGCGCCTTACGCGCCCGCCGCGGTTAATTGCTCTGTTATGCGCACACCGTGCACTAACTTCGCATACTGTACACCTGTGCACTGATTTTCCGGAAGATTCTGTTTCTCTCTTTGTTTGTTGCGTCAAATTCGTGAGTGTTTCCTTAACAATAGGTACTTTTCAAGCATTGCATGCAGATGTTGGGTCATTTGTTTTTCCATCATTTGTTTTTCCATCATTTGTTTTTCCATCATTTGTTTTTCCACAAGCTTGTCATGCTCAACTTTTACATGAGAGTTTTTTTTTTACACACACATATGTTTTACTCTCTTCATCAAATGATTTTGGTAGGTTAGAAATGATTAAGGTAGATTCTCTTTTCAAGCTCAAGTGGCCACATCTTGATATATGGTCCTTGACATCTTTGAAGCATAAGATGGTGATGGATATACATAAATCTTTGAAATTCATAAAAGTTTCTAGATTTGGAGGATTACATTAGTGTGTTCTTATTCATTGTTTTTTACATCTATTTCAGATATTCACAGTTCTAGAGACTTCAACAATCATGTGTAAAGATATCACATAGTGGAGTGTAACCTAGGTGAAAATTGGGGACTTGTGAAGGACGTCCAAAGGGGATAGATACCTTTGTAAAATTGGTGTAACAGGCATAGGATTTTGGTAACTAGAACACCGTACTTCATTGTAGATTAGACTCTATTCTGATCATTGGATGTGTAAACTTGGTGAATGGATGCCATTACAAATTTTGGAGGGTTTTTTCATTTGATTTGAAATTAAGATAAATCTGACCAACGAAAAAATGGAAGTCATTTCAGTGCATCATCATTGGAGCCTTGCCAACGTGAGAGAACATCCGGTAATAATGGGATTTGAGGATTTGCATCAATCCAAGTTCAAAATTCAAGGGCATAAGGTAAAAAAATTATGGTACTTCTTTTATTTATAAAAAATTATTTTTATTCAAATGTGATATTTAAAGTCTTTTATTTGTCTAAAAATTGGTAAGAGGTTGAAGAATAAAATTAAAGGCCTTCCTAAGTGGAGCATAAATGGAACTCAACTTCCATTGTCATAGCTCATGAACTATCTGAGTACTGGAGTGTACACGCATCCCATTCACCATTCATAATCCTTGTTCTACCACAAGATTGTCCGATCATCTTCTTTTGCTAGGGAAGTATTACGATTTAGAATTTCAAGATTTCTGTTTTTTATACTGTGTAGATTTGGTACTTCGTATTATGTTAAATGATTATTTGCTCAATCATTTTTAAGAGCCATTTTTTTGGGAGTAATTGCATGATTTTTATATTTACAACTATTATTTTTACTTTTAAATGGATTCCTATCACTTGAAAAAATTGATACTATAAAATCAATTCTTATTCTCTCATTTCTCACTTTCTAACAAAAAAGAGCTAGAATCACTTATAGAGCAAGCAGTAGGGCACTTGTTGGATGAAACGATTCTTTTAATAAAATAGCTTAACAAAAAGAAGAGGATGAGTACTATGTACCTGACCTTTTTCTCTACATTCATAAAGGTGATGAAGCATTTATGAAGCACCTTATGCGCTTCGTGGCAATTGTTGACAATGTAGGGCACTTTGTTGGCAGATGAAGCAAGTACGAGCATACATGCAGATCTAGCACTAAGGCAACCCACTAAATTTTTCCAAACCTTACACCATGTTAAAAGTGATTCTCATCACTAAAAACCCTTGTAAATATTGTTTCACCTTTTTGTAGCTCCATTTTGTACAAGCCAAGGAGTCCTCGAGCTTGGGGAGCCTTAGAAGTAGTGGCCTGCCAATTTTCATATTTTTTAGATCTCGTTTGAGCCCTCGAATAAGCCCTGGAACCTAATTTTTAACTAGGCCGGACACTAGGTCTGGACAGGGCCAAAACTAGTCAAAAACTATAAATAGAGCTAGAGAGCTCATTTTTGAGCTAGCTTCTTGTAGTTTTGAGCTTGTATGAGAATTTGGTTGCAATAGAAGTGATTCCATTGTCTTACTCTCTTTGTTCTTGTTGTGTGTGCGTGTGTGTGTGTATGTGTGTGCATGTTAGTGTGCTTCGCACTCACCCATTTGTGCCTTCACTTGCTCGAGGTCTTCATACCATCCTCATGTCTTCCCGGATTGACATTAAAGGAGGTGCTACTCATCACTGAGCTACACCAAATTTTGGCGCCGTTGCCGGGGATTCGAGCTTTGAGGACGAGCGTGTGATGGTAAGACGTAGAGAGGACGCGTTGGAATGGTAAGTAGTAGGTAAATTTCTGATTTTTCTCCATCTCCATCTCCATCTCCATCTCCATCTTCATCTCCACCATCTCCTTCTCCACCTTATATTCTCATTTCCAAACCATTTCCTCATTTGCTTTGTGCGAGTTTGAGAGAGAGCGAGTATGTGTTCTTGCTTGTGTGTGTTTTTTTGCATGTTTCTTGCAGGTTGCAGCTCCATCATCATCTCCAGCAAGCTCAGCAGGTACGGATTTTGTCTGCGCAAGCCCCGAGGCGTCGAGCTTGAGCTATCGCGACACTCCAAAAACTTCACCCGATCACGATTCTGAGTGCACCACGACACTGCGCAGGCCTAGAGCTCCTAGGATCACTAGACAGAACAACAAAATTCACCATACCCACGACTTATCGCGACACTCCCAAGTATCGCGACACCTCGAACTATTGCGACACCTCGAGCTATCGCGACACTTCCACCTATCGTGACACACCGACCCGACCTATCGCGATACACGTCCTTAACGCATGAAAATTTTAGAGTGAATTTTTGAGTGAATTGAGGTATATTTGGGCTTAATTTTAGACACATTGGGATAACATTAGAGCCTTAGGAGTGGGCAAAACACCTAGAAACCAGAGAGGGATCTCCTGAACCGTGAGAGCCTGTTTTGACCCCTAAGTGCCTGATTGGTCATAACTTCACCATACAAACTCTGATTGATGAGATTTTGGTCTCGTTGGAAAGCTTGTTGAGAATCCTACGTGGACCTCATCTGGTTTTTGTAAGAATCATACGCGGAGTTTTAGAACATGTATTTTTAAGTTGACCATTAGGTGGAACTAGGTGGTCATAATATTTTGGGGTATTAGTGAGTTACTCCAAAGGGGGTCCATAATTGCTGATATGTGTGTTTCAATTCATTGTGGTAAATGAGCTATATTAACTTGTGAAATGTTGCAGGAACATTGCGTGCACTCAAGGTATTCCAAGGCAGGCTAGCAAGGGTGAGTACCAAGCTTGGGAGAAGGCTTCTTGGGCTGGTGTAGAAGTCTGAGCAACCAGAGTATTGAGGTTGGGAGTTCTCTGAACCCTCCTTTGTCAATTCCTAGCCTAGGCTAAGTACGACTTAGGTGTGGTAATTAATTAGGTCAGCGTCAGGCACAAAATAAGTCTAAGAGAACTAATCAACCAAGTGCAAGCATTAAGTAGGACTTAAGTGTGAAAACCCTAAGGAAAAAAAGTAAACTTGAATCGATCAATTATCAAGTGCGAAATTCACTTAAGTATTCCGGACGCCGAGACATCAGACAAGTTCATAAACATAATAATCAACTAAAAAGAACAAAGTGATTGGTGCAAAATAACCGGCAACGAGAGTGTACTTGGGACCAAAGGGGGTAGATAACCAGGCATATGAACCTTAGGTCAGGCAGACACTTAGGCCGAGACAGACAAAGCCTCAGATCTTCTGAAGCTAGTGTCAATCACACTGCTAGGTCTTGGGCCCAGCAGTTGAGTGATTACCCATACACTCCACGATTAGAAACAAGTGATTCTGAAATGTCCTATCACATGGAGAGACTAATAGGTAGTTCAGGGGTGGCTTATCTGGAAAAGCCAGAGGGACCTTACAAGACTCAATTGGAATACATCAGGACTAATCGTCTAGGTGATCGCATCTACGAAGACGGACTGAGAAGATCTGTGGTCCAGATTAAGAACCCCGATCAATCCCATGGACTAGAACACCCGGTAGTGAAGTTTGAGAATGGAGCATACCTAGATAAAGAGGGGACTATATATGTAGTCACCACTCTTCCTGATAAAACTGATGAGTTTGGAAATGTGATTGCGGAGACCGACATGGGTGATATAGAGCAAGCGAATTTAGAGAGAGAGCCAAGAACTCCCCGTGGTAAATCTGTCTTGACCAGAATCATGACTCCAGAGTGGATCCCACAGGATAATAAAAGCATAGATTTGCTTTTAAACCCAGAAACCGATGAGGCCTTTGGAAGATATAAACCTGCTCACCCTCAAGAAGTGAGTGCTCTCACAATCTATGAGTTTAAAGACCCTGATAGCCCAGGCAAAGTAACATACCTAGACAATACATCGAAGAGAATCTTCATGGTCACCGAGCATGGCAGACATGCCTACACATGGAAGGGTGAATTTGTTTTTCCCCAACCACGGTGTAATGTGTCCTATGGTCACCAAGGAGCCGGGACCTCCCAGGCTCATGGAGCTCAAGGAGATAGAAGTAGAGATAGACCTGAAGTAAGCTTTGCCAACCCCTAGAGAAGAGAAAGAAGGAGAAGGGGGACGGATAGAGAAGAAACTGAGAGATTTAGAGACCCAAGGAACCAAAGAAATGCTGATGATTTTCCTTTGCCAAGGCCGGGAGAACACACTAGGACTCTGAGGCCAACTCAACTAGTGAAGTCCATGAATAATTGCTTCGATGGCACTGGAGACCCTTATGACCATGTGGCAGAATTTAGGCAAGTCTTGAAAGCTGAACATGTAGAGGATCTATTCACACAATATAATGCTTTTGGTCTAACCCTTAGGAACACTGCCCTTACGTGGTTTCAACCACTGAACGAGAAGCATTTCAGAAACATAGACCAGCTCCTAGAAGCAATCATCATTGAGTTTTCTAAGAGTGGTATAAGGCACAACACTTCCTCACTAATTCATAGCTTCAAGCAAACACCTCAAGAGACGGTCATACTAGCAGGAAGACGGTTTAGGCAATACCTAGAGAGGTGCCCGATGCCTGAGTTACCCACACCAGCCAAGCAAGTGGCTTTGTTCTTAGATGGCTTGTTGAGCACCAAGCTTAGGTCATATGTGTATTTAAAGGACCCCAGAACTATAGAAGAATGCATGCGCATGTGCTAGACATTGAGGATAATCTAGGCGAGGAGTTAGAGCTATCAAAAATCTATAAGGATTCGGATAGCTCTAGTAGTCTTACATCTGGTCAGTCCACATCCATTGAGGAACTTGCCAAGAAGGTAGCTCAAAAACTAGGTGTCTCTAGCAAACAAATTCCAAGTAACAAACAAACTGTTAGGCAAAATTACCCTCAGCCATATCCACAACAGGGTAGATACCAGAATCAGTAACCTCCACAACAATACAACAGACCATAGCAACCTTATCAGCCACCTTATCAAGGGCAGCAGAGACCTCAACCAGTCCTAGTGCAGCAACCCCCTGCTCCAACCAATGTGATCCCAGTGAAATATGCATCTGTTGAAGAAAATCCGAACAAATCCATAGTCCCAGTCACCCCAATGCTATCAGAGAGTGATCCAAGTGACCATAGTTTTGACTCTATCACATATTGATAGCTCACAGGCTTACTACATGCAGTCACCCGAGCATAACGAGTCATACTATTATGAGGATCCAAGTGAAAATAGTGGGGAGCTTGAGTATGCTAATGTCATGTACACAAACCCCAACTCTAGACCTCAACCTAGGCAGGTACGACCCCCATTCCCTAGAGGACCATGCTTCAGATGTCAGGGAGATCACCCTATACGTGATTGTCCACTGCCTGCCTCTACACAACCCCAACCAGTGACAATTCAGGGTTTCTGTCAAGACTGCGGAAAAGAGCATCTCCTACGAGATTGCCCAAAGAACCCTAATAACATGCCTAAAATCACTCCTATCAACGTCATTGGGTTAGTGGTAGGCTCTACGGGAGGTCTAACTGCCACAGCCCCAGTGCATGTGGTCACTAGAGCCCAAGCCTTGCATCAAACTCAAGGAGTAGGGCAGGAAAAGAGTGCTGAGGTTAGTGAGACAGAGAGTATAACCAAGAAAAGGACAAGAGCATGGAGAGATAGCCGGGACAGAATGAAAAGACAATGGTCACAGAAAATGAGTGAACTTGAAGCAAGCTTGAGAGAAACCAAAGCAAAGATAAGTGAACTCCCATCTCAAAACCACTCTCACACCAACCATCCACCACCTTTCCCTTTACCCGCCAATCCATCTTCTTCCATTCCCCAACCTTTCAATACACCACCCTTGACCCACCCACCACCCAGAGTAGGATCAATCCTAGCCGATCCCACTCCTGAAGATCTAGATATGATGCTTAAAGCATATCAAGCCAGAATTCAAGAAGGGCCAAATGTGACGGATCATGACAAGTGTTATCCTAGAGCCGACCTAGAGATAGAGAGAACCAAGTTGTGTGCGAAAATGGTCGCATTGGCTCAGACCATGTTTGAAGCCAGTCGCCTTTTCAACCACTCAGGCTCAGCTAAGACACAATTGCACTTGGATGGACTCCTAGAGAAGTTAGAGAGCATAATTGCAAGATCTGCCAAGGAAGAAAAAAATCGAGAAAGAGATGAGGCAAGCAAAAACATAAGCCATCCCCCACAGGAAGCTTATGTGCCTAATTCCACTGAACCAGACACCTCCTCTTCTATGAATAGGTTCACTCCAGAATTCCTACGAGAGATTCAAGAAGACAAATGGGCTAAGGGAAGTGAAGCCCCTCCTCCCATTGAACTCGTGGATGACACACATGATCAGTTCCCACAGGACATCCCTTCTATTTATGAAGAACAGGAAAGTGTCAACTCTCATGAGAGGTTAGACTTTGAGTCTAATTCCTTGCAAGAGTTACCACATTTCACAGGCCCATGGGAAACCAAGTCTACTTGCCTGAGAGCACCCACAGTCATGATAAGAAACGAAGATTCAATCATACCTAGGAACACAGAGGTAGTAAAGAACACTAAGGTGCAGTGCAATCTCACTTTAGAAGAGCTACTCAAAGTTAAGCCAGAAGTGTGGAAACACGTAGCCAAGCAAGTGCTTGACATAGTGAAATCGCGTTCCCAGGTAGGATCTCATAGAACAGTGCCTGAAATACCATTGGATAAGATAGGAGACATGAGTGAAGGAGAAGAAGGAAATACCTATCTCCCAGTTACCCATCAGGGATACACAACCAAGGCAATTTTGGACTCAGGTGCAGGAGTTGCAATTGCTACAACTTCCCTCTGAAAGCATTGGGGCAAGCCAGCACTCCGACCGACGAGAATGAAATTGCAGATGGCCGATGGCCATATTGAGAGGCCCTTGGGATTGCTAGAAGGCATAACTCTCACCACATGTGGTGTCGAGTTCGAGCATACATTTGCTATATGTGATTTTAGAAAAAATCATGCATATGAAATGATATTGGGAAGACCATTTATGCGACAGTTGCAAGTGGTACAGGACTGGGGAACCAACTCCTTGTACCTGCAACACTTAGGTGTTACGACCAAAGTGAATCTCAAAGATTACTCTCATAGAGATGTCCCTCCTATCCAATGGAATCCCATCCATAGAGCCAAAGATGATACGAAATCTGTGCATTCCATAGGATTAGGATCCTCATGGATGCATGAAGACACCCACTTATGGATGTGCAAAGTGGCAGTAGAAGAAGAGAAAAGAGAAAAAGCCAGAGAGGTAGGTGCAAAAGAAACACATAGATCAATTCAAGAGCCAGCCTATGCACCTGTAGTCTTTCCTGACGAGGAATTTGAACCCCACGGCTGGGCAAAAATCCTAGCAACAATGGATGTAGCCATCAATGAAGAACAATGGACACCTCATTGTGACGAAGATGGCTATGACATTTCAGTCTTCTCCATAGAGCCAATCATGGGAGAGGCAGTGTTAGAAGAGTGTGAACCTAGCCCTGATGCATTTGAGCATGCAAGCGACTCCGATCTAGAGTCAATCATTATGGACCCACCCTTTGCATCAGATGAAGAATACTTCTATGAAGTAGAACTTCAACCCTAGAGGCATGGAGAGCTTACAAATGACGTAAGGCTAGCCACACATGTGACCCCGAAGGAAGAAGGAAAGAAAAGAAAGAAGAGAGAAGTCACACCAGAAGAGGAAGAATCTTTGTTCGAGGTCCTTGAAAACTTTAAAAAGTATGAGATAGACGACAGGAGAGTCATGGTAAGAATGCCTAAGTGAGAGGCACAATCAAGAGAAGCCTATGATAACAAAGAAACCACCAAGAAAATAGTAGTAGCCCTAGAAGAAGGAGAAGAGAGATGCACGCACATAGGCCATGACCTGACGGAAGACGAAGAGCACGAATTGATAGCCTTGCTAAGAGAATACAGAGATGTATTCGCTTGGAGTTACAAGGATTTGAAAGGAGTGGACCTTGACATATGCTCACACACTATCCCCATGACCTCAGATGCCAAACCCTCTAAGCAAAAGCCATATACATATAATGATAATTATGCTGCCAAGATCAAAGAGGAGATAGATAGACTTGTTGAAGCTGGATTCATCTATGAAATTGAGCACACTGAGTGGGTATCCCCCATCATAGTGGTGCCCAAGAAAAATGGAAAGTTGCGTGTATGCATTAACTTGAAGAAGGTCAATGCAGCCACAATTCGAGATAACTATCCACTTCCTATCACAGAACATCTCTTAGAAAGAGTAGCAGGCAAGGAAGTGTACAGTTTCCTTGATGGATTTTTGGGCTACAATCAAGTAGCCATAGCTCTAGAAGGTCAGCATAAGACGGCTTTTGCCACTGAATGGGGCATTTTTGCCTTTAGAGTAATGCCATTCGGGCTTACCAATGCACCCGCTACCTTCCAAAGACTAATGTGCCATGTATTTAAAGAGTTCCTGAGGAAGAACTTAGAAGTCTATGTTGATGATCTTTGTGCTCATTCCAACATTAGGCAAACCTATTCCTGAACTCAGACAAATGACATTTTTTGCTTGCTAATAAGTTTAAATTTTTTACTGACCATCAGGCACTACTATATCTCATGAACAAGCCATGCAATATAGGAAGATTAGTAAGATGGTTTTGCTTGCTAATGGAATATGATTTCGAGGTTGTGGTAAGGAAAGGGAAGACTCATTTGAGAGCAGATCACCTCTCTAGGCTCACATCGGGAGAAGCCCCACAAGGAGTGTCAGATGACCTTCCTGATGCTTGCTTGTTTAATTTGGAAGTGGTGCCGTAGTGGGCTAAGCCATTAGTGCCAGTATTGACATACGGGCCTAACCACCCAGTAATAAACACACAGGATAGAGAGGTAGTAAAAGCCCAAAAGTATCACATCATGGCAGGAAGTATGTACAAGCACACAGATCAAGGGATCTTGGCTTGTTGTGTGGAAGAGGATGAGTACGCTAAATGGTTGCAATTAGCACATGTAGGTGCATTAGAGCAACACTACTCAAAACAACGAACCCTACAGACACTAAAGAGACTCGAAGTGCATTGGCCTACTATGGAGGCTGATGTCCAAAAGTTGTGCAAGGAATGCCCAATCTGTTGCACTAAACCACCTGTGGAACATGCCACTCTTTATCAAGTGTCCATAGTGCCGGATTGGAGTGAACCCCTAGTATCCTTCCTAAGGACGAAAACATTCCCTCCAGACATGACTATGATGAGGCAAAGAAGTCTAGAACAAGAAGCCCTAGATTACTCACTCATTGGTGATAATCTATACAAGCGTGGGAAAGATGGTTACCTAAGACTTTGTGTTCATGAGAGTGAATATCTAAAGATCTTGGAAACTGCTCACCAAGGTGTAGCAGGAGGACACTTTGGACCAGATCGGGTGATCAAGGCAATACTATTTGCGGGCTTCTAGTGGCCGACCCTTCACATGGATGCACATACCTATGTGAAACGGTGTGATGTGTGTCAGAAAACTCAGTATCCTATACGCAAAGATGAAATGCCACTGAAACCTATGATGGGTGGACGTGCATTCTCTAAGTGGGGAATAGACTTTGTAGGCCCTATTAACCCCCCAGCTAAGGGTTCACATGCTGAGTATATCATTGTGGCCACTGACTATCTAACTAAGTGGGTAGAGGTAAAAGCCACAACAAAGAACGATGCACAAACAACAGCTAAGTTCTTGTTTGAGAATGTGTTCACCAGGTATGGATTACCTATAGAGCTAGTCAGTGATAGAGGGACTCACTTCTTCAATGAAGTTATTGAAAATCTGCTCCAAGAATTCTTGGTAGTACATAAGAAGTCTGCCCCCTATCACCCCCAAGCTAATGGCCAGGCTGAGAGTACAAATAAGATCTTCTGCAATGTACTGACGAAATTAGTGAACAATAAACACTCTGATTGGGCATACCGAGTGGCCTATAAAACGGTACTCCAAGCCACACCCTTTCAGATGGTGTTTGGTCAGAATGCGGTGCTACCCTTGGACTTTTTAATACCTACATTGAAAGTAGCACAAGAGCATGACTGGACAGGCCATGAACTCTCCTCTCGAATCTTTGATCTTGAACGTCTAGGCGAGACACGATTGCAGGAATCTATGCAGCGAAGAAGAGGCAAAAGGCATATTTTGATACACATGTGAAGGATAAAGGCTTGAAAGCAGGAGACCTAGTCCTAGTCTACACATTGAAGCAACATGCACGAAAATTAGAGAAAAGAGGCTATGGACCTATGATTATAAATAGGATTTCAACTAGTGGGGCAGTACAACTAGCCACTTTGGAAGGCGAGATTCTCCCTAGCTACATAAGCGGATGTAGAGTCAAGTTATACCAAGAACCCCTGACTAAAGAGATGTTAACTCGGCTCAACACTACCAAGAAACGTAAAGAGGAGGAAAAACGAATTCGAGAAGAAGCACAGGCAGAGGCCTTAGAGCGCATCCGACGAATGAAATTGAGGAGCCAAGGGAGAGATCAGCCTATGATTGACACTCAAGAGTCTCAAGGCTATCACATGGCCATGTGTGAGGCTTCAGGTGAACGTGCCCATAGGATAGTGGATCGACGACCTTTTGTGACCCTAGAAGGGTGACAAGGAGACAATACAAGGACCGTAAGAGCTTTAATTGATTCAGGTGCAGCCACTAGTGCAGTTCGGCTTTCTTACTGCCAGCAGCTGCAATTGGAGGTAAAACCCCTAGAAGCATATCTGATAGGATTAGGAGGTGTTGAAACCCCTTGCATGGGAGAGGTGGAACTTCCCCTCTACATTCAAGAGGTCCTCATGCCAGCAAAAGTGCTAGTGTGTGAAGACGAGGATCTTACCAAACCTCTTGTCTTGGGCCAAGACCCACAACTCTAATAGCAGATTCTCGAGGAGCCAAAAAACAAGCCACACCATCAAGGATAAAATTGATGGAGTACCCTAGGCAACCTCCTAGGAGCACCACGTCTATTTGGGTCCCTAAACGGTTAATGAAGGCTAGCCCCAATGCTAGACACATATGGGTGCCCAAGGCCTGTTTAGGAGCCCAAATAGCTCCAACTCTAGTTACTGGCATAATTCAACACTCACAAGTCCTCTCGACTAATAACGCAGGAACTCTACCTAAATACCACCCTGACCCACACTCATTCAAACCAAGGAATGTCTGGAAATGGGTGCCCAAAAGGTCCCAAATCCATCACACTCTAGTTCATAAATCTCTACCTGTCTTTAGCTCTAAGAGCTACGAATCCTCTATCAAAGTTTGGAGACTTAAACCATGTATCAAACCCCCTGACCTAATTTTGTAAATCCATCCACTCTGACATAGGTGCATTCTGAGTCCATTGCATAACCAAAGTATGCATCTAGAATGACACTGACCTCTAATCACCACTCACATCTATCACAAACACTTCACCTCTAACCACTAATCTTCGGGATTTTCATGTTAGTATTGTGAAGGGAACACCATTACATCCTGTTTCCTATGCAACACTAATGTGCCTTTCTTCTTCTAGCAGATAAGCACCCGATTCCCATGGCAACAACAGCAGGCATGAGGTCTCAGGCAGGCACTAGCACTCAAAGCAATTGGGATACCATGCCTGTGGAGGCTCCACTGACAGCTAGGCCTGAAGAGTTTTTGAACGTGAGAAGAATTCCCATTCCGGATCCACCAAATGGCCTAACAGAAAGAGTAAAGGGGCATTCTCATTGGTTCAATGAGATGCCAGGAGACTTGGGAGACGCAGATCATATCTGGGAATCCAAGTTGGAATTCGGGGGAGTATGGTGGACATTCCAATTCTTCTCAAGAGAAATTGAAACATTATAGAATGCAGCTCCTCTTCAGGATATCTGGCAAAAAGCAAGATTGCAAGATTACTTTAGTGCAGCTTTGCCTAGACCGGATTTTCTCAGGTGCTACTACTTGATTGCCACACTGAAGCCGACAGGAGATAAAGATCATTCAGGCACATTCCTGGTGCCCTCTCTATCAAACCAGGAAGAAATGAAGAAGTTTGAATTGAATATTACTTTAATTAGGGAAGCCCTTCATATGTATGGCACCCATGTACCCTCCGATCGAGATCCCTTGATACCAGAGTCAATGAAGAACAACAAAATCAAGAAGTTGAAAGAAATGTGTGCCCTCACCCCCAACATCGCCATACCACTGCGGATGTGCCTTCAACACTTCGCATTTCCAGCTCAAGGCCACTTCATATGGATTATACCTAGCAGAGACTGGAGGCTTGCCAATTAAAATGCCCATATGGATTCTCGACCAGTTATATGAAGCAGGCAAGCAAGGCGTGAGGAAGCATACCTTGAATGGCTGTTGTGCGATTACCAGGATTATCTATAGATGCCTTGCCTATGATGTGCCGATCGCAAGGGCCCTTAAATACTCACAACTGGAATTCTTCAAGGGGCGGAAGTCAGGGTTCAACCTGCGAAAAGAATGCATGGATCACTTTCACAGGTCCTGATCCCTCGTGAGGCCACAACAGAAGCTTCCCCTAGAGAAGAGGCCCAAGTAGACCCTTTCACCATCCATCTCCAAGGAACACAATCAGGGGATAGGGTACAGCTCACTCCATCTGCCCCTCCACTACCCACCGATGCTGAGTTTGCATCCATGGCCACATTAGCAGAGGATCCAAATTTTGACTTTGAAAACTTCCTGCAGACTGCCCACTTATCTGATAGTGAGTGTTTTTCTGACAATGCCGGTCCCGGATCATCATCCCAAAGAGAACAGCCATAGAGTGAGGCAAGAAGGGTACATTGGGAAGATCAGGCACAACAGCCTCATGCTCAAAGCACATAGAATCAGGAAGAAGCACGGGGAAATGAACCAGAGGAGAGTGAAGAGGAAGCTCCTGCCTACACGGCACAACTCAAACGGCTCTACAAGACAATCAAGGAGGTACAGAAAAGACACAAGTTATTAGAAGAGGCAAATAGAGCACTAGTGAACCAGATGCTGCAAGCGAAGAATGTCGACCCACATTTCGTAGAATCATTGAATCTCTTGGCGCAAACATGCGGAATAGGGGAGGCCATGAGGACCATGGTCTATCGTAATGCCCCTCCATATGACCAACGAAGGATCGATACAAGACCACGACGAGGAAAAATGATTCAAATGGAAGTCTCTACCGCACTACCTACCACAACTTCAGAAGATGTTCACATGACCAGCCCAACTCCCAGTGAGGAACCAGATGTAAATACACAGATACCATCTCCACCATCACCTCCCATCCAGCCCTCAGAACCCTTCCCCACTAGTCTTCCTGAACAACTAGTTTCCACCCATGATGATACCATTATACACACCACTACTCATCTATCATTCCCTTTACCTACATCCACCACTTTCACCCGATTTTCTGAACCCCATATAGGTCATCCTGCCACTGATCAAACTATAATAGGTCACCCTTCACATCTCGCAGCCCTCGGACAGCCACTTGCCACTAGCCAAACCTTAACACACCCATTTCCATCCACCAATACATTTCCTCCCTCCCAACCCCTATCCACTGTACCCCTTTTAACCCCCTCGGAATCAACCCAAGTCACCCAACCTTCATTCTGGACAAACCTTGTAAATATAATCCAACAAGTTGAGAATTATAATAAAAATTCCCTTCCCCAACCCAACTCCCCCACATTCACGGCCACCACTAACACACCACCTACCATTCCCGTGTTCACAATTCACACTTCACACACTATCACGTCCGAACCCATGGACATTTCACCACCCACAAGAGCACCCACCACCACGGTTGTTCCAACATCATCACATTTCACTTCACTCATAGGCACATCATCCACTTTTCCCTTTCCCATTTCCCGACCCTTTGCATTTTCCACCTGTACCCCTGCATCCACATCATTTAGTAATGCACTAGACACCATGTTCGAAGCGGCCACTCTACTTAAGCAAGAATATAAGTTACTGGAAGAAAACAACACAGAGCTAAGCAACCTCTCGGCTCAACTCGAGGCACGTGTCAATGCCTTGGAGCTAAGTAATACAGCATTACAACACGAAGTGACGATCCTCCAACAATTGAATGCAGAGATGGAAGCCAAGTATATGGAGACAGGTAAAGCTATGGAGGAACAACTCAGAGATCAGTTGGGCCGCAATGCTAGACTACAAAGAAACATGACTCTACTTTGTCGCCACTTAGCAGCGGCTCAAGAAGAAAATAGAAGGCTACAGCAACAAAACCAGGAGAATCTAGAAGCAGCCATGGAAAATACCCCTGGAGCACCTATAGACCCCACCAAATTCATGGCTATTCCCTCAGCACACATTCAGCAGGCATTAGAAGAATATGCTACCCTCTTGGAGGCACACGACCAGTTAGTAGACCAGGTAAAGGACCTACAAAGATCCCAAGTGCATACACCACAACCACCAATAGCTAAAGAGATGGTCAATGCTGCAACCTCACCAGAGCCTGAATCATCAATAACCAATGAAGTACTGGAGCTACGACTGCAGGTGGGTGACTTAAAGATTAAGCTACAATATGAACGACCCCCCTCTCCACCTAATCAGCCAAACGAAGAGGAGACCATTGTCATTCCGGTGGAAGAAACATTTGAATATAATTATGAGCACAACCTCTTCCAGGAGGCAGAATCACTGAAGAGGGAGAGGATACATATGAGGAACCCCCATCGGCATGGATGAAATAGGTAGAAGAAATGGGGCGGACTCATGAAGAATGTATTTCCAACCAGATGTTGGCCATGAAGACCATTGAAGAAACCATACTTCAATCAGAATACTTCAGACATCTGGCCCCTAGAAGACTGATAACTAGTTCAGAGTTACAGTATAAACCATATTTTGTACTGCTGGCTGACTGTAATGCTGAAATCAAACGCCTCACCAACAAATACCCCACCTTCGCAACTCAGTTCGAACCAGAGGATATCCTAGAGGCAGCCAAAAAGGGGGCCATATTCCAACCTATCTAGAGGCAGAAATTACTGGAAACATATCCGGAAATGCTACGGACATGGGACCATGCTCCCATGCATTTAAAATATAACCCTTGCTTTGGGCCAGTTCAAAGAAGGAGATTATGGAAAGCATTCGCCATCAAGGTTCAGAACAATGCAAATTGTAAACAATGGCTAAATTATCCCTCCATTGCACCCCCAACAGGCACACCTACAGTAGCATATATGATGGCTACTATCAGACATTGGCTTCCACGCCTCCACCCCATGCCAGACGTAGCTGCCCAGATGATGCTCAAAATATTGGATATGATGCAAGTAGTGCTTAAAACCTTTCGCAATGTATGTCACATTCAGCCTCCAATTCCCAGGTTCATTAATGGTAATTATGACCTACTATATGATATGAGCACAACCCCGAGCATAGAAGTTGCTTATGCATGGCACGCACGAATCAGATATCTCCTTGCGTGCTACAAGCAAACTTTTGATGATATGTTCACCACAGGGTTCTGGGAGGCACACTTAGAGGTGTTCGCGCCACGGCCCACTCATTTGCTACAGCTCTTCGCTTGCGAACAAACGATGCATTCAGAGCTCTACACAACGCCACAATTGAACATACCGGGAGCAGTCAATTGGAATGCCCTTTAGAGAGACCTGATCACCGGGCTACGGATCAAAGAACATGACTTGGCAACCGACATTCTCCAGAACTACATTGACCAAACCGCATAGCAAAGGTCTATCAGAGGCGACAGACCCTAGGGGGGGAAGAGTGTTGGCAGATGAAGGAAGTACGAGCATACATGCAGATCTAGCACTAAGGCAACCCATTAAATTTTTCCAAACCTTACACCATGTTAAAAGTGATTCTCATCACTAAAAACCCTTGTAAATATTGTTTCACCTTTTTGTAGCTCCATTTTGTACAAGCCGAGGAGTCCTCGAGCTTGGGGAGCCTTAGAAGTAGTGGCCTACCAATTTTCATATTTTTTAGATCTCGTTTGAGCCCTCGAATAAGCCCTGGAACCTAATTTTTAACTAGGCCGGACACTAGGTATGGACAGGGCCAAAACTAGTCAAAAACTATAAATAGAGCTAGAGAGCTCATTTTTGAGCTAGCTTCTTGTAGTTTTGAGCTTGTATGATAATTTGGTTGCAATGTGATTCCATTGTCTTACTCTCTTTGTTCTTGCTGTGTGTGCACGTGTGTGTGTGTATGTGTGTGCATGTTAGTGTGCTTCGCACTCACCCATTTGTGCCTTCACTTGCTCGAGGTCTTCATACCATCCTCATGTCTTCCCGGATTGACATTAAAGGAGGTGCTACTCATCACTGAGCTACACACTTGTTGGATGAAACGGTTCTTTTAATAAAACAACTTAACAAAAAGAAGAGGATGAGTACTATGTACCTTTCTTATATTGCCACAACAATGTTTATTATCAATGAGAAGCCGAAGCTTGCACCCATGGATCTCCCTAACCTCCTCATAGGGGGATTTGTTCATGAAAGAAATGAGCCTCAACCGAAGGTCACCAACTTAGCCAAAGAGAGTGGCATAGTGTGACAAGAGTTCCCTGGTGGTGTGGAGGAAAAATTGTTTGAAAAATCAAGCATGGAAGATGCCCCACCATCGAATCTCAACCCCTATGAGCCCACATTACTACAGGTGGAAATTGAATATCTCTCCATCATCCTTGTGAATGGAGAGGATTTTATTTTCTTTCATGATATTGAGAAGGCAGTTGGACTCCGTCTCCGTCTTGATGAATGCCTAAGTCCTTTCTCCACAATCATATGTTCCACTTGATAATACATCTTATCTACTTGAAAAGAAATCCATCCCACTAGGTGATTTTATGGCAGACCCCATAGAGATGGTGTGAGAAAATTTTTTGAAAGTTGATAACAATTACACTACGGAAGAAGAGTCCAATGCAGCACGAGAGAGAATAATGAAGAATAAAGTACCGACATCCCCAATTGTAGAGCAGAGTGGGATGATCCACTCTAGCATATACCTTGATGCCCTTGGAAGAGGGGAAGAAGAAGACAGGCTTCATGGTGTAAGTGGTAATTAAGGAATTGAATAATATACTTTAATAAGATTTGAACTTGAATTATCATTTTCTTGTCTAACAAGAATTCATTGAGGTGGACAAGTCCAGTGCAAGATCCAATGGGGATCGATCTTCTCGCCACAGTGGCTCATCCTTGGCAAACTACATTGGAAAGTTCCCAAAAGATGATTTTTTCATAGTTCATAAACATTACAAATGGGCACTTCATGACGTGATTTTTAAAGGCCTTGAGCAAAGTCTTGTGTTTGTCTACAATTAGCCAAGGTACTAATTGTATCATTTTTGGTTAGAACATATGTAGTTGTATCTACTCTCAGAATTTGTAGTTCTAAATATGTATCAACCTACCAGTTTCCACAATATCTCCAAAGGAGAAAGAAAATTGTTGAGAAATTAAAGAAAACTGAGAAATGATGTAACCTTTTGAATCAATAAATATGTCTTTCATATGTTATGTAATCCATTGTGAGTTTGGAGATGTTTGAACAATCTGTTTCGTGTGACTGTGAGGACTTTGCAAATATCTTTTGGCCTATTACTAACATGTGTAGACTTTTTTTCCCTTATTCAAGACACCCAACTTTGTATCTAATTTAGAGCTTTCTTATATCCATATGTATGCCTCTACGAGGCCTATTTGTTCTAAAAAAGCCCCAGCCATAGAAATGCAAGAATCACGCTTGTAAAAATTTTGCAAAACTTATTCTTTTGTTTTTGTGGCTGGGGCTTTTTTTGCATTCTGAAGAATATTCAAGGGTTTTAAACTCACTAAGAGTCCATATATGAAAAGAAGAAGGCCAACAAGTACTCATATGAACCATAAGCAGTATATGTGTAAACCCTTCACAATAATCTAAGCTTAGACTTGTTGACATCGTGATTTAGCTTTATACAAACCACCACAATTTGTATCTAAAAGAGCTTTCTTAAATCCATGTCTGTGCCTCTACAAGCCTATATATGCTAAAATAGCCCTAGCTACAGAAACACAGGATTTAGGCCTAAAAAAATTTTCAAGGGTTGAATCCCGTGTTTCTGTGGTTGGGGCTTCTTTTGCAATTTGAAGACTATCCAAGGTTTCTAGACTCATTACGAGTCCATATCTAAAGAGAATGAGGCCAACTACTCATACAAACCATAGTCAATTGAAATGTAAACCCTTATTACTAATGTGATCTTAGACCTATTGAATCTTGATTTAGCTTCATAGCACCACAATTCTAGCCTTCCTTAGGCTTATAAAAGCTAAAAATCCCCCAGCCACAGAAGAAGCACGCGATTCAGACCTGTAAAGCTTTTGGAGAGCCAATCCTCGCATTTTTGTGGCTGGGGTTTTTAGGATTTTGAATACTTAGGAGAGGATTGAATGGTCATTAATTGACCATACTCAAATGGAATAAAGTCAAAAGTATTGGTATAAGCCCTAGTTACTTTATATGTAGACCTTGAGCACTTATGGAAGCCTATTTTGTTCAAAGCATGGTAAGCAACCTATGTCTTGTAGTTCATTGCCTTACAAAATCTTTATTAAGCCATGGAGATGCTTACTAGAACATACATTATTAAGCGATGGAGAGGCTTACTAGGTTAGAATCTTCAAGCATGGAGATGAGGTAGGCCTTTGCTGCCTCTTGAAGTGCCTCAAGTGCTATCCCTTGTATTCATAGACCTGCACAATAGCTTTGTAGTTCTTCTTTTACCACTCTTGCAAACGCTTTTCATGGTATGAGAAGTTCAACTAATTTTTGATAGTCTTGTATCTCTATAAATGCTTTGTAGTGCCTCTATCATCTTTGTGGAGCTCTTGCAAATGTTAGGTTTTTTTTTCATTGAGGTCTACATTGTGGTTGATAATTCTTTCTTTTCTAATTTAAATGATGAGAAGGTTCAGCTTCATCTTCCAGATTTTGTTGTCGATGTGTGTGTTGACTTTGATCCCTTTCCTCCTCTGTTGGTATCTTGTCTTGTCTCTATGGTAGTGTCTTGCCTCCTTGTGTTACCCTATGGCTCATTGGAATGTGCATCTCGTTCCATTTTGGTTGAGTGCAGCTTTCTACATTAGTTGATGGTTTAGGATTGGAATCACTATCCGATATAACCCTTCTCCTCACCACCTAGCTCATTCCACGACAAACTTTCTTCAAGATGTAGTGTAGTAAAACCAATTAAACATCCCCTCAATATAGTTTGATTGTGTTGGACCACCACCATGTCATGTGTTTTTGAAGTACACACCTATAGCTTTGTTGTGTGACTTCTCTATTCCTTTGACACTGGAAAGATGTAATGACCCATATTGATGCATGAAAAATGCTCCATGTGCAAATAAAATACGATAAAAAATTTTAAGTACATTGGAAAAAAAGTAAGTGCAATGATTAGTTTCAAAGATGGAGTAGACTTACAATGCAGTGTGTTATATTTATCTCTCCCCAATATTGGATGAAACACTTCATGAACTCCACTAATGTATCTTGAAACAATTGACGTTGAATATCACTAGAACTAGTAAGATCTATTGAGACTACCAACTTACCTAAGCATGACCAAACCTTCTTTCTCTTATTACAAAGATCAACTTGAGAATCATTGTCTATTGTGATCATGCATATGTCTTTCCACAACTCATAATGTTCATTATTTTGAGTGCTAGTGCCTCTTTCAAAATAATGTCTTGCATTATTCCCTACCATTGACACTTGTTGTAAACTATCTTGACATTCCCCAAATTTCTTTAGAACTAGAGTTATGTTTCCACCATGTCAAGCAATTGAATTGATGAGTTCCTCCAATTGTTTTATAACTTGTACAAATTTATTACCTAGCCTCATCGCAAACGCATGTATAGTCTATAAAAAATCCTCATGAACACTAACTAAAGGAAATGGAGTAATGGGATTCCAATCCTTATCCAACATGTCACAATCAGGTGAACATTAACTAAAGGAAATGGAATAATGAGATTCCAATCCTTATCCAACATGTCACAATTAGGTGTACCTAACATGGTACACCTCATTAAAGGTATACCCCATTCATTAGATGGGGATGCATCTATGTCATCATCTAAATTATCTATGTTGTTTTGTTCTCTTTGTTGGATTATAACCTCGTACGCAACATGGACAAGGATAGTGAGTAGATGTACCTTGTTTGCACCCTAACATGCAATTGATAGTATTTAAGTCTTCACACATGTGCCACTCCACCTCAAAATCACCTAGGCCTTCTACATTGATTTTTGCACCATGAATCTTAGAAGTTATCATCTTTGGGATCCATGGGGTCCTACTTAAAATCCATGAAAGAAAATCATTGGATTTTTTAGGTACTTCAATAGCACCTAACCACCATATATCTTTATTGTATTGAACACTATATGTAAAGTGATGGGTAGAGTTTTCAATTTCATCAATAATGGCATGGATCATAGCTTCATTTATGAGTGTCACACTAAATCTCTCCAAACATTGTCCCTTTATGATTTGACATTCATCTAGCTTCCATATAAACTTGAGTTTGGAACCAAAATCTATATCAAATAACAAACGTTATATTTAATAAAGATACCATGAATATCATTGTGAGAGCAATGGATATACCATGAATTGTAGATTTGTAAAATTGAACCATTTCCCTTTGAAGCCTCTCCAAATTGACAAATATGTTGTTGTAATTTGTGTAGATGAATCCCTTTGTAGATGAATTTTTCAACTCTTTTCTTCAATGTAGTCGAATGATAAATGGATCTAGGCATAACATCTTATATATGCAAGTAATGGAAAAAGATTATTAGATACATCCTCATTGGTCATCTTTTTCTTTAGAGATATCTTTTAAGGGCATGGAAAAATACTTTGCAAAATACCTTTGTTTTGTAGTGCGTGCTTCAGAAGATTATACAATGTAGTGTATGTTGTAGTACTAATGCCTGCTTCATCACATACCATTTGTACCTCCCTAAGAGTAATAATATCTTCTAATTTGTTGGAAAAATTTTTTATCACTTGGGTCTTGATGTGATTTTCTATTAGTGACTCGAAAATCGTAAGCACATGTCTGTTGCTCGAACCATTAGGGGAAAAAATGAGCCCAGCATGGGACTTGTAAGGAAAGAGGATTAGAAAGCTTAATCAAGGTGATTAAAGGGCATAGAAAATAGCTAGTGGTTTTCACAAATAAAATAACATTTGATTGAATTTTCTTTTTGAATTTTAAAAAAGAAAATTCATTGGCCTTTGTTTTCTTGAATCCAATGGCTTAAGTTAAAAGGAATATAAGAGTAGAGAGAAAGGACCTTAAATGCGTGCGATTGGGGACAATCTGATAGATTTTTTTTTTTGCTCACACTCCATAGAATTTTTGGCCATTAGATCATTGTGAATCAGATGGCATACCACGATTGGGGCTGATTCTACTTTTTGCAGTCAATTTAAGCCATTAGATTAGGCCTCCATCCAATGGGCATCCATGTTTCACGCTAAGTGCATTTTACTTTTGATCCATTGCCGTCCGATGAAGTTTGCATCTAAGGGTTCCTATTAAAAGGTGCCTTTTGCTTATCTTCAACCATCCTCACTCATTAGATCGACTAAAGATCCAATGGTCAGAATTTTAGGTGCTCATGGTAGCCCTCTTTCAAAGAGAGTCATCCGATGGAGCTGATATTGAATGGACCATATTAGATGGCATATATTTTTTTAAGGATTAGATATGAGCCATTGAAGATCATGGAAATCCAAGGGCTATAATTGGTTTCTTGATTCTCAAAACCACTCACACACCAAAAACTACAAGTTTTGGGTAGTGTTGCCCTTTTTGACCACTTAAAAACAAGGGAAGCCTATGCCTAGTCTATGTGATTAAGGGACTACACTGTGGCCACCACCCTCTCTTCATTGGTCTATCACTAATCAACCCTTTCTCTAAAAGGCCGACCTGCACAATAAGAAACTCAATCCAAAAGTCTTTTAAAATAAATAAACAAGTGAAACACAAACCTAAGTGCATAAACACATCACTTCCACTCTCCACCACTAGTTGAAAGAGCTTGAAATGATGATAATGGTCCCTTCTTGTATCTCACACCAAATGGAGTCTCTTTTAGTTGTGTTAGATTGGCTTTTAACTTTGTAATTGTGCTCTCCTTTTCTTCCACATCTTGTTGGAGTATATTATTGCATTCTTCTAGAGATTTGGGAGCACTTTCTAGTGTGTATCTTCAAATGGTTGTGATGAAATTGTTGCATCCAATAATTTGCAATAAATGTTGAATGGCTAGACATTCGCTTGCAATAACCTAGTAGTCAAGGTCACCACTACCAAGGAATTGTAGAAACATGGAGATATTATGGAATGTGGGATGAAAATTAGAGATTGCATCTAAGGGATACAATGCACCATTGGTGAGAAAGCCATTTTGACTACTCCGCCGAGATAATAGCTCTAGCACCCTCCATTTTTTGGATCTCTTGATAAAGAGATTCAACATAATTTGGATTCAACTTGTAACTTTTATCCTTTATTGGTTTGTTGTCTTCTACCAATGGAATCCCGTGTTCCCTAAAAATTATAGGAATTCCTTCCAAATCCTTGTAATTCTATGCAAATACATTAGCATAACCTTTTATAAAAGAAGTTACCTTTGAGAGTAAGTCAGGAAAAGTCCACGATCACGTGGCCACCACTATAGGACAAGGGTTGTTTTCGTTGCCTAGCTCAATTTCTTTGACTCGGTTCCCTTCCATCAATGATTTGAGAAGATCTTCCTCATCTTCGGCATCTTCCATAAAT
Source organism: Ceratopteris richardii (assembly GCA_020310875.1). Lineage (NCBI taxonomy): Eukaryota > Viridiplantae > Streptophyta > Polypodiopsida > Polypodiales > Pteridaceae > Ceratopteris > Ceratopteris richardii. Next base: position 133,878,853 of record CM035423.1, on the reverse strand, counting down.
TTCCTCCACATAGTCCTTAAGTCATATACAAGAGCACTTTGAATATCAATTTTTGCTTCCTTTTTCTTACATCCACCCTATAAGAATTTCTTGAGTTGGAAAAGTAACATCTTCACTAGGTTGCTTTATCTTGCAACTATTTTTCTTCTCAGCATTTGATCTATATTACACTTGAGAGGTAGTTTCTTCCATCTCCTATGACCTATCACAAGGTCACCCAATCCAACAACATTTATCACATATAGAGAAATTCCATAATAGGGAAATGAGTTGCCTATTTCTGACCATGCTAAAATATCCTCTTTCTCTTCGACATCTGATTTTGAGCCTTCCATCATATCCTATTTGATACTAATGCTAATTGTTTGCATCATGTTGGTTTGTCCATGGCTATTTGGTCCTCCTTCCAAATGAATTTGTTTTAGCTCTTTCCCTTCATGCTTAACCCACATTGTATCTTTACCCCAATCATGTAAAAAACTATCATGCCTTAACCAGAGCCTCCCAGTCAATAGTGGAGAATTATGATCCACCTGTGGAAGTCTCAGGACAACAAAGTCTAGAGAAAACATGTTACCTTGTACCAAAATTCGAACTCGAAGAACCATTCCTAAAAGTTTTACTCTGTTCTAATTTGCAAATGTTACCATGAAATAGGCTAGTTTTGAGGATTGAAGCCCAAGATTTCCATAGTATACTTTGGCATTAGATTTAATTATAAGCCACCAACTATTATGAATACATGTAGTGTGTGTCATCGTATACTTATAGTGAGCCATGGACTGTTATAATCAATAAGGACGACTTCCCATACCACCTTTCCTTCACACAAAGTCTCATTCCTTACACCCAAAATGGACATGGAAAAACCTAAATCTTACACCCATTATTACAAGAGAAAAAATAATGACCTCCTTCTTTATTGATTTTAATAGCCTTGAAGGTTTTGATTAGGGCCCTATGTGATATGCAAGTCTTCTAGCTCTTTTTGGGCCATGTTGTATGTTTTTCTTATTGCTTCATTTATGTTTGTAGGATCCTCTTTTGATTGGATATCTTCACGTTTTGTGGGAGTAGGCTTGCCTCGTGTGCCTTTTTTTCCTTGGTCACTCCTAGTGTTGTGGACTCTCGACTAGGTTCTTCTTGAGGGAATTTTCCCTTTCTCCTTGTTTGCATTACCATGGATTGAATCTCTTCCAAGTGAACTACCCTAGCACGTGATGATGGCATAGTGGTTTCCTCTAGACCATATCCTTTGTCCATAGAGATCATATGGATATGTGGTCTTAATATGGATGCCTTGTTTTTTGGGCAACACATGGGGTAATGATCTCTAGCCTTTGGGAAATTTCTGTATGGAGGGAAACCCTCTGGCAGAGGACATTTGCTCTAGTAATGCCCACATTCACCACACCTAAAAAAAATTATTGGCCCCCTTGGCCCATTTCCAAAGCTACCACAAGGACATGTGTTTTGATATTATCTTAATTTTGAGCCATGGCCATTATATTTGGTCTTGGAAAATGCCTTGTTTGGGATGGTCCTTATCCCCAATATGCCTACCATGGAATCCCTCGTGAGTGGAACTCTTGGGCTTCATGGCCAAGCTTCTTGCATAACTAACAAGTTACATTTAAGAGTAGACACTCACTTACCACGTCCTTCCTTGCTACACATTGTACACCATATTCCACCTTTGTCTCCACTTCCTGTATGAAGGTCTTGCAACTCATGACAGAGTTATGTAATTTCTCCTGCCTACATCTGCTCTTCTTTTTTGAGTTTTTAGGATTCAATTTCACATTGCAATTGTTTTGTTGCACTCTCTTCTTCCTTTTGAGGGCTTATTCCTCCTTAGGTTCTCAATTCCTTCCTTAATTGGGCTACTAGCTCCTCAGGTTCCAAGTGTATGGAAGGCAGAAGAACAGACACCATATTATTGCATAGTTCGCTCCAACCTTGTTGTTGTGATAATGAATTCATAAATTTTTGCAATAGAAAGCACCAATTCCTTTATCTTGCATTGATTAGATAATTCCAATGGCTTAGGAACCACTTTATGACAAAAATAACTTGTGGAGGATCTCGTAATAATTTGGCCATAAGTGCTTTGGCCCTCACAACAAATTTGGGGAATGTCTCCCCAACACTCAATATAACTATTAATCCCCTTGCCAACCCTTTTAATGGTTCTTGACAAATTAACTATACCAATTTTGCCAACCCTTTTAATGTTGTCAAGAAGAGTATAAAAAAGGCATATTCCCTCCCTATTAATCCCCTTTTTATAATAAAGCCAAAAACCTCCTGACATGCGTGTCGAAGTCATCATGTGCTAAACCTCTAAAGGAGGGGAAATTTATAGTTAACTGGGAGAATTAAATTTCTAAGTCTTTTCGGGCTACCATGTTCCCTGTTGATGATGATGAGGAAAAGGGACTAGCTGACCTATGAGAAACTTTCCTCCTTGTGGTTCTGAAAGAGATTATGTTGCCTAAGGTATGGGACTGAGTTGTGGTAATGAGCTACACATCCTCTTTCTTGAGCTTAAGATGAATTCCAAGAGGAATTGTAGTGTGAGCACCTTCTCCACTTTCTTCCTTCCACTTGAGAATTGTAATTGGCCTTTTCCCCTATGCTCAAGCTAGCTCATTACATTTTTTAGCTAAAGTGGGCTGCCATGTTCCCTATTGATGATGATGAGGAAGATGGACTAGTTGACCTATGAGCAAATTTCCTTCTTGTGGTTTTGAAAGAGATTATGTTGCCTAAGGTATGGGACTGAGTTTTGGTAATGAGATACACATCTTCTTTCTTGATCTTAAGATGAATCCAGGAGAAAAAAAAGTTACCTCTCCAAATTGTAGTGTCAGCACCTTCTCCACTTTCTTCTTCCCACTTGAGAATTGTAATTGGCCTTTTTCCCCTATGCTCAAGTTGCCTCATCTCACCGAGTGTGCCAAGTTGTTCAAGGGAATTTTTTAGCTAAGGGGACTTGAATGTTTGTAGGATAAGAGTAGAGAAGAAGGAAAAAATCACATTGTACCCATAATTTCTATGTGCCATGATTAAGATATAAGATTACAATTGCTTCTATTTTCAAGAACAAGACAAAACTACTCACTGTGCATAACACTTTTTGGACAAAAAGTACACACAAATACAACCAAGTACTTGTGCAGTCAAACCTCTATGCCCCTTTCTCACCTTATCCATATGGCTTGCTCATGTGTACCCTTGCGCTCCAGCCTCCAAGAAGGTTGATGCCTTGATCACTTCTATTGTCCACCTCCAATACCTCCTTGGGATTACTATAACCACAACCTTGGTTGCCTTCCTAGAATGAAGTTGATCCCCAATAGACAAGAAAGCATACAATATTCTCTTCACGAATCTTTGGCTCCCAAGCTCTCTAGCGTTCTCTCTAGTGTCTATCGGACTCTTCACACACTCATCTATCTATATGTCTCTTTGATTATCTACATATGTCTCTCTCTTACTCAGTGTATGCATTTCTTATACATTCCTTACTTGGCTTGTCGACTCCTTGGCATACACACCACGTGAATTGAATTCACATGTGTATTTTAGTGTACTCAGCCCTTTGGTTGTGCAACCCACTTTCCCACTCCTTGGAGCGCACATTTTCAAAGTGTTGTATTTTGTATGATGCCTTTTTCCTACTTTGCTTCAACGTCTTCTCACCAGCGTCTTCTTACATATACTTCAAGATATCTTGTAGTGATATTATAAAGAGAAAATTTTAATGGGGATCCAAACATTGGCTTTTTCTCTATACGTAACTTTGCACTTTTGGCCTTGAATTCCCAAAAATATATGCATAGAGGGTTCAAATGAACCTTCCAACTCTTCAAAACCTTCCAAAAACCTTTTGAAACATGTAATAAAATTCAATCCGTAAGAGAGTTGTGAGCATTCCCATGTGCACTACTTCTGCACCCACTGTTTGACAACTCATTGGCCACATGCGCACCACTTGTGCACCTCTTTGCCAAGTAAGCATCACGATAGTCTCAACACTCTCAATACAAAAAGTTGCTTTAAATCGTCTTGGATTAGAGGGGATCTCAATTTTCAAAGTACATGGCACCCCCTTGTGGACAGAAAGAAAGCGACCCTTCTCAAATAGATCCTCCACTGTGGGATTTGAACCAATGTGAAAGCAACCAAAAATTGCAGTGTTTGCACCATGGTGCAAGAGGTGTCATCGAGGGCATGAAGATATCACTGCTCTCTTCTTTTCGTGTATTAAAATGCTCTCTATGAAGGGGTTTCATGTGCATCTCAAATTGGAAAATTGGATCGACTGGAAATAGGCCTTGCCAGGTGAGACCATAGGCTGCTCCTTTGCCCATCGGAATGCATTTAGAAGTAATGCCATTTGGAAAATTGGAAGGAGAGATGCTTTTAGCTTTGGTAGTTGGTCGAGAGGTAGTCCATAGGGACTTCCCTTGACCTCTTTGCTTGAAGGACTAGGAACTTTGAAACCTCTCGCCCCTCTCCTTTCAAGCATCATAGTCTTCATTAAAGAGAATAATAAGCTCAAACGCGAGTGATTGCTGCACGAAGAGAATAAACAAATTATCAAGCTCCCTAGTTCAAAGCCTTAGCTCAACATAGTAATCTTGTCGATCCCTCCTTTGTATCCCCCTTTTATTTATTGCATCTCTTTTAATAATATATTTCAAGTTTACCGAGGAGAAACAAAACTAGTGCAAAAATCTCACTTCTAATTTAATGTCCAAATCTCTATATGTAATGGCTACTTGCAATTTGTCAAAAGCTTGAACGAGGTTTTGTATGTCAGCCAATAATGTGATTGGGTCTCTTTGCTTTCCAGCTTCACGAAACGTCGAAATCGCCTTTTCAAATGAGAATAGACAATCGTCTTTTCAAATGAGAATAGACAATCGTCTTCGGAACTCTTAAGTTCACCGAAAAATTCTATTATGCATGCATGACGACGCATGCCAATAAGATCACGTGAAAATATCCAAATAACAACTCTCGAAAAGTTTCCCACATGGAGCCCAATATAGATGTTGCTCTCAAGATTCGCACAATTCACGTTCAAAACCAAATTAAATAACCAATCAATCGCTATTTAAGTATGACTATGATCGCCATATAGCTATAATAGGTAGAAGCGTATGCCTCTTTGAAATTTCCCATTAATACCCATTGATGCAAATGGATCATATTGACTGGGCGAAGACGCTCTGATTGGCTGGTTTTAAACACGCAGACATCAACTCACATGATCAAACAAAATATCACTTTTCAAATCCAAATATGGTTCTGATTAATCATACAACCTACCACATCAAGTACGTGAAAAAATGAACTTTGCATGGCGTTGTAAGTATTACTAATTTTTAGGGATTAAGGTTAATCTTGTACTTTGTTAAGGAAACAAAGTGCATTTAATAGAGCACTTTTTAGTAGATTGAAGTAGGCTTCTTTTAAGGCTAAGCTAGGACCATCTCTCTCTTTTGCACAAAGAGAGAGAGAGAAAAAAAAATCACTTTCCACATCATCAGATAAGTCCATCTATGTGAATAAAAAAATGAATTTTTTGAAAAAGTCTTTTTTCAACTATTCTCATTCAAAATGGCCCATACTTTTATGCATATGTCAGAAGTTACTTTTTTTAGTCCATTAAAAAAAAACTTTAAAAAAACATAGTTTTGAAAATCCCTCCAAAAGTTAAGTGCCACATCATCAAACTCATAACTTTGCTTGCCCCAAAACATGATTGTTTGAAAAAAAACCCTATTTCCACTCTTAAGCACTAGAAAAAGTCATTTTGACCTATCCACATACCAAAACACACTTTTTTCTTGCAATACAACTATTGTATAAGCTATAAGACATTCCAGCCATCTCCGTGCTTCTTTCTATTTAGTGCTAGAGTTTTGGAACATCATTGTGCTCACATGTATTACGAACATGACACTAGCACCTACGCGTGCTCCTCATTCAACAAGTGTACATGTTTGTGTTCCAACAGAATTTGCACCAACAACTAGAGATAGCAATGACAAAGATTCTCAAAATGAACAACATGCAGCTGGAGAGAAGAATATTGATCTTTGGATGGTCATTGTGCCAAAAATGCCTATACTAATAAAATCTTCTTCAAAGCACTCAATAAGGTAGCAATTCCTTATGGGTTCCCTATGCGATTTGTACAACTCGTTATTGAAGAAGTGATTGGGCATAAATTGTACAACTTCATGGATGGATTCATTGGGTACAACTAGATATCCATTCACCCATAGGATTGAGACAAGACAACTTTCATCATACCCTAGGGAACCTATGTTTATGTAAAGATGCCATTTGGACTCAGAAAGGCTCCTATCACTTTTAATAGAAATGTGAACCCTATCTTTGGACCCTTGCTTTTGGAAGCCATTCGAATCTTCACGAGTGACTTTTCCTCCTTCTTAGGTAATTTTACTAGTACTCATGTAAATTTCTTAGATGATCATCTTGCATAATTCTAATAGGTCTTCAATAGATGTAAGGAAACTAAGCTGAAATTCAATTGAAACAAGTATTAGTTTTTAGTGATAGAGGTTATCCTTTTTGGACATCTAGTATCTGTTGAATGCCTCGCTCTTGATCTAGATAAAATTTTAGCTATATTGAAGCTACCCAAGTCTAACACCAAAGGAACTACAAAGATTTTTAGGCCATATAGGATATCATAGAAGGTTTATCGAATGTATGCAGGCTTAGCTTGACCACTTGCAAGACTTACACGTAAAGATGTCCTATTTACGTGAGATGAAGAAGAGGAAAAGGCTTACCATGTTCTCATATCGAAGATTGTGGAAGCGCATATCCTAGTTACTAGAGATTTTTCTAAATATTTTTATGTACATGTGGTTGTCAATGCCTATGTAGTGGGGGAAGTTGTTGCACAACATAGTGAAGAGTACAAATTAGACAGACCCATCCAATATGCAAGTCCAATATTCACTAAGGTCGAGAAGAAATATAGTAATATTGAGAGAGAAGCTTTAGCAATCATATTTGCAGTGCAAAAGTTTCATTATTATCCTTTGGGGATGAAATTTTTGAACTAAGCTATCTATTGAATAAGCCACAAGCAACAAGTAGAGTCAAGAGATGGCTCTCATTGTTCAAAGAATTTGACTTTTGATAGTGTGTTGACAGTCAAGGTCACATACAAGCATGGAAGCGCATCAATGAAGTGGACACACAAGAAGAAGGAGCAAGTAGGGAGCTCCAAGAATCACATGTCAAATTTTCAGATAAAATCCCTATAAAAATAGGGATTTTTATCACTAAAAATCATTGTAAATACCATTTTCTATTTTTAGAACTCCATTTTGTTCAAGACAAGGATTCCTTGAGCTTGAGGAGTATTAGATGGATCATACTACCAATTTTCATAATTTTTAGATTCCGTTTGAGCCCCCAAATAAGCCCTAGAACCTAATTTTTAACTAGGCCGGACACTAGGTCTGGACAAGGCCAAAACCACTCAAAAACTATAAAAAGGGCTGGAGAGCTCATTTTTGGGGTTAGCTTGTTGTAGATTTCAGCTTTGTATGAGAGTTCTTTTGGTAATCGAAGCTTTCCATTGTTCCACTCTTTGCTCTTACCCTGTGTGCGTGTGTGTGTATGTGTGTGCATGCTGGTGTGCTTTCACTCACACACGTGCCATCACTTGCTCACGGTCTTCATACTGGTCCTCACGTCTCCGCGGATTGACATTTATGAGGTAAAGCTCCTCACGTTGGTACTCACCATTGTGCTAGAGTGACACCAAATTTGGCACCGTTGCCGGGGAGAGAGCTTGGAGGACGAGCGTGTGACGGTAAGACGTAGAGTAGCGATGTTGGAAGGTTAAAAAATCACCATTTTCAGTTCAGTTTTGAGTTTTTCTCCTCCTTCATCTTCATCATCATCACCATCTCCACCCACCTTCATCTTCTCAGTTTTTTCCATTTTTTAGAGTACATTCACCTCGCTTTTTACTTGTGGTTGTGAGAAAGAGCCTTAGAGAGGGTGCGGAGCTGAAATGCGGAAGAAATACACCTCAATATACCCAAAAATTGAGTGAACAGCCCCGGACGTGACATAACCTGTGCCAAGTATTATGAGTGCAATATTGCGGGTTTGAAGGGAGATTTTGCATCTACAGATACATAGGAGTGACAAGGAGGACACAAGGTACTCATATTTGCAAAAAATTTTGAATTTGGACTCCAAAAAATCCAAGTATCATGTTCTCCCGCGGTTGAAGTATCGTGATACCTGGATATCGTGAAACTCCTGTGGTCGAGTATCGCGATACTTGCAGTGGTCACATATCGTGTATCGTGTATCGCTGAGAAACATTCACGATACTAGACAAATATCGTGTATCGTATATCGTGAACTTCTGATCGCGATACCTATTGTGTATCGTGTATCGTGTATCGTGGAGGTAACTTTCGTGATACCTAGTAGATATCGAGTATCGTCAGAAAATTTCTCATGATATTGGTCACGTATCGAGTATCATAGAGACCTCAAAATGATACTTGAGGAATATCGAATATCGTGGGAATTCCAAGTATCGTGTATCGTGATTTTTTCGCAATACCTACCCAATATCGTGTATCGTGACTTGCAGTGTCAAGTATCGTGAGTCTAACTCTCGCCTGATATCGAGTATCATGTATCGTGGGATTCCTCTTGGCGATACCTGTGCAATATCGAATATTGTGAGGGTCCTTCCACGATACTTGCTGGATATCGAGTATCGTGATCTGCCTAGTTGGTCGAATATCGTATATCGTGTGGGCTCAAGTATTGAATATCGTGGCATTTTTCTAGTCAGCCAAATATCGAGTATTGTGACTTTTCTAGTGTGTCAAGTGTCATGTATCGTTTAGTTGAGATATCGTGTATTGTCTGCTTCCAAGTATTGCGATACTTGATAAGTATCGTGTATCGCCTGTTTTGAAGCATTTCCTGAGAGGTCCTGTTTCCCTGTTTTAACCCCCAGAACCCTAAACTGGCATAACTTTCTCATATGAAATCTGTTTGCTATGATTTTGAGTTTGTTGGAAAGCTCGTGGGGAGTACAACAAAAACTTTCATTGGTTAGGTTAAAATTAATACCAGGATTATTAGATAAGGTATTTTGAAGTTGACCCTCAGGTTGGACTAGGAAGGAACGGGTTCCACAAGATTTTGAGCAGCTCAAAGGAAATTTGTGGACTTGTAGACAAGGCTTATGAACCTAAGATCAAGTAGACACTTAGGAAGAGATAGATAAAGTACCAAATCACTTGAAACTAAGGTCAACTACACAACCAAGTTAGGGACTCACAACTCAGGGGTTAACACTACGTGTTGAGTTCATAGACAGTCAAAAATGTCACTTAATTGGGAGAGACTCTTGGCTTCTGAAGACATGCATAGTTTCATACCTAGGGAAGGCCTTATGTCTACAATGGAAGGGGAGTATAGGACGTCTCTTCAATACATATCCACCAACTTGCAGGGTATACCCATCTACCTTGATGGTCTACAGAGGACAATAGCAAGAATGATAAACACCACAGAATCTGAAATAATTCCAAGACCAACTGTCAAGTATGAAAGTGGAGTTTATAGGGAAAAGATGGACCAGATATATGTAGTAACCAAAAACCCTGATCAGATTAATGAAAGAGGAGAGTTAGATAGAGATCAGACAACTACCTCACAAAACCCATTTGAGACCCAACAAAGAACAGAAAATGTGATGTTAGGACAAACGAGCCAAGGTAGTATACCCAATGGACCATATGAGCAATTTACCATGCCAAGAATTAAACCCCATAACCACACTAGCTAGGGAATGGGAAATCTGAATAGAACCACATTTAGGGGAGAACAACCCCAAGATGTAGGAGCTGGAATACACCTAGTAAAACCCGCTTATCCCATCATAATTCAAACCCCAGAGCCCGGCAAAATACTGAGACCAATCCAATGGGCCAAATGTATGCGAAATCGTTACGATGGCAGTGGAGAGCCGTATGACCACATTGCAGAATTCAAGCAGGTATTGCGAGCGGAGCAAGTGGATGACTTTTTCATGCAATATGAATCCTTTGGGCTAACCCTCACAGGAATAGCCTTGACCTGGTTTCAATCCTTGGATCCAAGTTGCTTTGAACATATTGAACAATTCTTCCAAGAACTTATTTGGGAATTCACTAAGCGAGGGATCAAGCACAATTCATCATCCTTAATACATAATTTCAAACAAGCTCCTAATGAGACAGTAAAAAATGAAGCACGAAGATTTAAGCAATACGTAGCCCGATGCCCTGTGACAGAGAGATCTTCTCAGCAAAAAATGATATCTTTATTTTTAGAAGGTCTAACCAATGGAACATTGAGAATCTTAGTATATGTAAAACGACTACAAACCCTAAGTGAGTGTCTTCAGGAGTGCATAGATTTGGAAGAAAACATAGATGAGGATCTCAAAACCACACAAGATCCTACCAAGTCAGAGGATACAAGGAATAATGAAACTTCTAGTTCGAGTTATGTGGAGGAAGTGGCAGAGTTAGTACCAGTCCTAACCTTTGGACCCGCAAATAAGAATGTAAAAACAAACAAAGATGAGATTGTAAAATCACAAAAATATCAAATATTGGTAGGCAGTATGAACAAACAAGATACAGAGGGTGTATTAGCTTGTTGTGTCGAGGACGATGAACATAGTAGTTGGTTGCAACAAGCCCATGAAGGGTTGCTAGGAAGTCACTATTCTAAACAACAAACATTGCAAAATCTGAAACGCTTAGGAGTGTATTGGCCTAGTGTGGACAAAGAAATTCATGAGTGGATTCAAAATTGTCCAATGTGCAAAGAGAGACCCCCCATGGAGCATGCCACCCTTTATCACGTGTCATTAATTCCAGATTGGAGTGCTCCATTGGTAGAATTCATGAGATCAAGAACCTTACCGAAGGAGGCTAGTCTAGCAAGGAAACGAAGCATGGAGCAAGAGGCTAAAGACTACGCCTTCGTAGGAGACAACCTATATCGGAGAGGAAAAGATGGTTACTTAAGATTGTGCGTTCACGAATCAGACTACTTGAAAGTCTTAGAAACTGCCCATAGCAGTGTCGGAGGTGGACATTTTGGTCCCAATCGAGTAATTAAGACTATTCTATTCTCAAGACTTTGGTGGCCCACTCTTCATATGGATGCACATACCTATGTGAAGAAATGTGACACATGCCAACGTGCCCAGTACCCAATTAGAAAAGATGAGATGCCTTTGAGGCCAATGATGGGAGGACGTGCATTCTCGAAGTGGGGCATAGACTTTGTAGGTCCTATTAACCCCCCAGCTAGAAACTCCCATGCAGAATAGATTATTGTAGCCACGGAATACCTTACAAAGTGGGTAGAAGTCAAAGCCACAACGAAGAATGATGCTCAAACAACGGCAAAGTTCTTATTTGAGAATGTGTTCACGAGATACGGATTACCAATAGAGTTAGTAAGTGATAGAGGCACACACTCCTTGAATGAAGTAATCGAAAATCTTCTCCAAGAATTCTTGGTGATACATAAGAAGTCTGCCCCCTATCATCCACAAGCTAACGGACAAGCTGAGAGCACAAACAAGATCCTATGTAATGTATTGACAAAATTAGTAAATAACAAACGCTCTGATTGGGATAAAAAACTTCATCATGTTGTTTGCCCCTACCGAGTTGCCTATAAAATGGTACTCAATGCCAACCCATTTCAGATGGTCTTCGGACAAAATGTTGTGCTATCATTCGACTTCATAATCCCAACTTTAAAAGTAGCACAAGAGCATGACTGGAATGGACACGAGTTATCCTCGAGGATCTTTGATTTAGAACGCTTAGGTGAGACAAGGCTACGAGCAGCGGTAGGCATCTATGCTGCAAAGAAATGGCAAAAGGCATACTTCGATGCACACATCAAAGATAAAGGCTTGAAAGAGGGAGACCTAGTGTTGGTTTATACATTAAAGCAACATGCCCGTAATTGGAAAAAAGAGGATATGGACCCATGATCATTAATAGAATTTCCACTAGCGGTGCAGTTCAATTGGCCACACTAGAAGGTGATATCTTGCCCAACTATATCAGTGGTTGTCGAGTCAAGCTATATCAAGAATCCATTAGGAGTCCATTGTTGAAGCAGAAGCAATGGATGAGGTAGCCCCTCATTGATTCAATTTATTCAACTCATTAGTCAACTTGCACATTCTTAGTTGCATTTATGACCAATAATTTACCTTGTTGATGCAGATGGATATATCCAACATATGCGAACATTCTAAACCATAGCATATTCTACCAAAAAAAAAGTAATTCAACACTGGGTATGAACTCTCTATTGTTGGTATAGGTTCAAGTATTATATTACAAAAATTGGTTAGCAATGTAGATTGGTTGTTCGTGTTCAAAGTAACTCGAGTCAAGGGAAAAATGAAAGTGAAACATGTCAGGCAAGAGTTCTATGATGCATTGATGGTGTTGCATGAGAAGGTCTACTAGGAGACACCAATAAACTATGAATTTTGTGTACAATTTGCTAGAGCCTTTGTATTTGAAAACTGCACCACTACTCAAACATCGACAAATCTATCTATGTACCAAATTGCATTGGCCATAGCTACATAAGCATCTATTGAGAGATGTAGGAAGATGTGTATGTTGCAATTGATGATGTGAAGGTTTTACAGTTTTATGAATGATGATGCTTCACCGGTTTTATAGCCTCTAGATGTCCACTTGCAAGAATAGAAACAAGATGTTGAGTTACATGTTCCACAAGATATGGTAGTTGATTCCATTAGGCAAGTGGAGGGTACTAAGATTATATGTACCTTAGAATTGTTAATTTATAGTGAAAAGATTAAGTTGGATAGGTTCAAGCTTGCTTTGGATCAAGCCAAGCTATCAAAGGCAACTGAGTCTAAAGTGACTATAGTAATCATTGAGATGAGAAAAAATTTACAAGCATCTCTAGAGGAATTGAAATTTGATGTGGGAATCTCTTGAGAGGAGGATTCAGTTGGAGATCCAAATTCAGATATATACTATTAATTTGGAGTTGTTAGGGGTTGAACCAGATGCAAACGACGAGGTTCTTGAAGTAGAGGTAATATTTAGCTTTACTGACATTGGTTGGAGGATTTTTGAAAGGTTGAATATTGATCATGTGGATTGTTACATACACATGTTGAATACAAGTTGCATGAGGATTGGCTGAAGAATACGAATCGACATCTATCCTTTGTAAAGAACATGTTAAGCATGATGGATTCACATGACTTGTCACCCTCATTGCCATTGCCTTCCCCATAGTTACCATCATCCCTCTCACTTAGTGTTAATCCATGTGCATAGCATGTGGTTTGAATATTTAGGAGAGGGTGAGTTTTTTGGTGCACCTTATGCCATGCAACCATTCATATCATTACATTTGTTTTACAACACATTGTCGTATGTCAGTCAACTCTATAGGTGGATGTGGTACTAGATAACCACAACATATGTGGCCATTCTCTGGATTCTTTGATGGTGGATTAAAATTTGACAAAGGTAAGCTTGTTGTGTTGATTAACTATAGTGTTGTTACTAGCTTTTTAAGTATTAACCGAATGATCTTTAGTAATGGATCCTTATGGCTTTTGAAGTACCAAACATATTAAAAATATTGCTTTTTATCCATGGCTGTGACCTCTTAGCACTTTTTGAGTTTAAGTTATTTCTATCTGCAATTTGCGATATCACTAATTAGCTAGCTAGATAGATAGATAGCTAGATAGATAGATACATAGATAGATAGATAGATAGATAGATAGATAGATAGATAGATAGATAGATAGATAGATAGATAGATAGATAGATAGATAGATAGATAGATAGATAGATAGACAGATAGATAGGTAGATAGGTAGGTAGGTCGATAGATATATACTAATTATCTATCTATCTATCTATCACATCACTAACTAGTTATTACTAACTATCTATTCCTTGGTTAGTTGTTTCTAATTAGTTATTACTAATTATCTATTATTAATTATTTTGTTACCAGTTAGCTATTACTAAGTAGCTCGTTCTTAGCTAGTTGTAAGTAACTAGCTATTACTAATTAAATTGTTACTAATTAGCTATTACTAAGTAGCTGGTTCTTGGTTAGTTGTTTGTAATTATCTATTACTAATTAACTTGTTACTAGTTACTTATTACAAAGTAGCCAATTCTTAGTTACTTGTTAGTAATTATCTATTACTAATTAGTTTGTTACTAGTTAGCTATTACTAAGTTGCTAATTATGGGTTACTTGTTAGTAATTAGCTAATAATAGTTAGCTTATCACCAGTTAGCTATTACAAAGTAGCTGGTTGTTAGTAAGTTTCTAGAAATTATCTATTAATAAATAGCTTATTACCAATTAGCTATTAACAATTAGCTTGTTACCAACTAGCCATTACTAAGCAATTGGTTCTTAGTTAGCTCTTAGTAATTAGTTATTACTAATTAGCTTGTTAGTAATTAGCTATTACTAATTAGCTATTGCTAAGTAGCAAGTTCTTGGTTATCTGTTAGTAATTATTTATTGCTAATTATCTTATTACCGATTTCCTCAGTAGCCACTGTGGAGGGTGGAACTACTGGTGTCCCCTCAGTGACCTTCTATGCTAATTGATCTTTCAATTTGTTTATTGTTTCGTCCTTTTTTTTATTTCTTCTGTGGTTCGCCTGACTTCTTCTTTGTTCTTCAAGAGTTCTTCTCCTATGGCAGCAAGTTGACTAGCATCTTCATCGCATTGTACTAAGAACCTATTCTCTGCCATTTTCCACTTTGTCCTGAGTGCATTAGTGTCGTCCATATATCTTTTCTCCCATTCTGCTATGATAGCTTGCTCTTGCTTCAGCTGATCTTCGTACTCTGCTATTCGTTCCTCTAATGCTTTTGTGTTGGTCTCTATTACTTCAGTAGCTGCTATTGGTTGGTTGCACAAAAGGGCTGTCATCAGCTCCTTGTTTCTGTTCCATAGGTTATCTGCTTCATCCATGTATACCTTGATTTGAGATTCAAGGATCTTGCTTCTAGTATTCTTTCGTGCCTTGTCTGCTTCGCTAGCCTCATATTTGCTTTGTAGTTCTTTCAGTTGTTCTTGCAGCTTCTGATTTTCCATTTCTAGTGTGGCACATTGATTCTTGGCCTCTTTGGATTTTGCCTCTTTCTCTAATATTATATTTTGTGCTTGAATTAATTTGGCAGATAGATTCTCACCTATTTCTTGGAATTGATTTTTCTCCCGCATTGCTTTGTCGTAATCTGCATCAGCCTCAAGCATTATCTGTTGAGTATTCATGGTAGTTTGTATCATCTGTTGTACTACTGGCTTGAGCTGAGCTACATCCATGTTCAACCAAGTTTTTGGGATGCTTGGAGCTTCCTTGGTCTGTACGTCTTTTCCTTGCTCCACATGTATGGTCTCGTTATGCGGTTGCTTTATTTGGTGTTGTACTTTGTGGTCTCTTCTTTCTTCTTCCTTATTGATTGATTTGGTGGCACTCCCTTGAAATGTGACATCCATCGGAGAGGCTTTTGCTACGACCCTTATTGGTGTAAAGGGTTCTAATTCTTTGACTGTGTTGTCTATCTTTTCTTCCTTGGGATTCTTTAACAATACCTCTCCCACTAGAAGAGTCTCTTTGATTTGGATGTTGGATGCTTCACTCAATTTGATAACATGGATGCCTTCTTGAGATGCTTCTTTCCTTGTCGTGTCCTTGATATTGTCAACAGGTGTCTGATCGACCTTGGTGCCTTCCATGTCGAAGTCATCGTGTACTGGATTTAATTGTTCCCATTGACCATCATCTCTTGAATCACTTCTTATATCCACATTCAACATAGAGGTTTCTTGTTCGTCTTGTGCATCTGATGATGAACTACAATTCATCAATCCCAATTCTCTGTATCTATGCACCTTGGTCAACCTCTTTCTTTGTTCAGGGTCTTGATGCGCTTGTTGGTAGTGATGCCCTTGCACCGTTAGATTGACCTATCCTTCCATATATTGGTGGTGGCTTCCATTGCTTTTGCTAATTACTCCTCTGTAATAGGTGGATTTTCTTCAAGCCTAGTCCTTGGAAGTACTTGTGCTTTCTTGGTAGCTGGAGCTTCGACTTCAATCTGCATCATCTCCTGTAATTGTTTAGCACCTCTCATTCTTGGCTTGGAGCTCATTTCCACTTCTTCTACTATCTTGACTCCTTTATTCTTTCTTGGAACTGTAGCAATCTTTGCATACTTAGCCATTTCTTCTGATGACGGCATCTCTTTCAAGTGTTCTCTAATGCCCAAAGCATGATAGATCAATATTGTTAAGGCAATGCTTCCATTCAGGAACTTCTTATGATTTAACTATTTCTTTTGCCTCGAATAGCCATTCTTGAATGTATGGAGTCATGTTAACTTGGTTCCCGATTTGTTTGATTGCATGGGCAGCATTTGCACTATAATCTTCTGCGGAGCAGTATATCTGTGCATGTTGGGAAAGCAAAAGTGCTAATGAATGAGTCAAACTTTCTCTTCTATGTCAATGCGATTAATATCTGTGAACGTTTTGGCCTTTGCTCCTCGACTTTCCTCTTTCAAAATGGTATTCCCATCTGAAAGCTTCTTTAATTAAGTCGTGGGTGAATTGTATGATGACCCACTCTCCTGCTACATCTAGAACTCATGCTTCAAGTACTAATGGATCATGCAATGCTGGCTGCAAGGTGTTCATGACTTGTGTACAATGCTGGAAGTCCGGTTTGTATATAGGGAGTTCAAAGTATTTGTGGATACCAGCTTTCTTCATGATGTCCACCGTCGATGGAAGTTCATGCACTACTTTGAAGTCTTGGGACATTATTGGGAGCTGATGGTCTATGTCCATGATTTTAATTGTCACTAGGAACAAATAGTCCCCTGCCGGTTGATCTTCTCTAAACCAATGGCCTTTTTCCTTAGACACGCTTTGTAGAGGAAATTCCAGCACCTCCTCTTGAATGGTTGCTTCAGAGTCCTCAAAAGCCATTTGCACTTGGAATGAAAAGAGCATTAGCTTCCTATAGAAGGCATGTCTTTAGTGATGTGTGTTGTAGTGACATATCGTTCATTGCGTCACTTCGGTTCCCCTTGCTTACATAAGTAAGATATCTTACCACATATTTTTTCATTTTTATTCCTGAAAGAAAACAAGAAATAGTGTAGCTGAAGCATTTATTTATTTACATAGTAAGTCCATTCCTATGGAAGTAGAATCTATGACCTATTCCCAAGTGGGAATTGTGCACCACTAGTTTTGTTACACACATCATGTACCAAATGCATGGCCTCGTAGTGTGGCCCTGTCATGCATACTTTAGGTGCATTCGATGCTTCATGTGTGCAAATGGAATCCTTTTGGTTCTATTCTTCCGGTCCTTGATACCTCTTGGGTCTCCATATCCATTTTGTAGGTGAATTGTGAGGCTTCGTCTTCTCTTTGTTTTGTCATGCTCTCGGTTTTTCCTCTTTCTTTTTTGTAGTCTGAGTAGTTGATGTCGTGTTCCTCCGGTACCCTTGGTTAGTCTTGTTTGGCTTTATGGTCTCATTTTGTCGATATAATGTTTCTTCTTGCTTGTCTATCTCTTGATTTGCCATCTGTTTGACCTGCTTTGGAATCCATATGTGTTGTCGTGCTCTTTGAGCTTCTACTAATGACTTTGGAAGCCATACTCTCAGAAGTCTCTTCGGTCCCGATTGTAATGAAGAGGATCCTTTGTTATTCCTTGTCGCCCTAGGATGAATGACCGGTATTGGTATTGACTTATCTGATTCCCTCACTCAATCCTTGCAAACCCATTGTAGATTAGCACTTCTTGGTTGCGATAAGATGAAAAGGGATTTCCACGTGGATGATCTTCCCTTGTTGTAGGTGACTCTGGTAGCATTGTCTTCACTGTCCCTCTTGGATTCTCCGTTCATGTGGGATGAATTCACCTCAATGACTGATGCATTGGTGTTGGTGGTCATTTCTTTCTTTGGACATTCTTCTAGTTGGTTTTTGATGGAGTCATTTGCTATTTCCTCTTCTAGATTTGTTTCTCATGCTTGATGATGTCTTGCCTATGAGAGGGTCTTTCTTCTAATAGGCTAAAGATTTATTTATGCCCTATTTTGGCTGAGATGTACCCTTGAGCTAGATGAATTCTCACTTCATTTTCGATGTTCCAATCTTGTCCTAGGTTTAGGTTCTCCATAAAATCCTCATCTTTACAACCAAGTCTTGTTGTTCCATAGTGGAATTTCCTAGGTGGAGGGATACTGAAGCTTCTCCAATGCATTCAATGCCTTGACCCCCAATGCCTATCATGTGAACTTTAGTTGGTGTTATAGTTGTTTGAAGATGCTTGATGACTGTCCTTCGTATGCAAATGAGTGCTGCGCCCGAGTATATCAAGGCATCTATTAGCTGGTACTTTATCGTTCCAATCCCTAGGTTTAAGTACGGTTGGGATATGCTGAAAGTAGTTGTGTTGGTCTGGTGAACTTGATAGTTGGCCATGGGAATGGGCTCTTCTCCTTGTAGATATTGTTCATCCCTTTGCCTTATCCACTCCTTCTGTTTCTTGATACGCTCTAGCGCTTCTTGTCTTGCCTCCTCTCTAATCCTCTCTTCCTCACTTTTTCTATTTTTGCACCTACAAGTCGTGCTAACATTTGGTTTGTCAATGGATCCATATAACCTTTTACTCGACAACCACTTATGTAATTAGGAAGAACATCTCCATCCAGAGTAGCTAGATTAACCGCTCCACTCATTGAAATCCTATTGATTATTAGAGGTCCATAGCCGCGCTTTTGTAGCTTATTGGCATGTTGTTTCAAAGTATATACCAAAACTAAATCTCCTTCTTTTAATCCTTTATCTTTGATGTGTGCATCGTAATACGCTTTTTGTCTTCTCTTGGCCACATAAATTCCTGCAACAGCCTGTATTCTAGTTTCAAGTATCTTCTCAATTTGGTCTAGTTGCTTGGAAAATTCATGCCCCATCCATTCATGCTATTGTGCTACTCTCAAAGTAGGCACTAAAAAATCGATTGGCAAGATTGTGTTTTGTCCATACACTAGATTAAATGGTGTAGTCTCAATGGCTGTCTTGTAAGCCATGCGGAAGGCCCAAATTGCATGATGCAATTGTTTGTCCCAATCTGACCTTCCACTATTGACTATCCTTGTCAATACAGTACACAACACTTTATTGGAACTTTCCGCTTGCCCGTTGCACTTGAGGATGATAAGGGGCTGATTTTTTATGGGTCACTAAGAACTCATTCATTAAGGATTCTATTACTTCATTAATGAAATGCGTTCCTCGATCACTCACTATTGCTATAGGTAATCCAAAGCGAGTAAAGATATGCTAAAAAAGAAACTTAGCGGTGGTTTGAGCATCGTTTTTTCTAGTAGCCTTTGCCTCTACCCATTTAGTCAGGTAATCCGTTGCTACTATTATGTATTCAGCATATGATCCTTTGGCTGGTGGGTTAATGGGGCCTATGAAATCAATACCCCATTTGGAAAATGCTCTCACGCAAACCATGGGTTTCAATGGCATATCATGTCGTCGAATTGGATATTTCGCTCTTTGGCATGTCTCGCAACTTCGTACATAGGTGTCTACATCCATATGTAGAGTTGGCCACCACAAGCCCACAAAGAGGATCATTTTTACAGTTCTTTCCGCTGAGAAATGTCCGCCTGCGGCACCTGCATGTGCCATTTCTAATATGGGTAGGTACTCTCCTTCATGTACATAGTCGTAGCTGATTATCCTTCCCTCTCCTGAATAATTGTCTTCCCATAACTCATTTCTTCTAGGGATCGTTTCCTTGCTAAATTGATTCCTTCCTCATGTTCTCATGTCTTTAGGAATTTCACTAACGTCTTACTCCAGTTGAGTGCTATTGTGGAGAAAGGTAAAGATGCATGATCATCTGGAGTGGTTTCCTAACATTTCGTGCAACTATTGTCATATTCATGGACATCCTTAGGCATATCAGGCTAATACACTCCTAACCATTTCAATTCTCTTAGAGTTCCATGACTTCCTTTGTGCATTCTCCATTTATTTATGTGCGCTTGTTCGATCAAGTTCTTTTGTTCGTCTTCTTCTACACATCTAGACAATATGCCATTGGATTCTTTATGATACACACTTCCTACTACAATGTGTAAGTTACGTGATTGTAGGATTTCCTTTCTACTCTCCTTGTTAATTGAGTGTTGTGGTCCATGGGTGAGTATTGGAATTAGCTTTTCTGCCCACTTAGGACATACTTCCAAATTGAACAGGTAAGTGTTTGGCAAATCGTCGGGTACTCCCGTAGGGGGTTCTCCATGTGTTAATCTAGCGAGATGATTGGCTCTCACATGGGTGTTCCCTTTTTTCACAATTACTTCAAAATCAAACTCCATTAATAACAGAAACCATATCACCAGTCTTCCCGTGCTACAAGGCTTATTGACTAAGTACAATAAAGCTTGATGATCTATGAAGAACTTGAACTTGTTGGCTAACAGGCAGTGTCTGAATTTCTTCACCACGTACACCATCCCTAATCCTTCTCTCTCCGTAGTTGTTTAGTTTCTTTCGGCTTGATTCACTTGTTTGCTTGCATAGGCAATAGGATGGTCGAATTTTCCTTCATCTGCTGGTTGAGCTAAGATGCATCCTATTGCGTAATTGGAAGCGTCCACATGAATATGAAAAGGCTTGTCCCAATTGGGTGTTTTCAAAATTGCAGCAGTGCTAAGTCGGTTTTTAACCTCGTTGAATGCCTTCTCGCATTCGTTCGTCCATGTGAATTGAGTCAACAATCCATAGAAAGGCTTGGCAATTATAGCGTACATGTGGATGAATCGATGATAGTATCCACAGTGACCCATAAATGCTTGCACTTCTTTTGCATTTTTTGGTCTTGGAAGTTCTAGAATTACCTTGATCTTGTCTTCATCAGTAGATATTCCGTTCCTAGATACGATGTGTCCTAGGATTTTTCCTTGTCTTACCATAAAAATGCACTTCTCAGGATTTAAACATACTCTATATTGTCAACATTTTTCAAATATTCTTCGCAATTCCGGAATATGTTCTTGCCTCCGATTTGAGTATGTACATAAGTCGTCTACGTATACTTCCATACTCTTCCTTAGAAAAACATCAACCTTCGAAAAGTAGCAGGGGTGTTAGTGAGTCCAAAAGGCATCACTCTAAAAGCGTAGACTCCCCATTCAGTCGCGAATGCGATCTTATGTTGATCCTCAATAGCGATAGCGACTTGGTTGTATCTAGAGAACCCGTCCAAGAAGCTATAGACTTCTTTGCCTGCAAATCTTTCCAATAGGTGATCAGTGATAGGTAATGGGTAGCTATCACGGATTGTGGCTGCATTGACTTTGTTTAGATTAATGCATACTCTCAGCTTCCCATTCTTTTTGGGCACAACTACTAATGGTGACACTCATTCGGTGTGCTCTATCTTGTAAATGAATCTAGCAGCTAATAATTTGTCTATTTCCTCTTTAATTTTTGCAGCATAGACATCATTATACGTGTAAGGGTGTTGCTTTGATGGTTTTGCATCAGGTGTCATTGGTATACAGTGAGAACAAATGGAGGGTTCCACACCTTTAAGATCCTTGTAGGTCCATGCAAACACGCCTTGATATTCTCTAATTAGTCATATCAATTCTTCTTCCTCCTCAGGAGACACACCCTTTCCTATGTAGGTACATCTTTCTTCTCCATTTTCTACAGTTACTATGATTTTTTTCATTTGTTCCTTGTTGTCATACGCTTCTCCTTCTCTTGCCTCTCTCTTAGGCATCTGAATGCCTATTTTTCTTTCCTCTACTTCGTATCTTTTGAAGTGTTTAGGAACCTCAAAAAGATCCAGGGTTGGTTCGGTCTTTCTCACGATTTCCTCTTGGTACTATAGGGGCTGCTTCTATTGCTAACACTTTGGTTGTTCCATACTTGTCTTCAGCTTGAATGGCTTCTCGATAGCGTTCCTCCGAATCGAACTCCGGTTCCATTTCTATGCTCTCATATTCTTCCTTCCATTCTTTTTCTAATATGTCTCTTGCTTCTACTTCCGGAAGGACTACCATGTACAAGTTTATGTCATAGCCTTCTTCATCCACACATTCATTCATGGTCAATACTTCTTCATTCACACATACATCCAAGGTTGCTAGAATTTCCATCCAACCATGCGGTTTGAATGCTTCATCAGGGAAAACTTGAGGCATGTACATTGGGTCCTCTACGGGTTGATAATTTTGATGTCCTAAGGGCCATAATTGTAGTTTTTTATCCTCTTTGTTTGCTTCCTTACACATTCATAATTGGGCATCCTCATGCATCCATGATTGATCACTTGATCTAGCACTATGGATAGACAAATCATCTGAATCTTCCTTATGTATGGGATTCCATTGTAATGGGGGTACATCCCTGTATGCAAATGTATGCTAATTTATCTTGGTAGTGGTTCCTTGATGTTGAAGGTATAATAAGTCTCTTCCCCAGTCTTGTACTACCCTGAGTTGTCTCATGAAAGGTCATCCTAATATCATTTCATAATTATTTGCCTTTACAAATTGACATATAGCTAATGTATGATCAAACTTGACTCCACAGGTGGTTAATCTATTTTTTTCCAATATTCCCAAAGGTTTCTCAACATGGCCATCTACTAATTGAAGCTTCATATGCGTTGGTCATAGGGCTGGCTTTCCCCATTTCTCCCAAATTTCTTTGGTGGCTATACCTACTCCTGCTCTGGTGTCTAGTATGGCCTTGGTCATGTATCCATTGTATGTGACGGGTAAGAATGAGTTGCCCTCATCTCCTTTGCTAAATTGTCCAACCTTATCCACCGGAATTTGTACAGTAGAAGGGTTTTCATTTTCCTTGCTTTCCTTTTTGTGCTTCTCTTGCTCTAACTTCAATTGTCCCGCTAATTGCTTCCATAATTGTGGTTTGACACGAAGTAATTCTTCCACAGTCAACTTGCATTGTACTTTGGTTTTTTTTGAGCTCTGCTAGATTGTGTGAGGTTTTGTCCGAAGGCTCCTTTTCTTTTCCTCGAACTGTGGGAGCATGGAAGATCATGGATTCCTTCTCATAATCTCCCATGTAGTTTGGTAGGGTAGAAATGCTCTGGGCTTCCTCCCTATTTCGGTCTAACCTAGAAACTTCTTCGTATATTTCCTCCATGTTTGGCGTTAGTTGATAGTCTTCCACATCTAATTCCTCAAAAGGGGGTTTTGTCACTCCATTCTTTTTCCGTTGATCTTCTCGAATTACAACTCTCTTGGCCAATCAACTTCTAAATCAGGGATTGTGGACATAGATTTGTCCTGGGTGTTCAGTAGTTCTTCCTTATCAACCCTCTCTTTTGGTTTCTGCTCCTTGGTTTTAATACAGTTATTGCATTGAATCTCAGATATTCTTGTCTCAGGGAGGGTTGGGATAGTCTTTTCTAGGGTGGCCTGAGCTACCTCTATTAATTTTCTACATATCGCTAGCCCCTCCTTTTCTAACTCCCCTTGTGGGTATAGCTTTTCGTGCTGCTCTACATTTGGTCCATTCACGATTCTACCTTGGTAAGCTTTTAACCACATGTCTAAATCGTCTGGTTTTGGGTCTTCTAGAATTGATCCTCGCTTGTCCCGTTTCAGTATCTGTGGTGTAATGCGAATTTCTTCCTGAATTTTGAGTTCTCTAGCTTTCTTATTGCCTCGTGTGTCCTTGTCTTCCTTGTTTTTATTTTTCATCCATTTTTCGTTGAGTTTTTCTCTCCTGTCCTTCCACTTTTGGCTTTTCGTTGTTTGGATATTCTCGCATGGGTCCTCCGAGTCTTCCACTATTTTTACTCTGGGTTCTAGGGTTTTACTCTTTTCTTGCTCTGATTCTACTAGTTTTCTTTCATGTCCTTTCGTTTGTGCTCGTGTGATGGCCTTCAATGGTACTGTGTACTCCTTGTCACCTCCTGAGGATTCAATTACTTTGATCACATTAATAGGTGCAGTGTCATGAGTCTTATTGGGATTTTTTGGGTAGTCTCTAAAGAGATGTTCCTTTCCACAATCATTGCAATACACTTCCCACATCCTAGGGGGTGGTGGGTTGTATGGCCGAGTGCATTCTCTGATAAAGTGATCTCCTCCACATATATAGCATGGTCCTTGATAGACTTGTTCCATATTTTGAAAATTGTTAGGATCTAATGGCTGGAACCAAGCTAAAGTTGTGTCTGTCAAAGTTAGACTAAAAGACTCATATTGGATCAAAAAATCTTCTACTTGTTCGGCTCTCATTACTTGCTTGAATTCAGCTATATGATTGTAAGGTTCACTAGAGCCATCATAATGATTTCTCATGCATTTGGCCACTTGAATTGGCCTTAATCTTCTTCATGCTTCAGGCGGTCTAGGCATCACAGGGAAAACAGGTCTCCCTATCGATATACCAAGTCCCCTTGCTACAGGTGGTCTAACTGGCTCAGGAATTCCATTCCATGGGTCAACAGGTGGTTGAGGCCGATAGTGGGGGTTATTTGCAGGCATATCAAATTGTACATGTGGTCGAACCGGGTGTTGGGTTTGTTGTGTTTGTCCTGACTGTTGGAATGAATTATCCTGAGAGGTTCCATGTGGGTTTCGTGAAGTCGTGGCTTGATCCCTCGGGGGAAACTGGAATGTTCTGATATTTCAACCCGGCTCTATTTGAATCTGTTAGGGGCCAATACCTTCTCTGGTTTTTGTCCAAATACGTGATGATGGTGGGGAAGTCAGGATCTTGCTCGTAGACAATCACTGGGTTAGGGGCTGCTTCCCATAATGAAGAGTGGGCTCTAAGGAGATTCTCCATTCCATTGATCAAGTACACATCCATCAAGGAGTCATCTTGAGGAACCAGGTCTCCTCTCCAAACCCTAACAATAGTAGATCTCCCTCTAGGTGTGGTCACTTGCTCTTCATTTCCGTCTTCATTAAGGTTTGGAGGAGTGTTTTCTTCCCCAAGTTCATTGATATTTTCAGGATGTTCTGTAACAACATACTGGATATCCGTTTTATCCATATACAATCCTCCTACATACTTAACTACTGGCCTAGGCACTATGTAAGCATCTGAAGCTTTCTTCAGTCTGGCCACCGATCTGTTTAGACCATCTACGTAGACAGGTATCTCATGTTGATGGTGGTCACATATTCTAAAGATGTCCGATATTCTCCCTCAATAATTGACATCATGCCAATCATTGGTACAGTGTTTTGCATATCCTCTGAAGCCATAGGAATTTCTTCCTGTGACTCACTAGAGGTTTCAGAATAATGTGAACGGCTACTTGGTTCGGCTACACTTCCTAGAGATGAGATCACAATTCTTTGGCTTCCTAGGGTTCTCCCAGATCTCAGGTTCATCCACTTAAAAGCTCTGATCAGCCTTTGCCAACCTCTGGCTTCTATAGCTCTTCACTATGGGTCAGAATTCTAAAAAAATTTGGTGGGGATAGGACTAACTATGAGGCCTCCAAAAAAGTTCACGATAATCGACCTTTGACTCAGACGATACATGATATCTCCCAGACACGATACACGATACTTCACGGGAGACGATATAAGATACTTTATTAATCACGATACTCGATATACGATACTTGAGAAAACACGATACACGATACTTGGGAAGTATCGCGATCAGGGATCACACGATACTCGATACTTGGGAAGTATCGCGATCAGGGATCACACGATACTCGATACTTGGGAAGTATCACGATCAGGGATCACACGATACTCGATACTTGGGAAGTATTGCGATCAGGGATCACACGATACTCGATACTTGGGAAGTATCGCGATCAGGGATCACACGATACTCGATACTTGGGAAGTATCGCAATCAAGGATCACACGATACTCGATACTTGGGAAGTATTGCGATCAGGGATCACATGATACTCGATACTTGGGAAGTATCGCGATCAGGGATCACACGATACTCGATACTTGGGAAATATCACGATACTCAACCACAGGAGATCACGATACTTGTCAGGTATCGCGATACTCGACCGCGGAAGAACACGATACTTGACACTTTTCAGTTTTTTGCCAGCGTTTTTTTTTATTTTGGGTTAATACACATGTTGTCAGAGTACATTTACCCTTCCCTCTTAGCCTGAATCAGAAGAATACTTCTTCTCTACCCCGGTGTGGCCTTCAGGATACTTCACGCAGATCGTTTTTTCTGAAATGCTTAATTTATGTGATAAGGATGAGAGAATGATATATGTGCTTACCTTAGGTACCCTCCCTCAACCCTTTAACCACACTGACTTGCTCTGCGTAGCTCAAACAGCCCGGAATTCGCTCACGATACTCGACAGCAGCCTCTCACGATACTTGTTCAAGAGACAAGTGACTTACAAAATGATATTTTTTGGCTTTTATACTTTTGAATTTTCCTACTCACTGAAAAAAAAAACAAGACAAAGACTGAAAGCTACTCTTATTACTTAACCTACTCCCTTACTCCTCCTACTCTACTCACTCCACTCACTTCCTTAGACTAATAACTCACTACACACACTTCAAGAGTGAGAAGTAGTAAGTGCGGATGAATGTGACTTACCGAAGAAGAGAAAATCACTACTTCTCCTCTCGCTTCAATGCAAAAAGCTACTTACCATCACACGAATGCCTCGGTTTGATTCGACACTCCCCGGCAACGGCGCCAAAAAACGTGTGTACCTAAGAACCAACTTAGGGACTTGTGGAGAAAGAGACTATACCTCAATCCCCCTCAAGTGCATATAGTGGGGATTCACGCTTTAATTATCAATCCGATGAGCATCAAAACCTAGCCGAGTGTATGAAGCCATGCATTCAAATGATGATCAATGCAAATGTGCTTCCCAAAGAGTGCAAACAAGGCAAAGACTAAACCAAACAAGGTTCAACTGTCAGTCGTGGTGTCACGATACTTGGTGCAGCAGCCAACAATAAATTGAGATTTTCTCTCAACTCCGAGATCCAAATATAGTGAATAGCATATGTGTTTTGAAGCTCTCAAGAAGACGCATCCAGTGGCGGTATTTTCACTCAATTCTGATGCTTCTACTTCAATTTATGAGCAAAATACTGAGTCGCAGGAATGACCTTCCTACACTTCAGCACTTACTACACTTCACACACACCTTAACCACAGCAAACAAACACTTTCATGGATAGACAACTCTTCCTAACACTCTTTTCAAGCAACACACATGCACACAAGCTCACAAAGAAGATGATACGAAAAGACACAAATTCGAATTTCTGTGCTCTTGATTCTCACAATGGCAAAAAGTCTCTAGAAAGAGTCACAAATTGACTTATATACATGTGCCCTAAAAATGGTCCTTTCATACAAGAGACCGGCACTTTATTCACTAAAAGACTAATTTCCTATTAATTTACATGGGTAAGCTTCTAATCTTCTATGGGGGATGCATCTAGAGGACTCCTCTAGTGCATTTACATCGGAAAATATATTACAAGAATGGTTATAATACAAAAATTGGGTGTCCAAATCGGAAAAATTTTGGGGCCCTTCTTTTTCTCTGCCTTTGTGCTCTCTTTGCTCTGCAACACTCTCCCCCTCTTTGTCTCTGTCGTCCCTTGACAGTCTTTACTTCTTGTCTTTTGCTAGTTTAAGAGGTCTGAATACACGCACCCAGTGGTCGAAGAAGCGGTAAGGACTGTCAGAGAATTTGTTATTTTATCCGATGTAAGTCCTTTGCTTCTGTTTTCCCCTTGATATCCCGTACATCACAAATTTGGGTTGCTGCATTTAGTTGGGTTGCCACGCACGCCACCAGTGACCTCTTTCTAGCTTTTGGTCCTCTGATTTGTCCTGGTTGCACACATCTGACCCTGTTGTATTGCTTTGAGCCTATTTACTTTCTTTTCATCGTCCTGGTTTCCAAAAATTCTCTTGCTTCTCTTCGTCGTGGTGTTGGACAAAAAGAAGGATTTACCAGTAATAAGTAAGGTGTTGCTTGCCAGTGCACCCGTAATCTAGGATGTTTCTCCAAAAATTTTCTTCTCCAAACACGCTGTGCTACTTCAAATTCTTCTTGAGTATAGTTGAACGTGTCATTTTTGAACTGCAATTGTTCGTCTGGATTTTTTTGTGTGCTTCTCTTTATGTATTGTCTGGTTTTCTCTTTCAATAGTCCGTAAGGAATATTGAAAGGCTTCATGATCGTCTCCAAATCTTTGTTACACTTATGTGTTCCTCGAGTAGCTTTGATGTGAACCTTTTCCCTATACATGGGTACTTTTTACTCTAGTGCTGGCTAGAGGTTTTTTCCCCATGTTACCACATACTTGATACTCTCATATGTGGCGGTACTTTGTACTTAGGGATATCATTTAGCTCTTACTTCAGTTCAGTTCATCGATCAATAGAGAGAGCTATTCCAGCCATCGTCTTTTCAGTGTGTCTTGCTGTGTTTGTGCTCGTTGTGTGTGCTTCTTGTGTGTCTCTCGCACTTCTACACACACCTAACAGTGGTATCAGAGTAGGTTCAGCTTCTTCTCAAGTTTCAGTTTTTCGCGTCGCTGCGCGCGCGCACTTTTACAGTGCAAATCGACTTCGGAGCATAGAAGTGTGAATTTCAGCAGCCCGGAAACATTTCCATCAGGTGCGCTGGGGTTTTACCCCCATTTCAAAGCCATTCATGCAGTCAGAATCGCCATCAGAGTGACGGTTTGTGAGCTGAAATTTCAGCACTCATTTCAGCTTCCATCGAAGTGAAGATTTTGTCACATTCTTGTTCCTCAGTGAAATGGCGGGCAGCAATGACTTGTTTGGCATGCTTCAAGCTGAAGATAAGCTTGATGGGACCAACTATCCAATGTGGTCTTACATGATGAAGCATGTTCTTGTTGCAAAACAACTTTGGAACATAGTGGCAGATGTAGATCGGAGATCGGCAGGTGCTCCTACTTCACAGTCTACTGTCACAGATGGAGCTTCTTCCTCGAGTACAGTGGTTTCTCCTTCTCCACCTACACAGGAGCAGCTTAGATGGGATGGAAAAGATGCTCAAGCTCATGCTTTGATTGTGCTTTCAGTGAAGCGTCATATAGTTCCACACATTCGGTCATGTTCTACATCGAGACAGGCATGGGACACTCTTGCTTCTTTGTATGCCGTGCGTAATGAAGCACGTGTTGCATACTTGAGGATGTATGTATGGCTGAAAATGAGTCGGTGGATGTGTATGTGACACGCATCAAGGACTTGAAAGAGCAATTGGCAAACATAGATGAGATCATTTCGGATGCATCACTCATTTCTACATTGTTGAAAGGATTACCAGAATCTTTTCAAAGCTTTGCTACTACACTCCGTTTGGTTGCAAAAGGAAATCCTAATATGTATGCATTTGATGAGGTTGTGTCTCTTCTTTTGCAAGTAGAGCAATTTAGAGTGAATAGGAGTGGTTTGATTGAAGGAACGCAAGCACTTGCTATCTCACAAAAGGGGAAAAGCAAGTATGGTTCAGCTTTTGGTTCATCAAAACCAAAGCCTCAAGCTTCCTCTTCCACTCATTCCTCTAACGATGGTGATTTGCAAAAGAAGAAGAGATGCAAATATTGCCGGAAGGCTGGTCATACTATTGATGAGTGTAGAGAGCTTGCTAAACGCAATGAAAAGAAGAAGGAATCGGGCATGTCTATTGCTAAAAATTCAGCAAATGCAAAGAATGATGAAGCTAACATGGCTCAAGATTTTTGGGCATGTGTTGTTACATGTCATTATGATGCTTCTTTACATTCTAAATGTATGGTTGTGAGTGAGGCTGATTCGGATTGGTTCTTTGATAGTGGTGCTTCAAAGCACATAACATCCTGCAAAAGATTTTTTGCCTCTTTGAAAGATGCACCTAAAGGAGGACATGTGGTGTGTGCAAACAATGCCTCTTATCCTATCATTGGAGTAGGAGAAATTGAGCTTACGGCTGCAAATGGAGGTGTGATTCTCTTAAAAAATGCATTGTATGTGCCCGGTATCAAGAAGAACTTAATTTCAGTTCCGTTGATTGCCAAAGTTGGACTTCATGTACACTTTGTTGATGATAAGTATATGGTTCATGATTTCATCAATGGCGATGTTATTGTGATGTCCGGTACATTATGTAATGGTTTGTATCGCATGGATACATACAAGAGGGCTGCCTCAAATGCCTTAGTTGCTCATACTTCTTCCATGGCTGAAATGGAGCTTTGGCATGCTCGTTTTGGTCACTTGAACTTCAATAGTTTGCTCTACTTGCAAAAGAAGGACATGGTTATTGGCTTGCCTACACTTGAGTCCATTGAAAAGCATGCATGTGAAGGTTGCATTCTTGGAAAAATGCATCGTGCTTCTTTTCCAAAAGATAGTCATACACACACTACAAGAAAATTGCAACTTGTTCATAGTCATGTATGCGGTCCAGTCAAGACTTCATCTTTTGGGAAGCATGTATATTTTGTTACCTTCATTGATGATGCTACTCGCCATACATGGGTGTATCCTATGAAAGCAAAGAATGAGGTATTTTCTTGCTTCAAAGCATTTTTAGCTATGGCTGAAAATTTTTCTTCACAAAAGCTTTTGACTCTACGCACGAATCGTGGTGGTGAGTACATGTCACATGAGTTTAATGCTTTTCTTCGTGAAAGAGGTATTTCACACCAATGTACGGTGCCATATACACCTCAACAAAATGGTGTTGCCGAGCGTAAAAATAGAACTCTACTTGAAATGGCACGATGTATGGTTAAAGGAAAGCATCTTCCTCATAAGTTTTGGATGGAAGCGGTCATGTGTGCAAATTATGTGTTGAATCGCTGCCCTACAAAAGCATTGAGAGTCATCACTCCTTATGAGGCTTGGAATGGTCATAAGCCTATGGTTAGTCATATGCATGTGTTTGGTTGTTTGGCATATGCTCTTGTGCCATCACAACAACGTCACAAACTTGATGACAAGGCAAAGAAATGTATATTTGTTGGTTATAGTGCTGAAAGTAAGGGATATCAATTGTACATCCATTGACGAACACAATTATTGTGAGTCGAGATGTGGTATTTGTTGAAAATTCAGTTTTCCCTCTACTTGAATGCAAAAAACTGCCAACAGTTAGCTCACAAGATGTGTTCGATACACTCATGCCTTTGTTCCAAAATGGTGCGCTTGACTATGGCCATGTAGACCAGCCAAGTGAGGTTCAAAGGGCTGAAAATTCCAGCCAAATAGGGCTGAAAATGCAGAGAATTCCAGCCAAACATGGCTGAAAAAATTCAGCCAAAAATTATCAAAACTGTTGGAAATTTCCAGCCACATATGGTGTCGAGGGCGAGACGAGTAAGAAGAGGAAAAAAAGAAAGCAACGAAAGAAACAGCTTCACTAAAAGACAAATCTGAAGATGCATCTCTGCAGGAAGCCCCGCAGGGGCGCACACACCAAGGAAAAGCACGCAGCCGGAAGAAGGAATCAGGGCCAACATGTATCACCTATGTGGATGTTTCAACCTCTTGAGTTGCAGAGGTTTCAGATCAAGGCTTACGAGCTACATCCGCATATGTGCACTAATGGCGTGCGTGGCAAACCGAATCAACCAGGTCCAATGTGTGCAATCAGGACAAACCAGAGCGCCTCTAAAACGTAATGCAAGATCAAGATTCAGACAACACTGACCACTGGGCGCGGGCGCGAAGCAAAGTCTGTCAAGGGACGACAGAGGCGAAGAGGGGGAGAGTGTTGCAGAGCCAAAGAGCGCACAAAGCAGAGAAAAAAGACGGGCCCCAAAATTTTTCCGATTTGGACCACCTATTTTTGTAACATATTCATTTTTGTAATATATTTCCCTTTGTAAAGGCACTAGAGGAGTCCTCTAGATGCATTCCCACAGAAGAATAGAAGCTTACCCATGTAAAATAGTAGAAAATTAGCTCTTAGTGAATAAAGTGCCGGTCACTTGTGTGAAAGGACCATTTTTAGGGCACCAGTATATAAGTCAAATGTGACTCTTTGTAAAAGACTTTTTGCCATTGTGAGAATAGAGAGCACAGAATTTCGAATTTGTGTCTTCTTCCCTCTTCATCTTCTTCTTCGTGAGCTTGTATGCATGTGTAGTGCTTGGAAAGAGTGCTTGTGAGTGTGATCTATCCTTGAGAGTGTTTCTTTGCTGTAGGAAAGGTGTGTGCGAGGTGTAGGAAGCGCTGAAGCGCAGGGAAGTATTTCCGCGATTCAGTATTTCTGTCATAACTTGAAGTATGAGCGTCGGAATTAAGTGAAACCACTGCCATTGGATGCGTCTTCTCGAGAGCTTCGAAACGCATATGCTATTCGCTATGTTTGGAGCTCGGAGCTAGGAGAAAAGTCCAAAATACTGACGGCTGCTGCACCAAGTATCGTTTCGCCTTGACCAACAGTTGAAGCTTGTTAGGATAAGTGTTTTCCTCATTATCACTCTTGAGTAATTCATTTGCATTGACCATTACCCGATTGCATGTCTTCATACACTCGGTTAGGTTAGTATACTCTTCGGATTGATAAATTAAAAGCGTGTATCCCCACTATATGCACTTGTGAGGGGATTGAGGTACAGTCTCTTTCTCCGCAAGTCCCTAAGTTGAAGCTTAGGTCAACACACTTTTTGGCGCCGTTGCCGGGGAGAGTGTTGCAGAGCCAAAGAGCGCACAAAGCAGAGAAGAAAGACGGGCCCCAAAATTTTTCCGATTTGGACCACCTATTTTTGTAACATATTCATTTTTGTAATATATTTCCCTTTGTAAAGGCACTAGAGGAGTCCTCTAGATGCATTCCCACAGAAGAATAGAAGCTTTGTAAAATAGTAGAAAACTAGCTCTTAGTGAATAAAGTGCCGGTCACTTGTGTGAAAGGACCATTTTTAGGGCACCAGTATATAAGTCAAATGTGACTCTTTGTAAAGGACTTTTTGCCATTGTGAGAATAGAGAGCACAGAATTTCGAATTTGTGTCTTCTTCTCTCTTCATCTTCTTCTTCGTGAGCTTGTATGCATGTGTAGTGCTTGGAAAGAGTGCTTGTGAGTGTGATCTATCCTTGAGAGTGTTTCTTTGCTGTAGGAAAGGTGTGTGCGAGGTGTAGGAAGCGCTGAAGCGCAGGGAAGTATTTCCGCGATTCAGTATTTCTGTCATAACTTGAAGTAGGAGCGTCGGAATTGAGTGAAACAACTGCCATTGGATGCGTCTTCTCGAGAGCTTCGAAACGCATATGCTGTTCGCTATGTTTGGAGCTCGGAGCTAGGAGAAAAGTCCAAAATACTGACGGCTGCTGCACCAAGTATCGTTTCGCCTTGACCAACAGTTGAAGCTTGTTAGGATAAGTGTTTTCCTCATTATCACTCTTGAGTAATTCATTTGCATTGACCATTACCTGATTGCATGTTTTCATACACTCGGTTAGGTTAGTATACTCTTCGGATTGATAAATTAAAAGCGTGTATCCCCACTATATGCACTTGTGAGGGGATTGAGGTACAGTCTCTTTCTCCGCAAGTCCCTAAGTTGAAGCTTAGGTCAACACACTTTTTGAAGCTTAGGTCACTAAAAGACAAATCTGAAGATGCATCTCTGCAGGAAGCCCCGCAGGGGCGCACACACCAAGGAAAAGCACGCAGCCGGAAGAAGGAATCAGGGCCAACATGTATCACCTATGTGGATGTTTCAACCTCTTGAGTTGCAGAGGTTTCAGATCAAGGCTTACGAGCTACATCCGCATATGTGCACTAATGGCGTGCGTGGCAAACCGAATCAACTAGGTCCAATGTGTGCAATCAGGACAAACCAGAAGCGCCTCTAAAACGTAATGCAAGATCAAGAATCAGACAACACTGACCACTGGGCGCGTGCGTGAAGCAAAGTCTGTCAAGGGACGACAGAGGCGAAGAGGGGGAGAGTGTTGCAGAGCCAAAGAGCGCACAAAGCAGAGAAAAAAGACGGGCCCCAAAATTTTTCCGATTTGGACCACCTATTTTTATAACATATTCATTTTTGTAATATATTTCCCTTCGTAAAGGCACTAGAGGAGTCCTCTAGATGCATTCCCACAGAAGAATAGAAGCTTACCCATGTAAAATAGTAGAAAACTAGCTCTTAGTGAATAAAGTGCCGGTCACTTGTGTGAAAGGACCATTTTTAGGGCACCAGTATATAAGTCAAATGTGACTCTTTGTAAAGGACTTTTTGCCATTGTGAGAATAGAGAGCACAGAATTTCGAATTTGTGTCTTCTTCCCTCTTCATCTTCTTCTTCGTAAGCTTGTATGCATGTGTAGTGCTTGGAAAGAGTGCTTGTGAGTGTGATCTATCCTTGAGAGTGTTTCTTTGCTGTAGGAAAGGTGTGTGCGAGGTGTAGGAAGCGCTGAAGCGCAGGGAAGTATTTCCGCGATTCAGTATTTCTGTCATAACTTGAAGTAGGAGCGTCGGAATTGAGTGAAACCACTGCCATTGGATGCGTCTTCTCGAGAGCTTCGAAACGCATATGCTATTCGCTATGTTTGGAGCTTGGAGCTAGGAGAAAAGTCCAAAATACTGACGGCTGCTGCACCAAGTATCGTTTCGCCTTGACCAACAGTTGAAGCTTGTTAAGATAAGTGTTTTCCTCATTATCACTCTTGAGTAATTCATTTGCATTGACCATTACCCGATTGCATGTCTTCATACACTCGGTTAGGTTAGTATACTCTTCGGATTGATAAATTAAAAGCGTGTATCCCCACTATATGCACTTGTGAGGGGATTGAGGTACAGTCTCTTTCTCCGCAAGTCCCTAAGTTGAAGCTTAGGTCAACACACTTTTTGGGGCCCGTCTTTTTTCTCTGCTTTGTGCGCTCTTTGGCTCTGCAACACTCTCCCCCTCTTCGCCTCTGTCGTCCCTTGACAGACTTTGCTTCACGCACGCGCCCAGTGGTCAGTGTTGTCTGATTCTTGATCTTGCATTACGTTTTAGAGGCGCTTCTGGTTTGTCCTGATTGCACACATTGGACCTGGTTGATTCGGTTTGCCACGCACGCCATTAGTGCACATATGCGGATGTAGCTCGTAAGCCTTGATCTGAAACCTCTGCAACTCAAGAGGTTGAAACATCCACATAGGTGATACATGTTGGCCCTGATTCCTTCTTCCGGCTGCGTGCTTTTCCTTGGTGTGTGCGCCCCTGCGGGGCTTCCTGCAGAGATGCATCTTCAGATTTGTCTTTTAGTGAAGCTGTTTCTTTCGTTGCTTTCTTTTTTTCCTCTTCTTACTCGTCTCGCCCTCGACACTGCCCCCGTCCTGAACTCTGTCGTCCCCGACAGGCTTTGATAAGCGCCGGGCGTACGTTCTGTATACTTGTTGCTCTGTATCATTTAGCAGATTGGCTTCACGTATCATGATCTGTTTCCATTGTTCAGCTTTTACTCCATCATTGGGCGGTTGTCGGTGATCTGCAAAGAAGCTTAATTCGTAGGCCACAAGTCTGGCATTCAGATTGGATGACATCTTCAAGAATATCTCTGAATCTATTTCAAAAAACCCTGTAAAAAACGCTTCTTCGAATGTCTGCATATACGAGCTTGGCAAAAACATGAGTCTAGAATAATATGCCATTATTGTGGGGCGGCTCGGCATTACTGATAGATCAAAAATGAGTATATATGTGCCTTGATTAATGCCGATGAAGTTCAGAAATGTATACGCTGCATG
Organism: Ceratopteris richardii; assembly: GCA_020310875.1. Classification (NCBI taxonomy): domain Eukaryota; kingdom Viridiplantae; phylum Streptophyta; class Polypodiopsida; order Polypodiales; family Pteridaceae; genus Ceratopteris; species Ceratopteris richardii. The sequence continues at coordinate 133,842,915 of CM035423.1, read as the reverse complement.
TTTGAAGACCTTCAAAACTGTGAGTAGCATACTAAGTATTTTATTTGTCATCTTAACTGCTAAATCTGGTACAGTCGCATAGTTTTGGAGCCAAAACTCTATTGTTTTGATCATATAATCCTCGGTTGGCAAATAGTTATGTGGCGGGCTAGGTAACATCGGATAGTTTAGCCACTGTTTATTAATAGTGCCGCTGCGTTGTGAAGCCAAAAATTCTATTGTATCCCTTCTTCGCGGTATTGGACAAAACGAAGGGTTTACCTGTAATAAGTAAGGTGCGGCTTGCCAGTGCACCCGTAGTGTGGGATGTTTCTCCAAAAATTTTCTCCTCCACACCGGCTGTGCAGCTTCGAACTCTGTTTGAGTGTACATGAATGTGTCATTCTTGAAATTGAGCTGCTCATCTGGACTTTTGTGTGTAACCTTCTTTATATATTGCCTTGTTTTCTCTTTCAACAGTCCATATGGAATGTTGAAAGGCTTGATGATCTTTTCCAAGTCTTTACCTTTGATTTTGGCTTCCTTCATGACCTTGATGACTTCATTCTCAAAATTTTCCGTCAATCGGGACACCACTAGTGCCCGTTCCTTCTGACTTATTTCTGCAGTGTATGGCATTGGATGATCATCATGCATATCTGCCATCTGCTCATGTATTGGAGAATGATAGATCGGTTGAGATAGAGGGCTTACCTCTACCTCGTCAGTAGGATGTTCTTTTTCTGGCACTACTGATGTCCCGATCGGTTCTTTGGCTTTCTGCTGATTTTTTAGCTCTTCAATGCATTCGTCTTTTTCCTTTATCTGTTGTAGGGCCTCCCCGAGTTTTTCTTTGGTGGCTAGGAGCTCCTTACCTATGTCAGCTACGTGATCCATGTTTTCACTGTAGCTCTGTACGAGTTTGGCCTGTGCTGAATTCAGTTGCTTTTTGAGCTCACATATTTCCTGATTGTGCTTATGTTCTGCTTCTTCTCTTATTGCGCGCTCTTGTTTTAGCAAAGGTTCATATTGTGCGAGTTGATCTCTTAATTCATCTTCTTTACTTTCAGTTGACTCATGTTGTTTTATTGGTTGGTCATATAACAGTGATTTCATCAACTCTTTATTTCTGTTCCGTAAAGTATCATTCTCGTCCAGATATAACTTCAGTTGTGTTTCTAGTAGAGTGCTTCTGGTCTTCATTCGTTCTTTTTCTGCTGCAGTAGCATCATATACTTTCTGTAGGTCCTTGAGCTTGTCTTGCAGTTGCTGATGCTGAGTGCTTAATGATTCATATTGCGTTTGTGTTTCTAACAGCTCAGTGTTTTTGGTGGCTATCTCTTTTTGTACCTGAATTAGTTGTGCAGACAACTGTTCACTCATAACTTGAAACTGATTCTTTTCCTTCATGGCTTTGTCGTAGTCTGCATCTATGTCCATCATTTGTTGTTGCGTGTCCATGGCTGTCTGAATCATTTGCTTTACTACCGGTTTTAGCTGCGTCACATCTACATTGAGCCATGTTTTAGGTATTGAGGGTTCTTCTCCGGTAGTCACGTCTTTGCCTTGAGCGATGTGTAATGTGGTATCATGGGGCTGCCTGATCTGAAGTTGAATCCTTGGCTCGGCCCCCATGTTTTCATCATGTCCTTGAGGTGTGTCCTCAGGCACCTCGATTATGGTTTCTTGTTGGAGCTCTCCCGTTTCCTTATTCTTTGGGGTTTGTTCTTCCTCTTTAATAGGTGCTTTGACATGTGTAACCCCAGTAGTCGTATCTTCCTTGATGCTCATTTCTGTAGTGTCATTCAACTGAATGACGTGCTCCTGTTCCTGAGCATCATCCACTTTCTTTTCTTTTTCCTTTTGGTTGTCCGGTGTCACTGCCATTTGATTGACTTCTGGTCCTTCTTCTTCATAAGTTTCCGTCCTGATATCAGTATCTAACGTGTCTTTCTCAGGACTGGATTCCGTATTCGTACTTGAGTCATCAATGCCCAATTCCTGGTATCTTCCTGGTTGTCTTGGAGTCTTGTCTGTACTCTGTTTTTGCTGAACTTGACTTGCTTGTCTATAATGATGTCCTTGGACATTTAGATTCACCTGCCCTTGCATATACTGGTGTGTTTGCTCGAGGGCAGCAGACAAGTCTCTTTTTGAAATCGGCATTGGAGCTGTCGTGATCTTAGGCAAGAGATGCGTTCTCTTAGACTGAGGTGTTGTTTGGGCTTCCTCTTCTCGCAAGCGTTTCGTGCCCCTCATGGGTTTCTGTGTGCTGGTGCCAGCCTCTTCAACCGCAATTACGGTTTTCTTCTTTTTAGGGACCGAAGCTGATTTTGCATACCTTGCTAGCCCTTCTGATGTAGGCATCTCCCGTAAGCAGTGTCTCATGTCTAGGGCTTCATATATCAATAAGGTCAAAGCTGAACCACCGTTCAGGAACTTCTTTTGCCCCCATTTCTTCTGAGCTTCAAACAATCGTTCTTGTACGTAACCTGTGAGATTCACTTTGTTTCCTATCTGTCGCATGGCATGGGAGAGTAACTGAACTACTATCTTCTGAGGTGCACTGTATCTGTTCATGCCAGGAAAACAAAAGTGTTGGTGTACCAAACGTACTGCATCTTCAATATCTATTCTGTTAATCTCCAGGAATGATCTTTTCTTGGGGTCATGGCATTCCTCTTTGACATTAGTAATTCCTTCCTGATTCCATCCAAAGGCTTTATTGATCAATTCATGAGTGAATTGAATTGTCTTCCATGTGCCTACCTTGTCCAAAACCTTTGCTTCTGGAACTGAAATCTTTGTAGCGGCCGGCTGCATGGTATTCATTACCTGCGTACATCTTTGGAAGTCTGGCACGCATATAGGTATTTTCAAAAATGCTTCAATTCCAGCTTGAGTCCATACTTCCTCGATATGTGGTAACCCTTGTATTATGGTCTTGAAATCTTGTGACATGATTGGGAAATAGTGATCCCTGTCCATAATCTTGATGGTTGCCATAAAGAGAAGTTCCGAGATAGGTTGGTCATCTCGAAACCAATGTCCTCTGACCTTGGTTATTGACCCCAATGGAAGAAGTAGTTCCTCTTCCTGCTGTGTAGCTTCTGAGTCCGAAGATGTCATCTGCACTCAATATAGAGGATGAATTAGTATCCATATGTTTTTTCATAAATCCTCCTCCATATGTTGATTAATAATCCGCTGTTGCTCCGAGTGCATGGTGCCGTCCCTTTCCCGTGGGTGTGAGAAAGGTAATACCTGAATTTTTTTCATGTATTTTTATATTTTTTTGCTGAAAAGAAAACATAAAAAGTTAGTACATAGCCGAAGCGGTTAGTGAAATTTTTTGGAGTAATATTTTTAAGTATGTACAAGTGCTCTCCTATTTCCACAGGGAAAATGTGCGTGACTATCCGAAAATAGAAGAAGGACGTGCCGAATGCTTGGCCTTGTAATGTGGCCCTATCATGCATACTTTGGATCTTGGCAACTCCTCATGTGTGCAATTGGAAGTAGTTGCATGCTGTATGCAGGTTGTCTTGTCTTTCGGCACCCATATTTGCTTCACTTGGGAGGACTGTACTGTATTCTCCACCTTTTTGATGAATGTGGTTCGTCTTTGGTAGTATGTCTGCTGATTTTGTTTTGTGAATCTCAAGTCGGTTTGTATTGCATTTGGAGATTCCTTCTTCCTCCAATATGTCCGTTTTCTCGTCTGATGTGTCTGTTGACCCTGTTGAGTATGATAGCTCTTCTGAGGATGTTCCTTGTTTGTAATGGTCGTCCTTTGGGTACATGACTTTGGGATCCAAATCTTTGTTCGATCAGGTTGTGCAGTCATCAGTTTCTTTGGGATCCATATGCTCTTGAGTCGTGTTTGCCTGAAGTGTTCGAAATTCTTTGTCTTCTTATGCAATTGCTCACGCTGCTGTCGAAGACTTTTCTGTTGCTGAAGATAAGCCTTCTTTTGGTCCTTTCTTATCCAAGCTCGTGTAGAATATGGAATGGGGTACACTTTCACGGGTGTAGACTTCACGTCTTGCAGGGGAATAGTCTCTCTTGTGCTTTGTGGTTCTCTGTGCTTGATTTCATGTTCTTGTGCACTCTTGTGACTTTCTATATTCGAAGATGGAGTGCACACAGGACTCACATTATTTCCACATGAAGTACTTGACGATGGGATTCCCATGTTGCTAGTGAACATACTCTCATGACTTTGTTCGTTAAGATGGACTTCTGGCTCTATAATAGCAGCTTTGGGTGGTCGTTCGTCTAGCAAACTATATACTTCACGAGGTCCTATCCTGGCCGAGATGTATCCTAAAGCCAATTGGATGGTTACCTCATATTCATAGATCCAATCTTGGCCTAACACCACATCTTCAAGCAGATCTTGGTCCTGACATACTAAAAGTCTCTGCTCCATTGTGTTGTTCCCCATATGTAAAGGTAAAGTGATCTCACCTATGCATTGAGTAACTTTTCCTCCTATTCCAATTAGCTGCGCCTTCGATGGCCGTAACTCCTCTTTAAGTCTCTGAGACAAGGAAAATCTAATGCAACTTATTGCTGCTCCTGTGTCTATGAGAGCCTCCACTAAGTGGTACTCCTTTCGTCCTGCTCCCAGATTCAAATAAGGCTGTCTTCTTTGTTGTCCAGAGTTTTCAGTGGCTCTAAAATTAGCCATTGGGATGAGTTCTTCTCCTACTCGATATCTCTCATCTCTTCCTCTCATCCACTCTTTCCGTTTTTTGATACGTTCTAGGGCTTCTTGTCTAGCTTCTTCTCGTATGCGTTCTTCTTCCTTTTTCCTACTCTGAGCTCCTAAGAGTCGTGCTAGCATTTGATCCGTTAGAGGCTCCATGAATCTTTTCACTCTGCATCCACTAATGTAGTTGGGAAGAATATCTCCGTCTAGTGTGGCGAGATTGACTGCACCACTAGTAGAGATTCGATTTATAATCATGGGTCCATATCCCCGTTTCTGCAGTTTCTTTGCATGCTGTTTGAGGGCGTATACTAAGACTAAATCGCCTTCTTTCAGTCCCTTGTCTTTTATATGTGCATCATAATAAGCCTTTTGTCTCCGTTTGGCGGCATAAATGCCCGCTACCGCTTGCAATCTAGTCTCGTGCAGCTTTTCAATTTGATCTAATTGCTGAGACAACTCATGACCGTTCCACTCATATTGCTGGGCCACTTTCAGTGTAGGTACTAAGAAGTCAATTGGCAAAATGGCATTTTGCCCGTACACTAGGTTGAAAGGCGTAGTTCCAATGGCCGTTTTATATGCCACTCGGAAGGCCCAAATTGCGTGATGCAATTGTTTGTCCCAATCTGACCTTCCATTGTTGACAATCTTTGTCAATATAGTACAGAGTACTTTGTTGGAACTTTCAGCCTGTCCGTTGGCTTGAGGATGGTATGGGGCTGATTTTTTATGAATCACTAAGAATTCATTCATTAACGATTCAATGACTTCGTTTAAGAAATGCGTTCCTCGATCACTCACTATCTCGATCGGTAGTCCAAAGCGTGTGAATATGTGCTCAAAGAGAAATTTTGTTGTGGTTTGAGCATCATTCTTTCTAGTGGCTTTTGCTTCTACCCACTTAGTCAAGTAGTCGGTGGCTACTATGATGTACTCTGCATGTGATCCTTTCGCAGGTGGATTGATAGGTCCTATGAAATCAATACCCCATTTGGTAAATGCTCTCGCACAAACCATGGGTCTTAAAGGCATGTCATCTCTTCTAATAGGATATTTTGCTCTCTGACATGTTTCACAGCTTCTCACGTATGTCTCTGCGTCCATATGTAGAGTTGGCCACCACAAGCCTGCAAAGAGAATCATCTTGACCGTTCTGTCTGCTGAGAAGTGTCCTCCCGCAGCTCCTGCGTGTGCCATTTCTAATACAGAGAGATATTCATTTTCATGAATGCACAATCTTAGCTGGTTATCCTTCCCGCGTTTAAAGAGTTGTTTTCCTAGGATGACATAATCCTTGCTCTGTTCTTCAAGAGCACGTTTTCTTGCTAGGGTAGCTCCCTCCGGGTACTCTCGAGTTTTCAAGAACTTTACTAAAGGCATGCTCCACCTTGGTGCTATTGTAGAATAGCATAACGTAGAGTTCTCATCTGGGATTTGTTCTTGACAGATTTGACAGTTTGACACATAATGATGTGCATCTCGTTGCATGGTTGGCCAATATATGCCGAATCTCTTGAGTGTTTGCCATGTTCCATTTGCGTTCAAGTGAGTGTTCCATTGATTTATGTGCGCTTTCTGAAGCCACATGTTTTGTTCATCTTCTTCCACACATCTCATCAGTAGTCCGCTTGAATCCTGGTGGTATAAACTTCCAGCAACAATGTGAAGGTTTTTAGTCTTCCACAGATCTTGCTTTCGGTTTGGCGTGATCCCATCTTTAGGTCCATGTGTAAGTACAGGGATCAATTTTTCTGCCCACTGAGGACATACTTCCAGGTTAAAAAGATAGGTGTCTGGCAAATCATCAGGGACTCCGCTAGGTGGCTCTCCGTGTTTTAACCTAGAAAGATGGTCTGCTCTCACATGTGTGTTTCCTTTTTTGACTATTACCTCAAAGTCAAACTCCATTAGTAACAAGAACCATCGCACCAACCTTCCCGTGCTACAAGGTTTATTGACTAAATACAACAAAGCTTGATGGTCTATGAAGAATTTGAATTTGTTGGCTAAGAGGTAATGTCTAAACTTCTTGACTGCGTAAACCATTCCTAAGCCCTCTCTTTCTGTAGTCGTGTAATTTCTTTCGGCTTGGTTTAATTGTCTACTCGCATAAGCGATTGGATGGTCAAGCTTTCCTTCATCAGCCGGTTGAGCCAGGATACATCCAATTGCATAATTCGAAGCGTCAACATGAATATGAAAAGGCTTATTCCAGTTGGGTGATTTTAGAATTGGGGCTGTACTTAGCCTCTTTTTAAGCTCGTTGAAGGCCTTCTCACACTCGTCTGTCCAAGAGAACTGAGTCAATAGACCGTATAAGGGCTTAGCTATTATGGCATACATGTGAATAAACCTACGGTAATATCCACAATGTCCCATAAAGGCTTGTACTTCCTTTACATTTTTGGGTCTTGGTAAGTCCAATATGACTTTAATCTTGTCCTCATCTGTAGATATCCCATTTCTTGAGACTATGTGCCCTAGTATTTTTCCTTGTCTTACCATGAAGACACATTTTTCTGGGTTTAAGCAGACTCTATACTGCCTACATTTGTTGAATATCTTCCTTAATTCCGGTATGTGATCGGGTCTTTGATTGGAATACGTGCAAAGATCATCTACATACACTTCCATGCTTTTTTTCAAAAATTCCTTGAACACGTGACACATTAATCGTTGGAAGGTAGCCGGTGCATTAGTGAGTCCAAAGGGCATCACTCTGAATGCATACACACCCCATTCAGTGGCAAATGCTGTCTTGTGTTGGTCCTCAGTCGCAATAGCCACTTGATTGTATCCGGAGAAACCATCTAGGAAGCTATAGACCTCTTTACCTGCTACTCTCTCCAATAGATGATCCGTAATCGGTAATGGGTAGCTATCACGTATAGTGGCTGCATTCACCTTCTTCAGATTTATGCACACTCTCAATTTTCCATTTTTCTTGGGCACTACCACTAATGGCGATACCCATTCTGTGTGTTCTATCTCGTATATGAATCCAGCATCCAACAACTTATCTATTTCTTCTTTTATCTTGGCTGAATACACCTCATTATAAGTATAAGGTCTCTGTTTGGAAGGTTTGGCTTCGGATGTCATGGGGATTCTATGCGCACATATAGATGGATCTACTCCTTTTAAATCCTTATAAGTCCAAGCAAAGACATCCCGGTATTCTCTTATGAGTCGAATTAACTCTTGCTCTTCTTCCGCTGAGACATCCTGTCCTATGAAAGTACATCGTTCCTCTCCTCCTTCCATGGTCACAACTATTTTCTTAGTTTGCTCTTTATTATCATATGCTATTCCAGGCTGTGCCTCTCTTTTAGGCATTTGAATAGCAATCTTCCTCTCTTCTACTTCGTATTTTTTGAAATGAGCTGGTACCTCAAATTGGTCTTGAAGCTTATTATCGTCATCTTCCAACTCCCTTTCAACTTCTAATTCTTCCTTTTGTGTGAGATCCTTATGTTGTTCGTTGGCAGTGATGTCCATGTTGGTGGTACTAATCCCTAGATCCATAGGTTCTGGTTCCATTTCAATGCTCTCGTAGTCCTCCTTCCAGTCTTTCTCAATTACTTCTCCTTCTTCTGCCTCCTGAAGGACTACCATATACAGACTAATGTCATAACCCTCCTCGTCAATACATTCGTTCATAGTTACCACTTCTTCGTTTACACAAACATCGAGGGTGGCTAAGATTTCCATCCAACCGTGAGGTTCGAATTCTTCGTCTGGAAATACTTGTGGCATATAAGCTGGATCTTGTACCGATCTCTCTACACCTTGTTTCTGCTGCCAACTCTTTCTTCTCTCTTCTTCCTTTTTTGCAGCTTGGCATATCCATAGATGAGTGTCCTCGTTCATCCAGGATTGGTCACTAGAGCCTGCGCTATGAATCGATTGATCGTCTTCCTCTTTATGGACTTGATTCCATTGCAGAGGTGGTACATCTTGATATGTGTACGTATGTAGGTTGATCCTAGTGGTGACTCCTGCGTGTTGTAGGTACACTGCATCCTTTCCCCAGTCTTGTACAACCTTTAGCTGTCTCATGAATGGCCTTCCCAAGATCATCTCATAGTTGCTCGGCCTTTCAAAGTGACATATTGCTAAAGTATGTTCGAATTCCACTCCGCACGTAGTGAAAACTACTCGTTCCAACAATCCTAGGGGTCTTTCCGTATGTCCATCGGCCATCTGAATTTTCATACGTGTTGGTCTCAATGCTGGTTTTCCCCATTTCTCCCAAATTTCTTTGGTAGCAATGCCAACACCAGCTCCTGAATCTAATATGGCTTTGGTTGTGTAACCCCTATAGGTGATTGGTAGACATGTATTTCCTTTGTCCCCTTCACTAAAGTCTCCTACTTTATCCACTGGAATTCTCACCGTTTTCACTTCGTCATCTACCTCCTTCTTTTCTTCCTTGACTTCCCACTGATTGATCAATTTTTCTTTTAGATGTGGTTTTACCTTTAACAGTTCTTCGAATGTTAAGGTGCATGGGATTTTCACCTCTCTAAGGCGTTGTATGATCTCCGATGTTTGAACTGATGGATTCGTTTCTCGTCTCTGTATTGATGGAATGCGATACAATTCTGAGTTGTGCTCGTATTCCCCTGTGTAATTAGGTAGTTCCTTTACATCGTCTTCCACTTCTTTGTCGCTTGCATCCATTGGAAAAATCCCTTCTGAATTACGTTCAGGTATTGAATCCTCTATTTCGTTTTCTGCTTTCAATTCTTCAAAGGGTGGTTCCATTCCCTCCACCTTTTTCCACTTGTCCTCTTGAACTCGCGCCCATAAATCCTTAGTCCAATCTCCTTCTGTTTCAGGGACTATGGATCCTTCCTTTCTCTCAGTGCCAATTTCATCATTCAGAGGCCTATTTACATTAGGCTTTCCCTGATTGTTTAGACACTCTTGGAATTTTTCTTCGCAAATTCGGTTGTTTGGTAAAGGTGATGCGGGCTTTTCTAATGTCTGTTGGGCAACTTCTATCAATTTTTTGCAAATTTCCAATCTTTCTTTCTCTAGGTCACCTCTCGGATATTCTCTCTCGTGTTGTTCTATGGTAGGTCCTGCTTTTATTCTTGCTTTGTATGCCTGAATCCACATAGCTAAATCTTCAGGCATTGGGTCTGCTAATACCGATCCTACCTCCTTCTTTTCTTCCTCCATTTTATTTTCTTCTTCCACTTGTGCTTCTTCTATTGATTTCTGTTTACTCTTTTCATTTTCCTTCTTTTGCAATAACTTTTTTTCTTTTATCCTGTCTCTCCTTTGCTTCCATCTTTGGGATCGTTTACTGGTGATACTTTTTTCTGGTTCTTCTGAGTCTTCTACTCTGTGAGGGATGGGTGTATTTCCCTCTTTGTCACTTTGATTATTTCCTTCGGTTTTATCAGGGTTTTCTCTAGCCTTTGCTCTTGTTATGGCTTTTAATGGTATAGTGTACTCTTTGTCACTCCCTGACGATTCAATTACTTCTATCACGTTAATCTATACGTTAGATGTGACTTTGTTTGGGTTCTTAGGACAATCTCTAAAAAGATGTTCCTTTCCACACTCGCTACAGTAACCTTCCCAAATTCGTTGTGGTGGTGGTGGGTTTGGCAATGTACATTCTCTAATGTAGTGGTCACCTCCACACCTGTAGCATGGTCCTCTAGGTACAGGCGGTCTATTCATTGGTCGAGGTGGCATGGTTGCTCTAGGAGCTCTATACATTAATGGTACATAATCTTGCTCGTAGCTGTATGAACTCTCTGGTGTCTCTATGCCATAAGCATATGGGTCGTATTGTTGCCCATATTCCATTGTTGAGCTCTCATAACCTGGGTATGTTCCTTGACTAGGTTCGTAAAATGAGTCATATGGTTCACTACTAGTCAAAGGTGTAGCTGGCACTATGGCCCTTTCTAAGTTTTCCTCTGGTTGCGCTATTTTAACTGGGACAACGTTCTGAGGGTGGGGCGGTTGTTGTCCTAGCACTGGTTGAGGCTGTGTATATCCCTGGTATGTGTATGGTCGTGGTATTGGTGCCTGTGGCTGATATGAGGGATATCTAAAGGCTTCTCCTTCCTGCTGGTTCTGCGGATATCCATATGGTCTCACATAAGGCTGTGTGGGTCTGGCTGGCCTATTGTAAGGGCAGTTCTCGGTGCTATGGTTTGTGTACCTCTGCTCTATACTGCAATACTGTAGTGGTCCGGGAACAGAGGGTCTATGAGGAGCATAGGCAGGTGGTGGGACTACTCCTCTACTACACAAGTGAGAAGGATGATCCCCTCCGCACTGCATACATCTTCTAAGCATAGGCATTCTCATAGGATTGGTGGGATAATTCCTCTGTCCTTGCATATTCAGTTTTTTTGCTAGCAAGTCGGCAATTTCTTCTACGTTGTTTTTAGGGTTTGATGTGCTACTTGATGACTCTTCACTTTTCACACTACCTTGGGGTATTTTCAAGTCTTCTGCAAGGTTATCCTCTAGGTCTATACATTCCTTCATACACTCTTGCAAAGTTTGAACTCTCTTCACATATACTAATGACCTCAAGGTTCCGTTCAACAGTCCTTCTAAGAACAATGATACCATTTTATTTTGAGTTGGTCTCTCTTCTACGGGACATCTATCCACATACTGCTTGAATCTCCTGGCAGCCAATCTGACTGACTCAGTCGGAGCTTGTTTGAAGCTGTGGATTAATGACGAAGAATTGTTCTTGATTCCAGACTTGGTAAATTCTTCAATCATTTCTTGATACACTTGATCCATGTTCTGGAAGGTATTTGAATCCAATGGCTGAAACCAGGCCAGGGCTGTGTCTGACAGGGTAAGGCCAAAGGACTCATATTGAATCATGAAGTCATCTACCTACTCGGCTCTAACTACTTGTTTAAATTCTGCTATGTGATTATAGGGTTCACTCGAGCCATCATAATGATTTCTCATGCATTTGGCTACTTGAATCGGCCTTAGTCTCCTTCCTGTTTCAGGTTGCCTCGGCATTACGGGGTAATTTGGTCTTCCTATTGGTATGCCTGGTCCTCGTACTACCTGTGGTCTGACTGGAGCATGAACTCCATGTCTAGGGTCAATGGCTGGTTGTGGCCGATAATTAGGATTAGTGGCAGGCATTGCGAATTGAACATGTGGTCTGACAGGGATCTGAGTTTGTTGAGTTTGTTGTGTTTGTCCCGAATGTTGGCTTGAATCATTTTGAGAAGTTCCATGTGGGTTCCGTGAAGTAGTGGCTTGGTCCCTTGGGGGGAACACTGGGATGTACTGATATTTCAGCTCAGCTCTCTCTAATTCAGTGACTGGCCAATACCTTCTGTGATCTTTGTCCAAATATGTGATGATGGTGGGGAATTCAGGATCTTGTAACTCATAGATGGTAACTGGATTAGGAGCAGCTTCCCATATTGAGGAATGGGCTCTGAGCAGGTGCTCCATCCCGTTGATCAAATACACATCTATTAGAGTGTCATCCTGGGGAACTAAGTCTCCTCTACTAACTTTAGTGATTGTTGATCTTCCTCTAGGAGTAGTCACTTGTACTTCAGTTTCATGTCCATTTACGCTTGAAGTATTATTTTCCTCACCACGCTCATTAATGATTTCGGGATGTTCTGTGACCACGTATTGAATGTCTTGTTTATCCATGTACAGTCCTCCTATGTACTTAACTGCCGGTCTTGGCACAATGTAGGCTTCTGAAGCCTTCCTCAGTCTGGCCACTGATCTGTTTAGACCATCCAAATAGATAGGGATCTCATTGAGGTTAGTGTTCACATACTCTAAGGAAGTTCTGTATTCGCCCTCAATGATGGACATTTGGCCAATCATGGGCACAGTGTTTTGCATATCCTCTGAAGCCATGGGGATTTCTCCTTCTGACTCACTGGAGGTCTCAGAATAGTGTGAACGGTTACTTGGTTCGGCAACACTCCCTACGGAAGAAATTACACTTCTTCGGCTTCCTAGGGTTCTTCCTGATCTCAAGTTCATTCACTTAAGAGCTCTGATCGATTCTTGTCCACCTTTGGTCTCTAGAGTTCTAAGTTATGGTTCAGAAGTCTAGGGAAAGCTTAGGCTGGAATGTGACTGAAAGAAAATTTCAAGTCACGATACTTGACTCTCACGACCTCTGAGAAAACGATCGCTGACAAACGATATTTGGAGAAAACGATCGCTGACAGACGACCTTTCCCTAAACGATCTCTGACCGGAAACGATACACGACCTTTCAATGAAACGATCTACGACCTCTGACTGAAACGATCGCTCACAAACGATACTTGATCAAAACGATCGCTGGAAATCGACACTTGGGTCTAAACGATACTTGATCAAAACGATCGCTGGAAAACGATCTTTGACCAAACGATCTCTAGCAAAACGATCTCTGGCAAAAAGCGATACACGACCGACGATCTCTGAGAGAAACGATCGGCGATACTTGGGCTGAAACGACACACGATCTCTCACTAGACGACACACGATACTCGAATATAAACGATCTGCGATCTTCACTAGAAACGATCGACGATACTTAACGGAAACGATACCGATCTTTGACAAGTGTCGCGATCTCCGCCAAACGATCGACGACCGACGACACTCGTGACAAACGATACTCGACCTTTGACCTCTGATCAAAACGATCTCTAGCGAAACGATCTACGACCTCTGTCTGAAACGATCTCTAACGAGGCGATCTCTGTCTGAAACGATCTACGATCTCTATCTGAAACGATCTCTAACGAAACGATCTACGACCGCTGGGAAATATCGCGATACTCAACCGCAGGAGTAAAACGATACTCGACCGCAGGAGCAAAGCGATACTTGACCCTTTTTCAAATTTTTGTGATGTTTTTTGAGATTTAAAGTTTCCCCCTTTCTCACCTAGCTCTTCTCTCTTACCCTCACCCACTGTATCAATCAATGAAAGACTTTTAACCCCCTGAAGCCCCAAACGACACTCAGCGCAGGTCGCTTTTCCCTTTCCTAGGTTGAAATGCTGAAAATTTTTGAGCAAATAGGTGGTTTAGTTTACCTTGGAAGCTCCCATGATCTTTTGGTCCAACTCTTTGCACTGAACTCTCCCCTATTGCTTGCTTTCCTCGAAACGATCGCTGGACTCTCACGATACTCGACACAGCTCTCCACGATACTTGTTCAACAAGTAACTTGAAAATGAAAAATTTTTGGCTTTTATACTTTGGAATTCCTAGCTTACAGAAAAAGGAAAATTCTTGAACAACCCTAAAGCCTACTCTACTCTCCACTCTCTCCTATTCTACCTCTTCTATTTACTTCCCTAATCTATCAACTCACTACACACACTCCAAGAATGAGAAGTAGTAAGTGCGGCTGAAATGACTTACCAAAGAAGAGAAGATTTCCGCTCCTCCAAGTTCTTCAAAGCAAAAAAGCTACTTACCATCACACGAATGCCTCGGTTTGATTCATCACTCCCCGGCAACGGCGCCAAAAAGTGTGTTGACCTAAGCTTCAACTTAGGGACTTGCGGAGAAAGAGACTGTACCTCAATCCCCTCACAAGTGCATATAGTGGGGATACACGCTTTTAATTTATCAATCCGAAGAGTATACTAACCTAACCGAGTGTATGAAGACATGCAATCGGGTAATGGTCAATGCAAATGAATTACTCAAGAGTGATAATGAGGAAAACACTTATCCTAACAAGCTTCAACTGTTGGTCAAGGCGAAACGATACTTGGTGCAGCAGCCGTCAGTATTTTGGACTTTTCTCCTAGCTCCGAGCTCCAAACATAGCGAATAGCATATGCGTTTCGAAGCTCTCGAGAAGACGCATCCAATGGCAGTGGTTTCACTCAATTCCGACGCTCCTACTTCAAGTTATGACAGAAATACTGAATCACGGAAATACTTCCCTGCGCTTCAGCGCTTCCTACACCTCGCACACACCTTTCCTACAGCAAAGAAACACTCTCAAGGATAGATCACACTCACAAGCACTCTTTCCAAGCACTACACATGCATACAAGCTCACGAAGAAGAAGATGAAGAGAGAAGAAGACACAAATTCGAAATTCTGTGCTCTCTATTCTCACAATGGCAAAAAGTCCTTTACAAAGAGTCACATTTGACTTATATACTGGTGCCCTAAAAATGGTCCTTTCACACAAGTGACCGGCACTTTATTCACTAAGAGCTAGTTTTCTACTATTTTACATGGGTAAGCTTCTATTCTTCTGTGGGAATGCATCTAGAGGACTCCTCTAGTGCCTTTACAAAGGGAAATATATTACAAAAATGAATATGTTACAAAAATAGGTGGTCCAAATCGGAAAAATTTTGGGGCCCGTCTTTTTTCTCTGCTTTGTGCGCTCTTTGGCTCTGCAACATATGGCTAAACATTTGTGTCAAAATATGGCTAAAACTGAGCATGAAATTCAGCCCACGCATGATGTACATATTGAAGATGTTTTACATAATGAACACATGTCTATCAAGAGTGCACAATCTATGCCAAAGTGGCTGAAACAAACTTTGCAGGACAGCAAATTGAGTGCACCTTTACTTGGTAGAACAAGATCAAGCTCTCACCATGCATCAAGTAATTTTATGGATTATTCTCTTATTGCTACAGCATGTAATGAAGAGCCACTTTCTTTTGAAGATGCATGTGACGATCCACAATGGATGAGTGCTATGCAATCAGAAATGAATTCCATACATAGGAATGGTACTTGGGAGTTATGTGAATTGCCAAAAGGAAAGAATGCCATTGGTACAAAGTGGGTTTATAAGATTAAGAGAAAATCTGATGGTAGCATTGATCGCTACAAAGCTCGATTGGTTGCCAAAGGATATGCACAGCAATATGGCATTGACTATGAGGAAACGTTTGCACCTACTTCACGCATGACTACCATTCGTACCGTGGTTGCATTGGCTGCCCATCGATGTTGGAAAGTGCATCAATTGGACATAAAAACAGCCTTCTTGAATGGTGATTTGCAAGAAGAGGTTTATGTGAAGCAACCTCCTGGATTTGTTATGAAAGGGAAAGAGCATATGGTTTGTCGCTTGCATAAAGCCTTGTATGGTCTCAAGCAAGCTCCACGTGCATGGTATGACAAAATACATAAGCACTTGATTGCTCTTGGCTTCACATGTAGTCCGATTGAAAGCACACTCTATGGACGCAAAAATGGGGCTGATCTTATAGTGCTTATTCTTTATGTCGATGACATACTCTTGACTGGGTCATGTGATGCAAAACTTGACATTCTTATGGATGATTTGCAGCATACTTTTGATGTCTTATCTTGGTCTCTTGAGCTACTAACTTGGCATCCAGTTTGTATCCGTTGAGGGGTGTTGCTCTAGCACAATGGTGAGAACCACGTTAAGAAGCTCCACCTCCTTAATGTCAATCCGCGGAAGAGATAGGAGTGATATGAAGATCGTGAATGTGAGATGAAGTGAGAGTGAAGGTGAGAAGCACCAAGATGCACACACACATACACACACACAATGAAGAGACAAGCAAGACACAATGGAAGGTGGGAAATTAGCTCTATTACTCAAGAACACTATTACAAGCTCAAAATAGCTCTAAGCTCACACTTGCTAACACTAACCAACCTCAAAAATGAGCTCTCTAGCTCTTTTTTATAGTTTCTAGACTAGTTTTGACCGGTTTCACATCTAGTGACCGGCATAGTTAAAAATTAGGTCCTAGATGCTATTTGGAAGGGTAAACAGTGTCTAAAAATAACGAAAATTGATACGCTTGTTCTACCTAAGCTCCTCAAGCTCGAGGACTCCTCGGCTTGCACAAAATGGAGCTATGGATTACAAAATGGGGTTTTCTATGTTACATATGTTACAATAGTGATAAAAATCATTGTTGGAGGTTTTTGGAAAGTATTTGAAAACATAATTCTTTGAAAAACGATTCGACTGGCTCCCTGCTCTGTCGTTACATGCTTCCGTGTCGTCTGTGCCTCTGGCTGCTTCCAACACCCCCCTCCCTCTTGCTTCTGTCGTCCCTGACAGAACCTTGCTGTGAGGTCTGCCGGATATAGTTCTGTAGGAGGTCTTGAGCGAGGGTGTGCTCGGAGATACGAATGCCTCGGGCCAGATCTGCCTCGAGTTTCTCCCAGTCGATTGGTTGCGGTTCTTCCGGTGGCGGGAGCTGATAGTGTGTGGAATAGACCATTCGTTCACAGGCAAATAATTGTAATAAATGTGTAGGCCTGCTTATGAATACCTCTGAATGGTATTCCCAGAAGCCGGTTGTGAACATCTCTTCGAACGTCTGCTTGTAGCACGCCGGTAGGTACTTTATTCTGTAGTGCCAGGCATAACACACCCGTATCGATGGCGTTGTACTCATATCATATACCAGGTCAAAATTGCCATGCTCAAAGCCCGAGGTGTTGACATGGGGTGCCTTGACGCGTCAGAAGACTTTAAAAATCATTTGCATCATGTCAAAGATTTTGACAGTCATATGCGCCGCTATATCGTCCATATGCTTTAATCTAGGGAGCCAGTGGCGAATTGTAGCCATCATGTAGCCAACGGTTGGTAACTCAATGGGTGGCTTAAAATAGGGGTAATTCAACCAGTCTTGGCACTGCTTATTGTTTTGTACCTTAATAGCAAAGGCAGTCCAGGAGTGGCGTCGTGGCACTGGTCCCCAACACGGGTTATACTTCAAATGCAAAGGTGCCTTTACCCATGTACTCATCATCTCTGGATACTGCTGTAGTAAATCTTTTCGCCACTCTGGTTGATAGATCCTTCCTTTCTGTGCATCTAGTGGCAAATCATCCGCCTCGAATTGAGTTGCATGTGATGGTTTCTTACTTGTCTCTTTCTCAATGGCTAATTGGTATTCGGCCATTAACATGAAATACGGTTTATACTGTAGCTCGTGCCCAGATATGTATCGTCGCGGGGCCAAATGAGCAAAGAATGGAGACTGTAATATCTTTTCTTCTATCATCGCCATGGCATGTAATTGTGCCTCTACTCTCGCTGAGTGCGTTGTTCCAAGTTCCTCAATAGTCTTCATCCACGCGGGGGTCGGAAGTTCGTACGTCATCTGGCCCTCGGTCGTGACGCGTCCGCCTGGGATGGGTTGTGGCTCGTACGCTTCTTCAAACGTTTCCTCCACCGGGATGGTGACCGTTTCTTCCTCAGCTGGAAGCTCAGGTGGGGAATCTGGCCTTGGTGGCGCTTCATATACTGCAATCCTTGATTCAAGGGTCGATACCTGGGCCCGTAATGAGTTGAGTTCCTCTAGGAGGTCAGGAGAGGGGTCCACAGGTGCTGGTATGTCTTGGTGTGCCGGTTCTCGTAACTGGAGTAATTTGTGATCTTCTTTGAGTTTCTGTAACTCCTTGTTCATGCGGTCGTATTCATCTAGTAATCTTACATGATCGTCTAACAGCATCCTCATCGAGTCTGAAGGAATGGCTTTGAACCTGCTAGGACTGAGTGGTTGGTCTGGGTGGTCGAGCGCTGCTTCTAAGTTTTCTCGGTTCTGATCCTGTAAGCGCTGGTTTTCTTCCTTGGCGGCTGCTAGGTGTCTTCGTAGTAAGCCCATGTTTCGTGTTAGTGTTGCATTGCGGACTGTGTGGGCTCTTAATAAGTTATCCAGGTCAGCAATTGCTTCCTTGGTCTTGTCTGGTGATGTCGTCGGTCTGGGTTCCTCTGTTGTGGTTGACTCGTTCGTGGTTGGGTTTGAGAGGTCCATTGGACGCTCTTCTTTGGAAAAGAAGGGAGATCCAACACTTGCGTGACCTGCCCATTAGGAAGTGATTCGTTATTTATCTTTAATCTAGGCCAGTCCATAGCAAGTTTGGAAGGATGAGCACCGTAGGGTGTTGTGCTCATTTTGCCGCTGATGCAACCCACCTGACCGCTGATTGTGTTCATCTGCCCTAGCGGTTGGGTAGCTGCCCCTTCTAGTTTGCAGGAAGCCCCAGGGAAGATCTCCTGTCGTTCTTCTGATTGACAATTGTCCCTAGCCAAGCCCGAGTGGGTTGGAGTAGACGTAACGTGACTGGTCTGACCCAAGATCTTCCGGTCTTCCGTCGCATGCGTTTCATAGGGTCTAGGGTTACAAACCTCAATCGGAATGCCGTTAGGGAAGTCAAGCGGTATCACTCGCTTCTGTTCTAAGGTTCCAATCTGTAAGGAGCCTTGTCTAAGATTTAGGTCCACTGAGTGATCGTATAGCCAATCTTGGCCAAGGATTAGGGGTTCTATCAGGTCGTCATCATGGCACACTAGTAGCTTCGCTGTCATGGTCACATCCTTAATGAGGATAGGAAGGTCCACCTCACCCATGCAAGGGGTTTCCATGCCTCTTAGGCCTATGAGGTATGCCTCAATTGGCCGCATTTCTATTCCTGAATCCTTATAGTGGGACCATCTAATAGCACTAGTCGCAGCACCTGAGTCAATTAGAGCCCTGAGCTCTTGGCAAGGGTTGTCGTGCCCTAGCCTGACTGTAATGAATGGTCTCCTGTCCACTATACTAGGATGAGTGGTTGACTTTACTTGACACATGGCCATGGGATATCTGGGTGTAGTTTCCAGAGGGTTATAATGTTCTCTCCCTAGTCCTTGTCTTCTTAACTTCATGCGTTTAATGCGTTCTATTGCTTCTGCCTGAGCTTCCACTCTTATTCTATTTTCTTCCTCCTTACGCTTCTTTGCCAACGTGAGTCGTCTAAGCATATCCTCAGTAAGAGGTTCCTGATATAGCTTGACTCTATTGCCACTAATATAATTAGGCATTATATCTCCTTCTAAAGTGGCTAATTGTACTGCTCCACTTGTTGAGAGTCTGTTAATGATCATAGGTCCATAACCTCGCTTTTCTAACTTACGTGCGTGTTGCTTTAGCGTATATACTAGAACTAAATCTCCTTCTTTTAGGCCTTTATCTTTCACATGTGCATCAAAATATGCTTTCTGTCGTTTCTTTGCTGCATATATTCCTGCTGCTGCCTTTAGCCTGGTTTCTCCTAATCGTTCCAAGTCCATTATTCTCGCTGATAATTCATGGCCGGTCCACTGATGTTCTTGTGCAACCTTAAGGGTCGGTATCAAGAAGTCCAAAGGAAGCACAGCATTCTGACCAAAAACCATCTGAAAGGGAGTTGCATTGAGTACAGTCTTGTAGGCCACTCGATATGCCCAAACAGCGTGGTGTAACTGTTTGTCCCAATCTGAACGTTTATTGTTCACGAGTTTCGTCAGTACGTTACAAAGGATCTTATTAGTGCTTTCAGCCTGACCATTGGCCTGAGGATGATATGGTGCGGATTTCTTGTGAATCACCATAAAATCCTATAACAAATATTCAATGACTTGGTTTAGAAAGTGAGTGCCTCGATCGCTCACTAACTCTATAGGCAATCCATATCTTGTAAAGACATTTTCAAATAAGAATTTTGCAGTAGTGTGTGCATCATTCTTTTTCATGGCTTTTGCCTCTACCCATTTCGTAAGATAATCTGTGGCAACAATAATGTATTCAACATGTGTACCTTTTTCAGGGGGGTTAATGGGTCCTACAAAGTCTATACCCCACTTAGAAAATGCACGTCCTCCCATCATGGGTTTCAATGGCATTTCATCTCTGCGAGTAGGAAACTGAGTTGTTTGGCACACATCACATCTCTTTACATAGGTATGAGCATCCATGTGAAGAGTGGGCCACCATAATCCTGCAAAGAGGATGGCTTTGATTATCCTATCGGGTCCAAAATGACCTCCTGCAACACCTTGGTGTGCAGTCTCTAGTATGCTCAGATAATCGCTTTCATGAACACATTGTCTTAGATATCCATCTCGTCCTCTTTTGTATAGGTTATCGCCAATAAGTGAATAACCTTGAGCTTCCTGCTCTAGACTGCATTGTCGAGCTAAGGTCATTCCTTGAGGGAATGTCTTCGTCCTCAAGTATGTCACTAATTGTTCACTCCAGTCTGGTGTGAGAGACACGTGATATAATGTAGCATGCTCTACTGGTGGTCTTTCACAACAATCATGGCATTCTTTACACAACTTGTAGACATCTGCTTCCATTGAAGGCCAATATACTCCTAATCTATGCAGAGTCTGTAGTGTTCGATGTTTTGAGTGATGTTGCTTTAATGCACCTATGTGTGCTAATTGCAACCAATTCGCATGTTCTGATTCATCTACACAACAAGCAAGAATCTTTTGATTATCCTGTTTATATATGCTTCCTGCCATTATTTGGTATCTCTGAGACTTGGTAATCTCTCCCTCTTTGATCTTTATCCTAGGATTCTTGGGTCCATATGTGAGAATAGGGACTATAGGCTTAGCCCATTCTGGTGCTATCTCAAGATTAAACAAGTATGCATCTGGTAGATCATCTGCTACTCCTTGAGGAGCTTCTCCTGAGGTTAATCTTGAAAGGTGGTCAGCTCTAAGATGTGTCTTTCCTTTCCTGACTACGACTTCAAAATCATACTCCATGAGTAATAGAAACCAACGTATCAATCGTCCTGTGTTACATGGTTTGTTGACTAAGTACAATAGGGCTTGATGATCTGTAAAGAACTTGAATTTGTTGGCCAACAAGTAGTGCCTAAACTTCTTTACTGCGTAGATCATCCCTAATCCTTCTCGTTCCGTCGTGGTGTAATTTCTTTCTGCTGCGTTCAATTGTCTGCTCGCGTAAGCTATGGGGAGATCTATGTTACCTTCATTCGTGGGTTGTGCTAACACACATCCTATGGCGTAATTGGATGCATCCACATGTACATGGAATGGCTTACTCCAATCTGGTGTAGTCAATATAGGTGCTGAGCACAAGCGTCGTTTAAGTTCATTGAATGAATTTTCACATTCATCTGTCCATTCAAAGTTGGTTAAAAGAGAGTACAAAGGCTTGGCTATGATTGCATACATGTGTATGAATCTCCTATAATAACCGCAATGGCCCATAAATGCCTGTACCTCTTTCACATTAGTTGGTCTAGGTAATTCTGCAATTACCTTCACCTTTTCTTCATCCGTAGAGATTCCATTTTTTTGACACAATGTGTCCTAGAATTTTGCCTTGTCTGACCATGAAAATGCATTTTTCTGGGTTCAAACAAACCTGATATTCTTGACATTTGTCAAATATTTGTCTTAACTCTGGGATATGCGTCTGTCTTACATTTGAATGAGCACATAAGTCATCGACATAAACTTCCAAGCTCTTGCGTAAGAATTCCTTAAAAACATGACACATGAGTCGCTGGAAAGTGGCGGGTGCATTTGTTAAGCCAAATGGCATCACACGAAATGCAAATATGCCCCATTCAGTGGCAAAAGCCGTCTTGTGTTGATCTTCTGGAGCAATGGCTACTTGATTATAGCCTGAGAATCCATCAAGAAAGCTGTAAACTTCCTTGCCTGCAACTCTTTCCAATAGATGTTCCGTGATAGGAAGAGGATAACTATCTCTAATTGTTGCGGCATTAACTTTTTTAAGGTTAATACACACACGCAATTTTCCATTCTTCTTGGGCACAACCACAATGGGAGATACCCATTCGGTATGCTCAATTTTGTAAATGAATCCTGCTTCTATCAAGCGATCTATCTCCTCTTTAATCTTCGCAGCGTAGTTATCATTGTACGTGTACGGTTCTGTTTTGTCGGTTTTGCATCTGGAGTCATGGGGATTCTATGAGAACATATATCTGGATCTACTCCTTTCAAATCTTTGTAACTCCAAGCAAAAATATCTCTATATTCGCGCAATAGGGCAACTAGCTCTTCTTCTTCTTCAGTTGTCAAATCATGCCCTATGTATGTACATTTTTCTTCTTCTCCTTCGATAGCAACTATTATTTTCTTGGTTTTCTCTCGGTTATCATATACTTGTCCGTCATTCGCCTTTCTATTAGGCATTCGTACCATGATCCTTCTATCTTCGATTTCATATTTCTTGAAGTTCTCGGATACTTCAAATAAAGATTCTTCTTTTTCTAACATGGTTTCTTTCTTCTTTCTTTTCTTGCCTTCACTCTTGTTAGTCACTTCCGTGGCTAACCTCACCTCATTCGTAATTTCCTCGTGTCTCTGAGTGTGAGTCTCTACCTCGTGAAAATATTCTTCCTCTGATGCAAAGGGAGAATCCATGATAGTTGATTCTAAATCAAAATCGCTTGCCTCCTCAAATGCATCAGTGTTAGGTTCACACTCTTCTAAAATTGCATCGCACATGATTGGCTCTATCGTGAAAACTGAGATATCATAGCCATCCTCGTCACAGTGGGGTGTCCATTGTTCTTCATTGATGGCTACGTCCATGGTTGCTAGGATTTCTGCCCAACCATGGGGTTCAAACTCTTCGTCTGGGAATACTACAGGTGCGTAGGCTGGATCTTGAAGTGTTCGTGGATGTTGTTCTGCACCTAAGGTCCTAGCTTCTAACCTTTCTTCCTCTTGTTTTGCTACTTTACACATCCATAAATGGGTATCCTCATGCAACCAAGAAGGATCTGATTCTAATGAGTGCACGGATTCCGTCTCTACTGGTGTCTTATGGATGGTATTCCATTGTATTGGGGGTACATCTCTATGTGAATAGTCTTTAAGATTGACTTTGGTAGTCACTCCTAAATGTTGCAAGTACAAAGAATTAGTTCCCCAATCTTGTACAATTTGCAACTGACGCATGAATGGTCATCCCACTATCATCTCATAAGCATGATTTTTTGCAAAGTCACAAATGGCAAAGGTATGCTCAAATTCTACACCACAAGTGGTGAGAGATATGCCTTCTAGTAAGCCTAATGGTTTTTCTATGTGTCCATCAGCCATTTGTAGCTTCATCCTGGTGGGTCTCAATGCTGGCTTACCCCAACGTTTCCATAAAGCGGTGGTAGCTATGGCTACTCCGGCTCCTGTATCTAAGATGGCTTTCGTGGTGTAGCCCTGATGGGTTATTGGAAGATAAGTGTTACCTTCCTCTCCTTCGCTTACATCTCCAATCTTTTCTACGGGTATCTCTGGTACCTTATTTTGTGATCCTATTTGTGAGGGAGTAGTAGCAAGCTCAGGGAATTGATTTGCTACATGTTTCCACAATTCTGGTTTTATCTTCAGCAGCTCCTCTAGAGTGAGATTACATTGTACTTTAGTGTTCTTGATCACTTCCGTGTTTCTAGGGATTACTGATTCTTCATTCCTCACTATTATCGTGGGTGCTCTCATACTAATAGACTTTGCCTCCCAAGGTCCTGTGAACTGAGGTAATTCTTGTAAAGAATTAGATTCAAATCCTGTGTTTTCACTCAGTTGTTCCTCCTCTACCTCATCGTATATAGAGGGAATGTCTTGGGGAAATTGCTCTTGCAAGTCATCTATTTCTTGAATAGGAGGATGGGTTCCTTGTTCCTTTCTCCATTTCTCTTCTTGTATTTCTCTCAAAAATTCATGTGAATATTTATGTATGGAAGACAAATTGTCTTGACTTTCTGAGTTGGGTACTTGAGACAGGGATGGCGCATTCCTTTCCTGTGTCTCTGGGACAATAGGGTTCCTAGGCTGATCCTTTTTCTCTTTGCTTTCAATCAAATATTCTAGCCTCTCCATTAGTCCTTGAAAGTGTAATTCCGGTTTTGCCATGTTATTCCAATTAAGATATCTAGAGGCTTCGAACAAAGCTTGTGCTAGTTCTACCATCTTCATGCACAATTTAGTTCTCTCAATTTCTAGATTAGCTCGAGGGTAGTTTTTGTTCATTTCAGCTACCTGAGGTCCCTCTTTTAATCTAGCCTGATATGCACGAAACATCATGTCTAGATTTTCTGGTATGGGTTCCGCTAAAACTGATCTTGATTTTTGAGCTGGATTCTCTTGATTCAATTCTTGTGAAGTCAATTCTTGGATTTTGGCTCTAGATTCCTTCAAACTTCCTTCCAACTCACTTATCTTTTTACTCCACTTTCTCTTAATTCTTTCTCTAGAATCTTTCCAAGATTTTGTCTTTTTACTGCTAGATTCTGCAACTTCACTACTTCCGGCTACTTTCTCCTGATTAAGCTGTTGGTTCTGTAAGAGCGCCTGGGCTCTTGTTATAGCTTGGATAGGCACGTATGTAGGGTTGGATCCATCTGCGTTATTTACAATACCTATCACATTGATCGGTGTCACATTCGAAGCGTTAACAGGTTTCTTAGGACAATCTTTTATGATGTGCTCTTTACCACAATCAGCACAAAAGCCTTGGATATTATAGTACTGTGATTGTCCTACTATCGGGGGATGTGGACACTCCTTTATGAAATGATCTCCTTGGCACCTAAAGCATGGTCCTCTAGGGCCGTGTGGTCTTTGTTGTCTCAATTAGGGCCGTGGATTTGGGTTTGTGTACATCACATGAGCGTAGTCGGGCTCCCAACTAGGTTCCACTGATGGACTATCATAATGATATGTCTCCACATGTTCTGGTGACTCCGTGTAATATGCAGGTGGACTATCTACATGCGTAGAGTCAAAACTGTTCGAATTCGAGTCACTCTCTGTGATCAAAGGTGAAGAAGGCACTAAGGCCCTACTTAGGTTCTCTTCTGCAGCAACGTATTTGACTGAGATGACATTCGCTGGTGGGGGTGGCTGCTGAGCTAAGACAGGTTGAGGTCTCTGTTGAGCCTGGTATGGGTAGTTCTGAGGAGGCCTATAGTAATAAGGTTGAGCATTGTATTGGCCTTGATACCTACCTGGCTGCGGGTATGCTTGCGGGTAGTTTTGTCTCACGGTTTGTTTGTTGTACGGGCAGTCCTGAGCCGTATGATTCGTGTATCTTCTCTCAATTGTACAGTATTGGCCACTAGGGTTGGCTTGTGGTTGTGGTGCATTGGGACATACATTTGCCATATGATCACCACCACAGGTGTAACAACGCTTGTTCATTAGCACCCTAGGTTTACTAGAAACTACTAGTTTCTGGGCCACTTTTTCTGCGAGGTCTTCTATCGAGCTAGACAATTTTGTGGATGCTAGAGATGAACAGTCTGAATCCTTATAGACCTTTGAGAGTTCCAACTCGTCTCCTAAGTTGTCCTCAATGTCTATACAAATTCTTAGACATTGCTCTAGCGTTCTGGGTTCTTTTAGGTACACGTAGGAGCGTAGTTTAGAGCTCAACAAGCCATCTAAAACAATGACACTTGCTTGGCTTGTGAGGGTAGCTCTTGCATTGGACATCGTTCAACATATTGTCTAAACCTACGTCCTGCCAGTCTTACGGTTTCTTGAGGGGTCTGTTTGAAGCTATGAATCAACGAAGACGCGTCATGTCTAATCCCACTTTTCAAGAATTCAGTGATGAATGACTCTAAAAAGTGATGGATGTCTCTAAATTGCCTTTGTTGCAATGGTTGGAACCAAGTTAAAGCGGTATTCTTTAACGTTAGTCCAAATGCATTGTATTGCGTGAACATGTCTTCAACTTGTTCGGCTCTTAGTACTTGCTTGAATTCTGCGACGTGGTCATAGGGATCTCCTGTCCCATCAAAGTAATTCTTCATTGATTTTACTAACTGTGTGGGTCTCAATATTCTTGCGTGCTCGCGTGGTCTAGGTAGAGGAAAATCATCTCTACCACCTAGTACTCCATGATCTCTTTGTCTATCCGCTCTATTAGTGTTCGTTGTTGTTCTATCTCTCCCTATGGGGTGATTAAAGCTTACTTCCGGTCTCTCTTTATTTCCCTCTCTTTGATTTCCATGGGCTGAGGATGTTCCTGCCCCTTGTTGACTTGTATTCATGTTCGTTCTAGATGGAGGGAATACCAATTCACCTCTCCATGTGTATGTGTTTTTAGTGCGGTCAGGTACCACAAAGACTCTTTCTGAAGTCTCATCCAAGTATACAACCTTTCCAGGTGTATCCGGGTCCTTGAACTCGTATATAGTGATGATACCTACCTCACTAAGTATTTCGGTCTTGTATCTCCAAAAGGCTTCATCAGTTTCTTTATTTACAAACAACTCTATGCTTCTGTTGTCCTGAGGGATCCAATCCGGGATTAGTACTCGTGTCAGTACAGATTTCCCTCTAGGTGTTCTAGGCTCTTCTAATGGTTCTTTTCCTTGAGATTTTGCTTCCGTCTCTGGTTGAATCACGCCAAACTCATTCGTATTGTTTGGCTGCGTACTTAAGATGTACATCGTTCCTTCTTTGTCTATGTACGCGTCTCTCTCGAATTTCACCACTGGACGTTCCAATCCAATGGGTTGATCGGAGTTGTGCATTTGCACCACTTGCCTTCGCAAACCATCCTCATAGATGCGAGCACCTAATCGGTTAGTTCGGAGAAACTCTAGTTGTGTTCTATAGGGTCCTTCTGGTTTTTCTAAATAGGCTACATTCCACCCTCCTTCTGGTCTTTCTGTGCTAAATGCCATTTCTGAATCACTAGTATCTGAGCTCTCGTAGGGATAACTAGTGTTCAATTGTTGAGCCCACGATCGTGCAGTAGTTCTTACACTTGCCTCTGATGATCTAAGGCTTCGTCGGTCTGACTTACCTATATGTTTGCCCGATCTAAGGTTCATTAATTTTGTTCCTTGCACACTCAGTACATGCTCAGATCGTCAAAGATTCTTTGTTATTACTTTCTTGATTCTTTTTAGATTTCTTTAGATTCTTGTCTTAATGTATGCGTCAGGAATTCAACTTTCCGTGGTACTTTGAGTTCTCGTTCCGTCAGACTTATGTTCTTAATTCGCTCTTGAGGCGTTCCTATCGTCTTTAATCCACAACACTACCGTTTAGCCTAAGCTAAGAATTGACTGAGGGGGTTGAGTAATCTTCCAACCTCGAGTCAGCTTTTCTGGTTGCTCTGATGCCCAAGAAGCCGCACTTCCCAAGCTTTATGCCCTTCACTGCCTTGCCTTGGTTGCCTTCGATTGCCCTTGCTAGACCTGGAAAAATTCAATATTAGACCAATTCACAGTTGGATGATCAAGCACTTGAGTATATACACCTTTTAAGTCCCTTCCCTTTTGCCCAACTTTTCAATGTTTGCCCCCTGGCTTCCTAGTCCCACACTAGGTCAACCTCAAAATAGCTTGTCTAAAAATAGACGTGTCCTTTAAGAAAAAAACAGTTGAGGTCACGTAGTACTCGTCAAGAGCTTTCTAATGAGCTATTAAGCTCAAAAAACGGACTTCGGATGAAAAAGTTATGACCGTTCAGGCCCTGGGGGGTAAAAACTCACAAACAGGTTTTTCTCCAAATATGAGCTAAGGGGTCTCCTATGAGTCTAATCACCCGAAAATTTCCCAAAAATAGCTTCAAAATTGGCCAAAAAATGAAACCCTAAAATTTGCGATGGGGGTGCACAATCGCGATGGTCTGAGACAATCGCGATGGTCTAGGACCGTCGCGATGGCGTGAGGGTGAACCGTCGCGATGGTCTAGACGTGAATGATCGCGATGGCATGAAGGTGAGCAATCGCGATGGCGTGATGCACGAACCGTCGCGATGGTCTGAAGTGAACCGTTGCGATGGCGTGAAAATGGACAATCGCGATGGCGTGACAGTGGACAATCGCGATGGCGTCAGTCAACGGTCAACGTGAACAATCGCGATGGTCCAAAGTGAACCGTCGCGATGGTCACAGATGCGATGGCTTGAGCAAATCGCGATGGTGTCTGGGCACGATGGCTTGAGCCAATCGGGATGGTCCAAATTTTTGAAGTGTCGCGATGGTGTGAGGGTGTCGTCGCGATGGTCCAAAAAGTGAACCGTCGCGATGGTCTAGCTTGCCACGTGGCACCGTCGGCGCGATGGCGTGAGCCAATCGCGATGGTGTGGGGTCAACCGAGCAATCGCGATGGTCCGCGAACCGTCGCGATGGTCCAAATGAACCGTCACGATGGCATGAGACTGTCGCGATGGTCCGGCCGAGCCGTCGCGATGGCGTGAGCCAATCGCGATGGTCTGAGACCGTCGCGATGGTCCACCAAAATGCAAATTTTTGAGATGCAGCTATGGATTCCTGTAGGCGCAGGTGTGCTCTTCACGCTGGTGTGGTCGCCTTCTCCAAATTCCGAACTTTGTAGACCATCGCGATGGTCTGACACAGACGGAAATTTCTGACAGAAACTGAAGTTTTTACCTTTTTGCAACCTTCCTGATGCACTAGAGCTCTGTACCTGCAAGAAAACTCAAGAAAACCAAAGTACACACAAGCACAAAAGCTCTCTCTCACTCTCTCGCATGCACAAATGAGGGGAAATGAGGGGAATGGGTGGATATGGTGAATTTTCTGATTTTTTTGGAGATGAAGATGATGATGCGGTGATGAAGATGGAGTGTGGGGGAGGTGAAAAACACTAACAACTAAGTAAAAACAACAACAAAAACTAAAATTTTTACCTTCCAACGCCACTTCTTGCTATACTCTTACCATCACACATTCGTCCTAGACTCGATCCCCGGCAACGGCGCCAAATTTGGTGTTGCTCTAGCACAATGGTGAGAACCACATTAAGAAGCTCCACCTCCTTAATGTCAATCCGCGGAAGAGATAGGAGTGATATGAAGATCGTGAATGTGAGATGAAGTGAGAGTGAAGGTGAGAAGCACCAAGATGCACACACACATACACACACACAATGAAGAGACAAGCAAGACACAATGGAAGGTGGGAAATTAGCTCTATTACTCAAGAACACTATTACAAGCTCAAAATAGCTCTAAGCTCACACTTGCTAACACTAACCAACCTCAAAAATGAGCTCTCTAGCTCTTTTTTATAGTTTCTAGACTAGTTTTGACCGGTTTCACATCTAGTGACCGGCATAGTTAAAAATTAGGTCCTAGATGCTATTTGGAAGGGTAAACGATGTCTAAAAATAACGAAAATTGATACGCTTGTTCTACCTAAGCTCCTCAAGCTCGAGGACTCCTCGGCTTGCACAAAATGGAGCTATGGATTACAAAATGGGGTTTTCTATGTTACATATGTTACAATAGTGATAAAAATCATTGTTGGAGGTTTTTGGAAAGTATTTGAAAACATAATTCTTTGAAAAACGATTCGACTGGCTCCCTGCTCTGTCGTTACATGCTTCCGTGTCGTCTGTGCCTCTGGCTGCTTCCAACAAGGGGGGAATTGTTATGCATCAAGCAAAGTATGTTGAAAAACTACTTCAGCGTTTTGACTTTGAGGATTGTAAGCCAGTTTCCACACCAGTTGAGACAGGATTCAGGTTCTCAGTTGAGGATTCCAGTGATGCATTTGACACTTCTCTTTATCAGCAAGCTGTGGGATGTCTTATATATGCATGCAACACAAGGCCGGATATACAGTATGCAGTTTCCCAATTGAGTCGATTCATGCATAGCCCTGGCACTAAGCATTGGCAAGCGGTGAAACGTGTGTTTAGATATCTTCGAGGCACTTTGAGCTTAGGTCTCTTTTATGGCAGAGATGTTCAGCCATTCTTGCATGCTTTTACAGATAGTGATTGGGCTGGTTGTTATGATAATCGCGTGTCCACTAGTGGTAATTGCTTTTTCCTTGGAGACTCATGCATATCTTGGTTGAGTAAGAAGCAACCTACAGTGGCGACATCGAGTTGTGAAGCTGAGTACAGGGCAGTTTTCACAGCTACAGTGGAGTGTATATGGCTGAGACGCCTATTGATGGATCTTTGCATGGAGATTGATGCTGCTACGCATATTCTCACAGATAGTCCCAGTGTTTTATGCACGGACCAAACATATTGAGGTGCATTATCACTATGTGAGAGAGCGCCTTCATGCAGGAGATATTGATTTGGTATATGTGCCTACACAAGATAATGTGGCAGACATATTCACCAAAGCTCTTCTACGAGAAAAGTTTGAAGGTTTTCGCAAAGCTTTAGGCTTATTACCTTGTGGGGGCTGATCTGTCACTCCCTGTATGTGTTCACATCATTCGCTCCAGGGGGGTTTGTTACACTTATGTGTTCTTCGAGTAGCTTTGATGTGAACCTTTTCTCTATACATGGGCACTTTTTACTCTAGTGATGGCTAGAGGTTTTCTCCCCATGTTACCACATACTTGATACTCTCATATGTGGTGGTACTTTGTACTTAGGGATATCATTTAGCTCTTACTTCAGTTCAGTTCATCGATCAATAGAGAGAGCTATTCCAGCCATCGTCTTCTCCGTGTGTCTTGCTGCGTTTGTGCTCCTTGTGTGTGCTTCTTGTGTGTCTCTCGCACTTCTACACACACCCAACAATCTTTACCTTTAATCTTTGCTTCTTTCATAACTTTGATGACTTCATTTTCAAAATTTTCAGTCAACCGGGACACCAATAGTGCCCGTTCCCTTTGACCTATTTCTGCAGTGTATGGCATTGGATGATCATCATGTGGTTCCACCATCTGCTCTTTTATTGGAGAATTATAAATCGGGGGAGATAGAGGACATACTCTACCTCGTTAGTACGATTTTCTTTTGTCGGCTCTACTGGTGTCTCGATTGATGCTTTCTCTTCTGCTTTAGTCTCTAATTGGGCTAAGCGCTCAGTCTTCTCTTTTAATTCTTGCATTGCTGTCTGTAGTGCTTCCTTGGTAGCTAGTAACTCGTTACCAATCTCTGCTACATGATCCATATTTTCACTATAACTCACTACAAGTTTTCCATGGGCTCTACTCAACTGCTTTTTTAGCTCATATGTTTCTTGAGTGTACTTACGTTCCCATTCTTCTCTCAATGCTTGCTCTTGTTTCAGCAAATCTGCATATTTCTCAATTTGAGCGCTTACTTCTTTTTGGTCAATATCTGTTGTCTCTTGTTTTTCTATAGGTTGGTCATATAGCAATGACTTCATCAGTTCTTTATTTTGGTTTCGTAAATTGTCATTTTCCTCCATGTACACCTTGAGTTGTGTTTCGAGTAAGTTGCTTCTAGCTTTTATCCTCTCCTTATCTGCTTCACTGGCTTCATGCTGTCTTTGTAACTCCATTAGTTGTGTTTGTAGTTGATGATGCTGGTTCATCAATGTATCACATTGTGTTTTGACTGCGTGCAACTCCGTTTCTTTGGTTGTAATTTCTTTCTGGGCCTCGATGAGTTGTGTAGATAGTTGTTCACTCATAATTTGAAACTGATCCTTTTCCCTCATGGCCTTGTCGTAATCTGCATCTGTATCCATCATCTGTTGTTGTGTATCCATGGCCGTCTGGATCATTTGCTTGACAACCGGTTTCAATTGAGTTACATCCACATTTAACCATGTGGTAGGGATGCTAGGTTCTGCTCCTGTTGTCACATCTTTCCCTTGTGCCACGTGTAATGTAGTATCATGGGGCTGCCTAATATGAAGTTGGATTCTTGGCTCAGCCTCCATGTGGTCAATTTTACCTTGCGGTGTATCATCAGGCACTTCAATCACAGTTGGCTCTTTCTTTTGTAGTAAGCCTGAATCTTGGTTCACTGGAGTTTGTATTTCCTCTTTGATAGGTGGTTTGGCATTTGTATTAGTTATTGGAGCTTCTTTGATGCTGACCCTTGATGTTTCATTCAATTGAATTACGTGCACTATCCCAGTGGATTCTTCTATGTTCTTTACTTGTGCCTGTTGGTTGTCAGGTGTGACTTCGACTTGATTGATCTCTGTCCAATCTTCATTGTGTGTTTTTGTTTGTATATCTGTATCCAGGGTGTCCTTCTCAGGGCTTATTAGAGCTTGAATCTTCTAAACCTAATTCTTTATATCTGGCCACTTGTTCAGGGGTCTGTTCTTTATCTTTCTGTCTCCTTTCTTTGCTTGCCTGACGGTAATGGTGACCTTGAATATTTAAATTTACTTGCCCCTGCATAAACTGATGTGTTTCTTCGAGGGCAGCAGAGAGATCTCTTTTAGTAATTGGTTGTTGGGTCCCAGGAATCTTTGGCAATGTGTGTGTCCTCTTTGATTGGGGTGTAGCCTGGGCTTCTTCCTCCCTAAGGCGCTTTGTACCCCTCATGGGTTTCCTTGAACTGGTTCCTGCTTCGTCAATAAAGATGGTTGTATTCTTTTTCTTTGGAACCGTCGTTGACTTGGATATTTGGCTAACTCTGTTGAGCTTGGCATCACACGCAAGCAGTTCTTCATATCCAGTGCCTCATAAATAAGTAGGGTCAAGGCCGAACTACCATTCAAAAACTTTTTCTGACCCCACTTCTTCTTTGCTTCAAATAGACTTTCTTGAACATAGGGAGTCATATTTACTTGATTTTCGACTTGCCTCATAGCATGTGAGAGTATTTGCACCACAATCTTTTGAGGTGTTGTATATCTATGCATGCTTGGAAAACAAAAGTGCTGGTGTACTAAGCGAACAACATCTTCAATGTCAGTTATGTTGATGTCCAAAAAGGATCTCTTTTTCGGATCATGACATTCATCTTTGACATTCGTGATTCCCTCTTGATTCCACCCGAAAGCTCTGTTAATTAACTCCTGAGTGAATTGAATCGTTTTCCATGTACCCACTTTACCCAGTACTCGTGCCTCTGGGACTGACATCTTATTCGATGCAGGCTGAAGTGTATTCATCACTTGCGTACACCTCTCGAAATCTGGTAGATAAATAGGTAGTCTGAGAAATGCATCCATTCCTGCTTGTGTCCAGACATCTGTCATGCACGGTAATCCTTGTACGATAGTCTTGAAATCTTGCGACATGATAAGGAAGTAGTGATCCCTATCCATGATTTTGATAGTGGCCATGAAAATGAGATCCGATACTGGTTGGTCATCCAGAAACCAATGGCCTCTTGCTTTTGTTATAGATTCCAAGGGAAGAAGCTGGACCTCTTCCTCTTGCGTCGCTTCGGAATTAGTAGATGCCATCTGCACTCAATATAGAGTATGAATTAGTGGAAAGATAGTATCAGAAATCCTCCTTCATTTGTCCTTCACAAGATTGACATTGCTCTGCGTGAATGGTTCGTCCCTTCCCCGTGGGTGTGAGAAAGGTAATACCTGGGATTTTTCCTATTTTTAGGTATTTTTATGTTTTTGTCTGAAAGAAAAACAGAAAAGTTAGTTCATAACCGAAGCGGTTATTAATTTTTTTAGTAATTTTCTTTAGATTATGTACAAGTGCTCTCCTATTTCCCAAGAGGAAAATGTGCTTCACTATCTTGAAATAGAAGAATATTGTGCAGAATGCGTGGCCTTGTAATGTGGCCCTATCATGCATACTTTGGATTCTGGTAACTCCACATGTGTGCAACTCGAATTACTTGGTTGATGCCTACAGCTAGACTTGCTTTTCGGCATCCAGATCTTCACACTGTTGGGGCAGGTTGTATTCCTAACATTCCTGAAGAATATGGTGCTTCTCATGTTGTACGTCTGCTTTATCTGTTTTTTGAACCTTGGAATGGTTTTTGAAGCACATATAGACTCCTTCTCTGTCCTGTAGCTATTCATATTTCGTT
This sequence comes from Ceratopteris richardii, assembly GCA_020310875.1. Taxonomy (NCBI): domain Eukaryota; kingdom Viridiplantae; phylum Streptophyta; class Polypodiopsida; order Polypodiales; family Pteridaceae; genus Ceratopteris; species Ceratopteris richardii. The sequence goes on along the minus strand of CM035423.1, from coordinate 133,808,709 downwards.
GTTTTGCCTTTAGACCATACTGATTTTCCTTGAGCATTGGTTCGACCTTTCTATTGATTGTCACTTGAGCACCTAATTTTGGAATCCATATTTGTGTTCGGGCCAGTTGAGCGGCTATCACCTTCTTCGGAATCCATACTTTAGTAGTTCTTTGTGGAATTGAATATCCAGAGCGATTTACATACTGGTTCTGTGTGTTCTTCTGCTGTAGCAAGTAGTTCTTTTGTTGAAGATATGCAGCCATTTGGTCCTTCCTTATCCAGGCTTGTTGAGTGTAAGGAATGGGGTATGTTCTAATAGGTGCCGACTTGTGATTACCTGGAGAACGAGTCTCTCTTGTGCATGGTTCTTCACTAAGGTTGTTTTCAGATAGAATGACATTCTTGTGACTTGCTAAATTAGAAGATGGTGTGCAAGCAGAATTCGGTGTATCCTCACTTGAAGTACTCGATGAATGGGTTTCCATAGTGCTAGTGAACATACATTCATCACTGGGTTCCTTAGAGTGAGTTTTTGGTTCTATACTTGCGGCTTTGATTGGTCGTTCGTCTAGCATGATGAATACTTCACGATGTCCTATCTTGGTCGAGATGTATCCTAAGGCCAATTGAATAGTTACTTCATATTCGTATATCCAGTCTTGTCCTAACACGAGCTCTTCCACTAAGTCCTGATCGTGACATACTAAGAGTTTTTGTTCCATTGTGTTGTTTCCTAAGTGTAGAGGCAAGATAATCTCTCCTATACACTTGATGATCTTTCCTCCTATTCCAATCAGCTGTGCCTTTGATGGACGTAATTCTTCCTTGAGTTGCTGAGTCAATGAAAATTTGATGCAGATTATAGTGGCTCCTATGTCAATGAGAGCATCCACTAAGTGGTACTCCATTTTTCCGGCTCCCAAATTCAAATATGGTTGTGTCCTTTGTTGACCTAGGTTTTCAGTGGCTCTAAAATTAGCCATTGGGATGAGTTCCTCTCCTAGGCGATATCTCTCATCTCTCTCTCTCATCCACTCTTTCCGTTTCTTGATTCGTTCTAGTGCTTCCTGTCTGGCTTCTTCTTGTATCCTTTCTTCCTCGATGCGTCTATTTTCACCCATTATCAATCGTGACATCATTTCTTCAGTTAATGGCTCTAAGTATTTTTTTTACTCGACATCCACTGATATAATTTGGCAATACTTCTCCATCTAGAGTTGCTAAATTTATGGCTCCGCTGGTGGATATGCGATTGATGATTAATGGTCCATATCCTCTTTTCTGCAATTTCTTAGCGTGTTGTTTCAAGGTATATACCAAAACTAAATCTCCTTCCTTCAAATTTTTATCTTTAATATGAGCATCAAAATATGCCTTCTATCGCCTTTTAGTAGCATAAATTCCTGCTACTGCTTGTAACCTAGTCTCATGTAGCTTCTCTATTTGATCCAGTTGAGCTGAGAGTTCATGTCCCGTCCACTCATAAGTTGTTGCTACTCTGAGAGTGGGTATTAAGAAATCAATTGGCAAAATAGCATTTTGTCCATACACTAAGTTAAAAGGAGTAGTTCCTATGGCGGTCTTGTAAGCTACTCTGAATGCCCATAAGGCGTGATGTAATTGTTTATCCCAATCAGATCTACCATTGTTCACAATTTTAGTGAGAATTGTGCACAAGATTTTATTTGAACTTTCGGCTTGTCCATCGGCTTGTGGGTGATAAGGGGCTGATTTCTTATGAACTACCAAGAATTCATTCAGTAAGGCTTCTATAACCTCATTCACAAAGTGCGTGCCTCTATCACTTACAATTTCTATTAGTAGTCCAAATCTAGTGAAAACGTTCTCGAAGAGAAACTTGGTCGTAGTCCTTGCATCGTTTTTCTTGGTAGCTTTGGCTTCAACCCATTTGGTCAGATAGTCTGTGGCTACAATTATATACTCGGCATGGGATCCTTTAGCTGGGGGGCTAATAGGTCCTATGAAGTCTATTCCCCATTTAGTAAAAGCTCTGGCACTCATCATCGGTTTTAGTGGCATTTCATCCCTTCTAATTGGATATTTCGTTCGTTGACAAGTATCACATCGTTGTACGTATGTTGCTGCATCTTGATGTAGAGTTGGCCACCATATTCCAGCAAAGAGAATCATTTTTGTTGTTTTATCTACAGAGAAATGTCCTCCTGCAGCTCCTGTATGTGCCATCTCTAAAACGGCAAGATACTCGTCTTCCTGAATGCACATTCGCAAATGATTATCCCTTCCTCGCTTAAAGAGTTGTTTTCCTATAAGACTTTGTCCTTGCTTTGTTCTACAAGTGCTCGTTTTCTTGCTAGAGTGGCTCCTTCTGGGTACTCTTGGGTCTTTAAGAATTTCACCAGAGGCATGCTCCATCTTGGTGCTACGGTGGAGTAGCACAGAGTGGAGTTCTCTTTTGGATTCCGTTCTTGACAGGTTGGGCAGGCTGGTACATAGTTATGCGCATCCCTCTGCATGGTTGGCCAATATATGCCCAATCTCCTTAGTGTTTGCCATGTTCTGTTCGCATTTAGATGAGTTTTCCATTGATTTACATGTGCTTTTTGAAGCCACATTTCTTGTTCCTCTTCTTCTATGCATCTCATGAGTAATCCACTTGAGTCTTGGTGATACAAACTTCCAGCAATGATATGGAGATTTTTAGCCTTCCACAGGTCTTGATTTCGGTTTGGTGTGATCCCATCTTTAGGTCCATGCGTGAGTATAGGGATCAACTTTTCTGCCCATTGGGGACATACTTCTAGGTTGAACAGGTACGTGTCAGGCAGATCATCTGGTACTCCTATGGGTGGTTCTCCATGTGTCATTCTTGATAGGTGATCCGCTCGTATGTGGGTATTTCCTTTCTTGACTACCACTTCAAAATCAAATTCCATCAACAATAGAAACCATCGTACTAGTCATCCCGTATTACAAGGCTTATTGACTAAGTACAATAGGGCTTGATGATCAATGAAGAATTTGAATTTGTTTGCCAATAAGTAGTGTCGAAACTTCTTTACTGCATACACCATCCCTAGGCCTTCTCTTTCAGTCGTTGTATAATTGTGTTCTGCTTGATTCAATTGTCTGCTGGCATAGGCTATAGGGTGATCTAACTTCCCTATATCTGCGGGTTGAGCTAGGATGCAACCAATGGCAAACTTGGAAGCATGTACATGAATGTGAAAGGGCTTGTTCCGGTTAGGTACTCGAAGGATTGGGGCTAAACTCAATCGACTCTTTAATTCGTTAAAGGCCTTTTCACATTCTTCAGTCCAGTTAAACTGAGTCAATAATGCATAAAGAGGTCTAGCAATTATGGCATACATATGTATAAATCTTCGGTAGTAACCGCAATGTCCCATAAATGCTTGTACTTCTTTAGCGGTCTTAGGTCTCGGTAAATCCAGAATTACTTTGATTTTGTCTTCATCAGTTGAAATTCCATTTTTAGAGACAATATGTCATAATATCTTTCCTTGTCAAACCATGAAGATGCATTTTTCTAGGTTGAGGCATACTCTATATTGTCGACATTTGGCAAAGATCTTTCCTAGTTCAGGGATATGCTCTGATCGTATAGCTGAATAAGTGCATAAATCATCCACGTATACCTCCATACTCTTTCTCAGGAACTCTTTGAATACATGGCACATTAATCTTTGGAAAGTGGATGGGGCATTGGTTAGGCCGAAAGGCATAACCCTAAAGGTGTATACTCCCCATTCAGTTGCAAAGGCTATTTTATGTTGGTCCTCAGGAGCAATGGCTACCTGATTATAACTTGAAAAACCATCCAAAAAACGGTAAACTTCTTTCCCTGTCACTCTTTCCAACAGATGATCCGTGATGGGTAATGGGTAACTGTCTCTTATGGTGGCAGCATTTACATTTTTCAGATTTATGCATACTCTTAACTTACCATTCTTTTTCGGTACGACCACCAAAGGTGACATCCATTCCGTGTGTTCAATCTCATATATGAACCCAGCATCTAACAATTTATCTATCTCTTCTTTAATCTTTGCTGAGTAAACATCGTTATATGTGTATGGTCTTTGTTTGGAAGGTTTAGCTTCAGATGTCATAGGGATTCTATGTGCACATATAGATGGATCTACTCCTTTCAAATCCTTATAAGTCCAGGCAAAGACATCCTTGTATTCCCTTATGAGGGGGATTAACTCTTGTTCTTCCTCCATTGAGACATCCTGGCCTATAAAAGTACATCGTTCTTCTCCTTCCTCTAGGGTTACTACTATTTTCTTGGTATGCTCTTTGTTGTCATATGCTATTCCTGACTGTGCTTCTCGTTTTGGCATTTGAATAGCAATTCTTCTCTCTTCTACTTCATATTTTTTGAAGTGGGCGGGCACTTCAAATTGGTCTTGAGGCTTGTTTTCTTCGTCATTTTTTGCTTTATCTAATCCAAGCTCCTCTTCTTGTGTTGGTTCTCGATTTATTTCATTAGCTATGATACTTACTTCTTGATTTCCACTTTCTATTTCCATTTGCTCTTGCTCCATCTCAATGCTCTCATAGTCCTCCTTCCATTCCTTTTGTATCACTTCCCCTTCTTCGGCCTCTTGAAGAACTACCACGTATAGACTAATGTCATATCCTTCCTCATCAATGCATTCATTCATGGTTATCACTTCTTCGTTTACACACACATCGAGAGTAGCTAAAATCTCCATCCAACCATGAGGTTCAAATTCTTCATCTAAGAATATTTGAGGCATATAGGCTGGATCTTGTAATTATCTAGCAACTCCTTGCCTTTGCTGCCATCCTTTCCTCCTATCCTCTTCCTTTTTCGCAGTTTGGCATATCCATAGATGAGTGTCTTCGTTCATCCATGATTGATCACTTGAACCTATACTATGAATCGACTGATTATCTTCCTCCTTATGAATCTAATTCCATTGTAAGGGGGGAACATCTTGATATGTATATGTGTGGAGATTTATTCTTGTGGTGGTTCCTTCATGCTATAGGTATACAGCGTCTTTTCCCCAATCTTGCACTACCTTTACTTGCCTCATGAAAGGTCTTCCAAGTATCATTTCATAAATGCTAGGCCTTTCAAATTGACAAATCGCTAAGGTGTGCTCGAACTCAACTCCGCAAGTGGTAAAAACTACCCGTTCCAATAATCCCAAGGGTCTTTCAGTGTGTCCATCTGCCATTTGTATCTTCATGTGTGTTGGTCTTAAAGCTGGTTTTCCCCATTTTTCCCATATTTCTTTAATAGCAATTCCTACTCAAGCTCCAGAATCTAAGATGGCTTTAGTGGTGTAACCTCTATAGGTAATTGGAAGGCACGTTTTTCCTTCATCTCCCTCACTAAAATCTCCAACCTTATCGACTGGGATTTTTACTGTGTTCACTTCATCAGGCATCTCCTTCTCTTCCGCCTTGATCTCTAATTGACTGGTTAATTTCTCCTTCAAATGTGGTTTGACCTTCAACAGTTCTTCCAATGTCAGAGTGCAAGGGATTTTTACCTTTCTAAGGTGTTGTATGATATCCGATGTTTGGACTGATGGGTTCAGTTCTTTTTTTCTCATTGAGGGAATGCGGTATAATTCTGAATTATGTTCGTACTCTCCTGTGTAATTTGGCAAAACCTTTACACTATCATTTTCTTTGTTACTTGGATCAATTGGTATTATTTCTTCTGAATTCAGTTCAGGTATGGAGTCTTCAATTTCACCTTCTGCTTCTAGCTCCTCAAAGGGTGGTTCTATTCCTTCCACTTTCTTCCACCGGTCTTCTTGGACTCTTGCCCACAAATCTTTAGGCCATTCCCCTTCTACTTAGGGAACAATGGATCCTTCCCTTTTATCCTCGTAGAAATTTCCATTATGTGTATCACCTGCTTCGGGTTTCTTTGGATCCTTAGGGATGACACATTCTTAAAATTCTTTTTGGGGAATTTGTGAATTGGGCAGTTGAAGAATAGGTTTTTCTAAGGTCTATTGGGCTACTTCAATTAATTTTTTGCATATCTCCAACCTTTCTTTCTCTAGGTCACCTCTAGGATATTCTCTTTCATGTTGTTCGATGGTAGGTCCTACTCTTATTCGTGCCTTGTATGCCTGAATCCACATGGCTAATTCTTCAGGCATGGGATCTGCTAAAACTCATCCTGCCTCTTCTTTTTTTTACTTTCCTTTCTGAATTTCTTCTTCCTCTTCTTGTTTCTCTTCTGGATTTTGTTCGCTCTTTTCATTTTCCTTCTTTTGTTGTAGTTCTTTTCCTTAATCCTATTTCTACGGTTATTCCATCTCTGTGTTCGTTTACTTGTAACACTTTTCTCAGGCTCTTCTGAGTCTTCAACTATTTGAGGTGTAGGTATGTTCCTTTCTCTGTCACCTTGATCATTTTCTTTAGTTTTGTCTGGGGTCTTTTTAACTTTGGCTCTAGTTATTGATTTCAACGGTATAGTGTACTCCTTATCACTCTCTGATGACTCTATCACTTCTATCACGTTAATCTGCACATTAGAGTTAACTTTGTTGGGGTTCTTGGGGCAATCTCTAAAAAGGTGTTCTTTACCACAATCGCTACAGTATCCTTCCTAGACTCGCTGTGGTGGTGGTGGGTTTGGTAGCGTATATTCTCTGATATAATGATCACCTCCGCATCTATAACATGGTCCTCTAGGTACAGGCGGTCTGTTCATAGGTCGAGGGGGTATGGACGCTCTCGGAGCTGTGTACATCAATGACACATAGTCCTGCTCATATCCGTAGGAACTATCTGGCACTTCCAAGCCATAGGTATATGGTTCGTACATTTGCCCATATTCTATTAGAGGGCTCTCATAACTGGGATAGTTTCCTTGACTATGGTCATAAGATGAGTCATATGGTTTATTACTAGGCAATGGTGTGGCTAGAACTATTGCTCTCTCTAGGTTTTCTTCAGGTTGAGCCATTTTCACTGGGACAACATTCTGGGGATGGGGCGGTTGTTGTCCTAACACCGGTTGTGGTTGGTTGTAACTTTGATAAGCATATGGTCGTGGTACAGGTGTCTGCTGCTGATATGTGGGATATCTAAAGGCTTCACCTCCTTGATCTCTCTGAGGGTATTCGTAAGGTCTCATGAGCGATTGTGTTGGTCTTGCTTGCCTATTGTAAGGACAATTTTCTGTGTTGTGATTTGTGTATTTTTGTTCTATGCTGCAATATTGTAAAGGGCCTAGAACGGGTGGTCTATTGTAAGCACAGGCAGGTGGTGGGACTATTCCCCTAGTGCACAAATGAGAGGGATGATCACCTCCACAATGCATACATCTTCTAAGCATGGGCACTCTCATTGGGTTGTTGGGGTAGTTCCTCTGTCCTTGGACGTTCAGCTTCTTTGCTACTAGGTCGGCTATTTCCTCAACATTGTTCTTAGGGTTTGATGTGCTGCTTGCTGAATTTTCACTTTTCATACTACCTTGAGGTATTTTCAGATCCTCTGCTAGATTGTCCTCTAGGTCAATACATTCTTTCATGCATTCTTGCAAGGTTTGAACTCTCTTCACGTACACCAGAGATCTTAATGATCCATTCAATAATCCTTCCAAAAATAATGACACCATTTTGTTTTGGGTGGGTCTCTCTTCCACTGGGCACCTATCCACATACTGCTTGAATCTTCTTGCTGCCAATCTCACTGACTCCGTAGGAGCTTGCTTAAAGCTATGAATCAATGATGACGAGTTGTTTTTAATTCCAAACTTAGTGAATTCCTCAATCATTTCTTGATAGACTTGTTCCATATTTTGAAAATTGTTAGGATCTAATGGCTGGAACCAAGCTAAAGCTGTGTTTGTCAAAGTTAGACCAAAAGATTCATATTGGATCAAAAAATCTTCTACTTGTTCGGCTCTGATTACTCTTGAATTCAGCTATATGATTGTAAGGTTCACTAGAGCCATCATAGTGATTTCTCATGCATTTGGCCACTTCAATTGGCCTTAATCTTCTTCATGCTTCAGGCGGTCTAGGCGTCACAGGGAAAACAAGAATCCCTATCGGTATACCAGGTCCTCTTGCTACAGGTGGTCTAACTAGGGCAGGAATTCCATTCCATGGGTCAACACGTGGTTGAGGCCGATAGTGGGGGTTATTTGCAGGCATAGCAAACTGTACATGTGGTCGAACTGAGATTTGTGTTTGTTGTGTTTGTCCTCACTATTGGAATGAATTATCCTGAGAGGTTCCATGTGGGTTTGGTGAAGTCGTGGCTTGATCCCTCGGGGGAAACTGGAATGTTCTGATATTTCAACCCGGCTCTCTTTGAATCTGTTAGGGGCCAATACCTTCTCTGGTTTTTGTCCAAATATGTGATGATGGTGGGGAAGTCAGGATCTTGTTACTCGTAGACAGTCACTGGGTTAGGGGCTGCTTCCCATAATGAAGAGTGGGCTCTAAGGAGATTCTCCATTCCATTGATCAAGTACACATCCATCAAGGAGTCATCTTGAGGAACTAGGTCTCCTCTCCAAACCCTAACAACAGTAGATCTCCCTCTAGGTGTGGTCACTTGCTCTTCATTTCCGTCTTCATTAAGGTTTGGAGCAGCGTTTTCTTCCCCAAGTTCATTGATATTTTCAGGATGTTCTGTAACAACATACTGGATATCCCTTTTATCCATATACAATCCTCCTACATACTTAACTCCTACATACTTAACTACTGGCCTAGGCACTATGTAAGCATTTGAAGCTTTCTTCAGTCTGGCCACTCATCTGTTTAGACCATCTAGGTAGACAGGTATCTCATGTTGATTGGTGGTCACATATTCTAAAGATGTTCGATATTCTCCCTCAATAATTGACATCATGCCAATCATTGGTACAGTGTTTTGCATATCCTCTGAAGCCATAGGAATTTCTTCCTCTGACTCACTAGAGGTTTCAAAATAATGTGAACTGCTACTTGGTTCAGCTACACTTCCTACAGATGAGATCACAATTCTTTGGCTTCCTAGGGTTCTCCCAGATCTCAGGTTCATCCACTTAAAAGCTCTGATCAGCCTTTGCCAACCTCTGGCTTCTATAGCTCTTCACTATGGGTCAGAATTCTAAAAAAATTTGGTGGGGATAGGACTAACTGTGAGGCCTCAAGTCACGATACTTGACCTCCAAAAAAGTTCACGATACTCGACCTTTGACTCAAACGATACATGATATCTCCCAGACACGATACACGATACTTCACGGGAGACGATATAAGATACTTTATTAATCACGATACTCGATATACGATACTTGAGAAAACACGATACACGATACTTGGGAAGTATCGCAATCAGGGATCACACAATACTCGATACTTGGGAAGTATCGCGATCAGGGATCACACGATACTCGATACTTGGGAAGTATCATGATCAAGGATCACACGATACTCGATACTTGGGAAGCATCACGATCAAGGATCACACGATACTCAATACTTGGGAAGTATCGCAATCAGGGATCACACGATACTCGATACTTGGGAAGTATCGCAATCAGGGATCACACGATACTCGATACTTGGGAAGTATCGCGATCAGTGATCACACGATACTTGATACTTGGGAAGTATCGCGATCAGGGATCACAGGATACTCGATACTTGGGAAGTATCACGATACTCAACCACAGAAGATCACGATACTTGTCAGGTATCGCGATACTCGATCGTGGGAGAACACGATACTTGACACTTTTCAGTTTTTTGCTAGTGTTTTTTTTTATTTTGGGTTCATACACATGTTCTCAGAGTACATTTACCCTTCCCTCTTAGCCTGAATCAGAAGAATACTTCTTCTCTACCCCGGTGTGGCCTTCACGATACTTCACGCAGATCGTTTTTTCTGAAATGCTTAATTTATGTGATAAGGATGAGAGAATGATATATGTGCTTACCTGGCATTCAAAGGATCAAGAGACACATGCAAGAGGAGTTCAAAATCAATGACTTAAGTGAGCTCACATATTTCTTAGGTATGCAAGTCATATACACAGATGAAGGAATGTATTTGACTCAGAGGAGATACATTCAGGATCTTCTTCTCAAGTTCAAAATGGAGAACACAAAACCTGCAGGTACACCTTTGGAGATGAATCATAAACTTAGTGTTTATGAAGGTGGGAGAATTGAAGACATGAAAGAATACCAAAGCTTGGTAGGTAGATTGATATATGTGACTCATACAAGGGAATACATCTCATATAGTGTCGGAGTGCTTAGTCAATTCATGCACTCACCAAGAAGACCACACATGGATGCAGCTAAGAGAGTACTTTAAGTATCTCAAAGGTAAAATAAATGAAGGTATATTCTATCCTTATTCTTTAGATTCAGATATCAAAATCTTCATATGCACATTGGGCAGGAGCTAAGGATGACAGAAGAAGTACTTCTGATTACTTAGCATTTGCAGGTTCAAAGCTAGTGTCATGGAGTTCCAAGAAGCAACCAACAGTTGCTTTATTCTCGACTAAAGCAAAGTACAGAGGTTTGACCATAGCAACTCAAGAGGCAATATGGCTAAAGGCATTGTATACAGATTTGGAACTTGTAAGTTCCAAACCTCACATATTTGGAGATAATGTAAGTTCCATGCATCTAGCAAGAAATTCTATTTTCCATGCGAGAACCAAACACATAGAGGTTCATTACCACTTCATCAAAGAGAAGCTCGTGGAAAAGGAGATTGACATTTCTTTTGTTCCAACTGAAAAGCAAGTAGCATATATGATGACGAAGGCACTTGATGGAATAAATCTTTGTAGATTCAAAGCTATGGCAGGTATTCAACCTATTAGAGAATGAAGAATCAAGCATACTTTAGCTTGAGGGGGAGCTGTTAGAACATCAAGCTTACACTATGCTTGAGGTGGATTTGATCCACATCAAAAGCTATCTCTTGGATTACTTCGAAGGAATGTCCATCAGAGAGTTCTTTTTCTTATGCTCACTTATGGTAATTTTTTAAAAGGTTTTTCATGGATATTTCACCATTGTAAAATCCTAGAGCTTTACAGATAAACAGAGGGCCCACATTCCACGAATTTGTGGTGGTTGAGTTGCATTCAATCAATCACCTAAAAGTAGATCAAACTAGATCTTCACTTTTCCTAGATTGTAGGAAAGTGAATTGATTCCCTCCAACAACCATTCCCACCTTCTACGTATTCCTGAAAAATAGGAGGTACCACCAGTGAGTGTTTGATTCATTCCTATAGCATATTTTTCTTATTCCTTATACTTTTGTGCATTATATTTATGTAAACCTATGTGTATTGCTCCCATGAAAGGATTTTTTATAATTGTAATCACGTTGGTCGCTATGAGCATTTGAATTTCATTTGTCTCTTCCATAGATAGTAAGTTTTTTGAGCTAGTCGCAATTACTATAAGGTCTATTTGAGTCACCATAAGCTCAAGGGTTGGTCTTGTGCCGGTTGGCTGGACCAAAATTCTTCGCTTCACAAATCACTTTTCTACCTCCTATAAGCTTCTCCAAGTTCTTTCAACCATCACAATCACCCACACTCATGCCACTATTCATGATCAGTTCACTAGACCACACTTCTAGTGACATGGATATTTCACCACCCACTGCACCTCCACTCACATCCATCACCACTACTCACATACCCATGTCAACACATTTCTCCACTATCACCATGACATCCACACTCCCTTACCCGGCCCCCATTCCCCCAGCATTACACACTACACAGCACACATTTTTTAGCACACCATCATTATTTTCATCTTCCACTATAGATATAGCATTTCAACAAATGTTTTCATGTATGCATCAAGTTCACGAAGAGTTTGCATAATTAGGATAGCATTGTTAGGCCGTGCAATAGACAACCACACAATTACGGGTGAATATCAATTCATTGATGATTGAAAATGCATCATTTAATGCATGCCATCAGGAACTTCATCATGCTTATCAATCAATGGATTAAGTTAGAAAAAAATACCAAGGAAGCCATCACCGATGCTAAAGAACATTTGCAACAACAGGTCACCAAAAATGTGCAACTAACACGCATTATGGGTCTCCTTAGACACCACCTACCAACATCCAAAGAAGAAAATCAGTGTTTACAAGTACAGAACATGGAAAATTTTGAAGTTGCATTGGACAACCTTGAGGAACCAATTTGTCCAAGTCGTTTCAAGGTGGTTCCCTCAGAAACTATGCAAATGTTGCTAGATGATCATGCATGTCTTTTGGAAGATTATGACAAACTAATAGAGGAGTGTGAAGCACTCAAAAATGACAATGCCAATTCATGACTCAAAGAACTTGTGAACCTGCCTATCATACAAACAGTCACACCAGTTGAAATCTTGGAAGAATTAAACACATTAAGAGCATGTGTACGAGAACTTCAAGCTCAAGTACCCAATCATTTGGAGATCCCTAGAACAAACTCACCACCAGACATACCTATGACAGAAGAAACGGTCACCATCCTAGTGGAGGCCACCTTTAAAGAAGAATATGAACCTCAGCCTACCATTGGTGGTCGAGTTATAGAGGAAGGGCAAGATATATTCGGACTACCTACACCTGCATGGATGAAGCCAGTAGAAGATTAGGTAAGACTCACTCAATGCGTGTAGAAGCTCACTTACAAGCTATGGTAGCTATCGAGGAGACAATTCTTCAATCTCCCTATTTTGCAGAAGTAGCGTAGCGCAGGTATATTTCCATTAATTTACTAGAGTATAAACCATACTCCATATACATGGTCAAGTATAATTTTTCTATTGAGAAAATCATGGGCAAGAAGCCAACACACGCAACCCATTTTGAATTAGCTAACCTACCACTCAATGCCCAATGAGGAAATATCTTTCAACCTACCTAAAGGAAGGAATTACTACAGGAATATCTAGAAATGATGTATGCTTGGAAGGCCCCTTTGCACTTAAAATACAATCCATGTATGGTCGTGTACCTCACCGTCATTTCTGGATAGGATTTGCGATCAAAGTAAAGAATAATAAGCAGTGTTAGGATTGGCTCAACTATCCATATTTTGCACCACCATGGGGTCCTCCTATAGTTGGGTATATAGTGGCTACCATCTAATGGTGGCTTCCCTGTCTTCACTGCATGATAGATGTGGCCACTCAGATGGCCATAAAAATTTTTTATCTTATGCAGACAATGTTTAAAATCTTTCGATGCATCCGTGCCCCACATGTCTCCACCTCGGGTTTCGAGCACAGTAATGGTGATGAAGTTTATGATATGAATACTACACTATCGATGTGGGTGTGTTATGCTTAGCATTGCCAGATTAAATATTTACCTACATGCTATAAATTAACGTTTGAAGAAAGGTTCACCACATGATTTTGGGAATATCACTCAGAAATTTTCATCAACAGGCCTATGCATTTGCTGCAACTTTTTGCATGTGAACTAATGATGTACTCAACACATTACAGACTCCCACCCCATGTGAGCCTCAGGCGATTGTTTGGGAGAAGCTAGAAGCCGATTTAGCATGAGGCCTAAGAGTCATAAAACAAACCCTCGACAATGATCTCTTTCAAAGTTACATCATGCATGCCCTACAACAAGGATCTGTCAAGGACAACACACGTGAGAGGGAGGGGGATGTTAGCAATGCAACAGGAAGTAGCTATAGACATTGGTGCAGAGGACGCATGCAAAAAGGAATGCATGAAGATTGGGGGGGGGAGCAGATTCATTCTTGTTCAAAACAGGTTGTTTCATTATAAGTAACCAAACTATCAACATTGAAGTGGCCCCAACTTGATGTTTGGTTCATACCATCTTTCAAGTGTAAGATGGTAATGGACATACATAACTCTTTGAAACTCACATGAGTTCTAGATTTGTAGGTCCACATTGGACTCTGCCAATCCATTGTTTTATGTTTTTAGAAACTCCTAGAATGTTCCTATGTAATATATGCCTATTGCCCTAATGGGCTACTTATCTTTGTACATTCTCTAGTAATACATTCAGTATTGTGTGTTGTGCTCCAAGCTTCTTCTTCTTCCTTGTGTTGTTCGCGTGCTTCCGCAGACGTCTAACTCCAACAATTGGTATCAAAGCAAGTCATCGCTTCATCTAGGGCACCATCGACACTCCTCCGGTCGTAGTCTCAGAATTGCACGAATTTTGGTGAGCATACTCAGCGTGTTTTGGAGATCAAAACAGCTTCGCTTTGTTGTGTTGAAATCGCGATCTGAGCTCCTTTCGGCCTCCGAATGCACTATCGTAGTGCTTGTGTAGACTATTTCCTCTTTTTGGGCCAAAGGTATATACTAGTTTCTGTTCGCTAGTATAAGCATCTTGAAGTTTGCTACAGGTCCAGCGGAATTCGTATGGGCAATTCTATTCACCTTTTTTAGATACATTCAATTTTCTGCATCAAGGTATTTTAGTCACCGGCCATGGTTGAAAGCAGTGATGTATTCCTTATGTTGGCTGTTGAGGATAAGTTGGATGGTACCAACTACCCGTTATGGGCTTATATGATGCGACATGTATTGGTTGCAAAAGGATTGTGGAACATTGTACAGGGTGTCGAAAAACGTCCTATCACACCTGCAACTCTTACAACTGCAGGTACTGAAGCTGATGTAGAAGGTGTTGAAGATGATGACATTCTTCATATTCCTGTTCGTGCTGCGGTTTTTGCTGCTGGGATGGCAGAGATGCCCATGCACATGCATTGATAGCTTTGTCTGTCAAACGTGCCATTATTCCTCACATTCACTCTTGTAGAACAGCCAAGGATGCTTGGGATACACTTACCACATTGTACCAAGCTAGGAATGAGGCTCGTGTTGCTTACCTCCGAAAACAGATGGAGAGTGAGCACATGAATGAAGGTGATTCTATGGACAGTTTCCTAACAAAGATCAAAGACTTGAAGGAATAGTTGATTTCTGCTGATGAGATTATATCAGATAGCTCACTTGTGCAGACCCTTCTGAATGGTCTTCCTGATTCATATCAGAGTTTTGCTTCTACTCTTTGGTTGATGAGAAAGGCAATCCAAATGCCTTATCATTTGAGGAGTTAGTCTCTGTTTTGTTGCAGGAAGATCAGTCCAGGTAGAACAGGTCCATTATGCGAGTTGCAGATCAAGCTTTCTTGGCTAGTCAGAAGGGGAAAGGAAAATGGAGCTCTTCAACTAGTAAGCAGAAATCTGCTAATTCTGCATATTTGAAGAAGGAAGATAAAGATGAGAAGAAATTAGAAAAGCAGAAATTGTTTTGTAAAGGGAATGATCATATCATAAAGAACTGTCCAAAATTGGCTGCTAAAGAGGCAAAGAAGAAAGAGGCTGGAATGGTTGTTGTAAAGGCCTCTACACCAAAAACAGAGTCTCCTAATCTTGTGCAGGAAGAAGAATGGGCATTTATTACTATCTACAGTTTTGACCCATCTTCTAATGAGCAGTGCATGTCTGCAGTAGACTCAGATGTTTGCCAGTATTTTGATAGTGGGGCAACTAAACATATTACCTCGCAGTGCAGTTTCTTCTCTTCACTCGAGCCTACCCCTACAGGGAATACTGTTACATGCGCCAACAACTCCTCTTATCATGTTATGGGAGTTGGTAAGATCATTTTGACTACTGTTGATGGTAGTTCTTTCACTTTGTCAGATGCTTTATTTGTGTTAGGGATCAAGAAGAACGTGTTATCAGTTTCTGCATTAGCCAAGATTCGCTTGGTTGTGAAATTTGTTGCTCATAGGTGTACAGTTCATGATCTGTCAAATGGTGATGTGATTATTGCTTCTGGCATTTTATGTCATGGGTTGTATAAGCTCATAGACTATGAAAGATCTGTAAGTGATTTGGCATGTGCAGTAAATGATTCTCAGGCTATGTCAAATGCAAAGCTTTGGCATGCAGGCTTTGTGATTTGAATTTTGCTAGTTCGCTATGCCTGCAGAAATCTAAAATGGTGTCCTCTTTGCCCAAACTTGAGGCACCTGGAAAACATGTTTGTGAAGGCTGTATTTTGGGCAAAATGCAGCGTTTGTCCTATCCAAAAGATGGTTCAGTTCGGGCTACTCAGAAATTGCAGCTTGTACATAGTGGTGTTTATGGTCCTATGTAGACACCGTCTTTTAGGAATTATCTTTACTTCGTGACTTTCATCGATGATTTTTCCAGGCATGCATGGGTATATCCATTGAAGGCAAAGTCCGAAGTGTTCATGTGCTTCAAACAGCTTTTGGTTTTGGGTGAAAATATGTCAGCATGTAAAATGGGCACCCTCCGTTCTGATCAAGGGGGGAGTATATGTCTTCTGATTTCTGGCTGAACGTGGGATAAAACACCAGTGTACAGTGTCGTATACACCTCAACGGAATGGAGTTGCTGAATGAAAGAACAGGTCACTCATGGAGATGGCGAGGTGTATGGTCAAGAGTCAGGCTTTACCACATAGTTTCTGGCTTCAGGCTATCATGTGTGCAGCATATGTACTGAACAAGTGTCCCACTAAAGCGCTGCAGTCTATCACTCCATATGAGGGTTGGCATGGCCGCAAGCCATCTGTTGCTCATCTGCATGTTTTTGGTTGTTTGGCATATGCATTAGTGCCTAAACAACATCGTAGAAAATTGGATGATAAAGCAGTAAATGTATTTTTGTTGGGTACAGTTCTAAAAGTAAAGGCTATCATTTGTATCATCCATAGACTAAACGCATTCTGGTTAGCCGTGATGTTGTTTTTGTGGAAGATGCTATTCAGCATTCATGTACTAAGGAGACATCTGAGAAGATACATGCCTATCTGATTGCACATGGTTTTGAGAATAGTCCAACTGAAAGCACCTTATATGTTAAGCATGATAATGATGTGCTTCTAATCATTGTTGTCTATGTTGATGACATGCTGCTCACTGGTCCTATTGAGAAGCATATTGCTGATTTTAAGGCTAACTTGCATGCCTCATTTGAGATGTTTGATTTGGGACATTTGCATCACTATTTGGGCATCCAGTTTATGCAAGTTGATGGTGGAATGGCTTTGTGTCAAACGAAATATATTGACACACTATTGTAGTGTTTTGGCCTTGAAGACTATAAGCCTATTGCCACTCCTATGGAGACAGGTTTGCAATTGAGTCTTCATGATGCTGGAGATGCATTTGATGCTGTCCCCTATCAGCAGGCTATTGGATGCCTGATTTACTTATGCATTACTAGGCCAGATATTCAGTTTGTTCTCTCACAGATGAGCAGGTTTATGCATTGCCCAGGTGTCAAGCATTGGTAGGTGGTTAAGTGCATCTTTTGCTACTTGAGTGGTACTCGGCTACTTGGGTTGTTTTATCCCAAGGGGGGATCACTACCGCCAGATTTGCATGCTTTTTCTGACTCTCGTGTGTCCACTAGTGGTTTTTGCTTCATGCTTGGTAGCTCATGTATATCTTGCCTACTATGGCCACTTCCAGTTGTGAGGCTGAGTATAGGGCAGCTTTCATAGCTACTATTGAGTGTGTGTGGCTCAAACGCCTTATGGCTGATTTGGGTGTTGGTCAGTCTTCTGCCACCACCATCTTCACTAACAGTCAGAGTGCATTGGCAGTTGCAAGGAACCCTATGTTCCATGCTCGCACTAAGCACATTGAGGTGCATTATCATTATGTAAGGGAGAGGTTCTCTGCTAGGGAGATCAGCTTGGCATATGTGCCCACACAGGAGAACATTGCAGACCTTTTCATGAAGGCTCTGCCTAGGGAGAAGTTTGAAGCTTTCTGCAAAGCTTTGGTCTTGCTTCCTTTTGTGGAGTGATTTCCACATAGCTTGGCACTTCCTTATACATGAGTGCCAACTACTTGTTCACCGCATCACTCCCAGGGGGGATTTGTTGATATATTTAGGTAGTGGTGTGTGTGAACACTCTAGGACTGTTGGGGCACTTTTTTCCCTCTTTAGGAGTTTTTTTTCCCCGGCTTGTATATACGCCTATTTCCCTAATGGGGTACTTATCTTTGTACATTCTCTAGTAATACATTCAGTATTGTGTGTTGTGCTCCAAGCTTCTTCTTCTTCCTTGTGTTGTTCGCGTGCTTCCGCAGACGTCTAACTCCAACATGTAAAAGATATTACATATGAGCTAGTAGAAAATTTACTAAGAGAAAACTAGGGTTACATAGAAGGATTTTCAAAAGGGGATAAATATCAAGCTCTATTTACCCCATGAAATTATCCAACAACTCATAAGAGTCCAAAATTGTAGAAATTTTGAAGTTCCAAGGTGTGTAATCTATTGCATTAAGCTTCCCTTCAATGAATGTGGGTGGAAGAATGTGAATTAGTGCAACAATAACATTAGCAGATGCACGAACACCAAAAGATGAATCCATCACTCATGCACTATGGTAACAACAAAAATATTCTTACATGTTTAGATTGTAATCCATTATAGTAATAGATACCAAACATCTTTGATGCCATGTAAGAAGGTAGCTACATAAGAAAATGCAAGTGCAATAGCGGATAAGAGGACAAATATAGTAAAATCTCAAAAAATCCACCACTAATAGCAAGTAAAAAGATGATGAAGTTGGTCACACATGTGCTCTCAAGGTATATCTTAAATGGTGATCTAGACAACTATAGATAGGGATTTACAAGGTAGAGATATGCAAGCTCCATTCCATGTCTAGGGTAGTGCAAAAGTCATGTATATACAGGTCAATGGAGAGGTGTGGCCTTCTGTGAATGGTAAAACATGGGTAGCAGAATGTGGGCAGCCGCTACCTCCATAATCCCCATACACGGCTTAGGTCGATTCAATTGATCTAACAAATATGAATTATTTCTAAGTTTAACATGGAAGATTCCATTGAATACCATCACCAATCAAGGTTGCTCATGGATACCTCGAACCCCACAATTGGGGACCCTTGTAACTCCCTTTCTTTACAATAGCTTACATGATCCAATTCAACCTTCATCCAATATGCAAGTTGGGATTCCCATCGATTGGGTAATGCATGATTGGCTTCATCTCATAATGGGGACCTTACAAAATTTCCAATACAACATACAATCATGAGGTAAAGACATATTGTTCATATACTAACAAATTTTTTTCTTGACCCAAATTTTTCTTGAGGTTGTTCTCTTCTATTTGGTAATTTCATAGGTGTTTGAATCCACTTGATGCTTTGTTGTGGTCTAATTCAATGAGCCAGTACCTTCCTTGTATCGGAGTGGTTTTGGTGTCCTTTCCTTCATTTGCATCATTACCTTCTTTGGTCGATGAGCTAAACCTGTTGAGAGATCAAAAGGTTTATTATTTGGAAAAACTTCTTGGGTATCCAAAGTTGTGATCCACTTCGTTGGAGTGGAACACACTACTTATGCACCCAAACATTTTTCATTCTTTGAAATGGGATATTGCTTGATGATGGCTTGTACTTATTGGTTCTCATTGGCCTTGTTCTGTTGTCTTGTTTGGGTACCTATATCTATGAGTTAGTTCTTTGTGCTCCATAGAGTTTCTTGGGATATATACTTGTCGATTTTGTGGAGTTGTTGGTAGGATGGATAAGATTTTGTCCTTTTTCACTTTACCTGTTGGTAAATAGAAGGGGTAGGCACAGGTTGTACTTCTTCTTGACCAACTAAGTCCTTCTTTTTTGCACAAAATTAATTGTTTTTCTTCAAACTTCTCTTCTCCTTTTGGCTCAAATAGTTCCTAAACCTCACTCTCATTACTAGAGTTGTTGTTTTCTTTTGCTAGGCTCTATGTGGACGAGAAAAATGCAAGTATTGGAGTCACACATTCAAGCATACAAGCAAGTCAATGTGGATTAAAAAAAGGGTAGCATTACATTCATATATTCATTTTGTACCATCATTTCCCAAACAAAAGTCTATAGATGTCTAATTTTCTTGCAACTATTCTCTTCCTAAAATGTGTTCTTCTATTACCTTTTCATCATACCATGACATTTTCTAATGAGGCCAGACATTTAGCATTGGGTAAAATCATTGTGTATCGTATACAAGATAGTCCTTTTCCTTCAACTCTAGTTACATGTATGTTAGTTTGATCGATAACCTCTTTCATAGACCATGCTAGGCCTTGGTTTATAATTCTTTTACATGCACCGGTTTCTATGAGAGCTGAGGTCATCCATCATAAACTAGATCCTATCATAGCAAGTACCCAAGGTTTATCTTTTGGTAGCATTTCATTGTGAATATTGATAGTGAGCACTTTGATTGCACATGCAAGTTGGATATTGGCAGAGCCCTTTGCATCAATTGTTTGCATTGAAGGATTCTTTGTCTAGGTTCATGTTGATCTTCCTTGTGTATTTTCTCTTTCTTGGTATTTCTATCCTTAGAAGCTTGAATTCTTTCAAACATTTCATTAGTTAATTGCTCTAGGTATCTTTTGACTTGACATCTACTCATGTAATTGGGCAAAATGCCTTCTTCAAGTGTTGCAAGTTGGATTGCTTGCCTAATGGAGATTTTTTTATTACAAAAGGTCCATGGCCATGTTCTGAAGCTTTTTAGTGTGTTTTTTTAGTATCTAAACTAAAACAAAAGCACCTTCTTGCAAAACTTTGTATTTTGTATGTGCATCTAGTAAAAGCTTTTTGTCTTTGTTTTGCTACATATATTCTCATAGCTACCCTAATTCTAGATTCATGTAATTTCTATAATATCTCAATGTGATTTAAAATCTCATATCTTTTCCATTCATACATTTTTATCTCGCTTGGCTTAGGAATTAGGGATTCAATATGCAAGATTGTTTTTTTTCATACACCAAATTGAATGGTGCAATTCCTAACATTGTTTTGTGAACTACTTGCTAGGCCCAAAATCCATGGTGCAATTGTTTGTCCCAATCAAAGTGCTTATTGTTCACTAGTTTGGTAAGCAATGTGCAAAGAATCTTATTTGTGCTTTCCCCATGGTAGAAGAGATTTTTTATGACAATGACTTAGATTCCATCAATATGGAACCCAAATTCAATATACAATATGAGTCCTTGATAGTAATACAAGCTAAAGACTTGTGTGAGGGATCCTATAACCTACTCATATTCCCTATGCAATGTTGAGGATCTCGCAAAATAAAGTATTGCCTCTTAGACATGGGAACAGATGACTTTGAGCCTCCTGAACACTTTAAAAAATATGAGGTAGAAAGTTGGAAGATCATTGCTAATCCCAAAAAGAAAAACCAAAATAAGAGAATCCTATGAAAACCAAGAGACAAAGAAGAAAGTGGTTGTCACTATTCAAGGTGATGAGGAAAAGCACACATATTGAGAGCGATGTTTCTAAGATGAAACATGATCAATCGAAAGAATTATTTCAACAATATAGATATGTATTCCCTTGATCCTCAAGAACTTAAAGGGCATTTGTCAGACATTGATCCATAGGGATCTTGACATTGGTCCAGAGGGACCATTCCATGTGTGTGAGGGACAAGGGCTAGCTAGCCAAGGTCCCAAGCTTGGGGGATACCCTAAGGTATCCAATAGTAATGGGAATGAGTGTTGCATGATGGGCACATGTCAACACTAGAACATTCCATATCATTGCTATTTTTAGACATACAAGAGGGTATATATGGATGGGAGGAGAGTCACACACACATGATTCAAGTCTTTCTCACAATTGGTATCAGTTCCAAAAGAGTTCTTCTTGGCATGAGTTTTTTCAGATGAATTGCATTTCAACCTTGTTGCATTTTTCTCCTGAATCAGCTTCTTCTTCACGTGCATTTGGAGCTTTTGGCCACTTGTAGCAAGAGATACAAAGATTTAGAGGGAATTACACAAGCCCATAGCACCCCGCTTTATGTGCATGTGGTCTCATGCTTTATCCCCACATGTCAGGAGTCTTTACATCTGCCCGATGTTCGAGAATGATTGGCCGATGGCCTTTTTCCCCGTGTGCCTATAGGCAATACCCACGCAGAGGAGAGAGAGAGAGAGAGAGAGAGAGAGAGAATACATACTCTTCTCTTCCTTGTGTTGAGAAGAACAAGAAGACTATGCCTTATAAATAGGCGCCTATGCCCGAGTTTGTAGCATATGTGGGATAAGTTCTCTGCAGTGCGCATTCCTAGCCAAAGGTCCTCTTCTACAGAAGAAAACTTTGAATTTGCCATCATTGAGAGCTCATAAACTGAGCCAATTTTGGCCAACCACCTCTATTTTATTTACCCATATCTTGAGCATCTAAGATCCAAATCCAAAACTTTTTGTTGGTGTGGAAATCTCTCTGAGATTTCTTTCCAGAGAGTGGTTGTAACTCATATTTTGGTTTTAGTCTCAGTTATCAAAAGAACTAGGATTTTTCTCATTCATCATCGACCCTCTTTTGAGCATAGTTTTGAAGCACTGACTATTGGAAGAGTCTTGGAAAGCTATTCGGACAGAGTGTGCACCATATCTAGCACCTGCATACACCTACAAATTATCTCTTGAACCTCCATATAAGTCTCTTTGTCAATTAATATGCATTACTGCTTTCTTTTTGCATCATATTGCATATAAGAAATGCAATTTTGCATAGTATCTAGAGTATACACATAGTTATGACATGGAGTCATATTGTATGATGCATGTATTCTTCTTTGCAGGGATAGATAAGTATTTTCTTGTAGGTTAGCAAGGAAAGAAAGAGAAAATTGTCAGGGTGTGTAATCCCCTTCGGTCTATTTGTAGTTAGATTGTGCCTATTGGCACTGTTATTGTGGAAATTTCTTGTCGATTACTTGGTATAATTTTTTTGATTTTCAAAATTACGTCGTTATGCTGCCAAACTTTCTAGATATTAGTATGCATATGCATTAAAGAATACAACATATACTAAAAGTTTCTTGTTTTATTTGAGCAAAGGCTTTTGATTTGTTTCTTTTCCACCACCACTTACTTATTTAGGTGTACATAGAGCATACTATTTGAAAACCACAAAAAAAAAATACAAAATCAGAAATTCACAAAAACCTAAATTGACCATCACCATATCCTAGTATGGTTTCAGGCCCATCACCCCCTTCTAGGAGAGATACTCTCATGGAAGAGCAACCCGTAGATTCTCTTCAGACCATTGGTAATAGGATTACCAATCTAGAAAGCACACTTCATGATATCTTGGCACACATCAGTGGGTCCAAGAAATAGGAAGATGTGTCAAAGCCTGATTTGCTAAGGATGGATGTAGATGCTCCAGATGAATCTCCAGCTCTAGAAATCCCTAGAGATAGCATCCTAGTCAGAGAGGCCAGATGGTAGCTTAAGGATCTTAAGCTGCCTAGATATCATGGTTGGACTAGTGCTAGGACTGTTGATGTTGTTGAGCAGTGGCTCAGCAAGTGGGAGCAATCCTTTCGTTTGTGTCATATCATGGACAATAGACACAAGATTCAGCAAGCCATGTATAACCTTATGGATGTCACCCATAGGTGGTGGCATAAGATCAAACAAGATAAGAAAGAGCCCAAGACTTGGGATCAGTTCAAACCTTTGTTCTAAAATAATTAAGAGGCCTAGATCATTAGACACCTAGTTCTTCATCAGTCAAAATAATCAAATAATTCAGGAATACTCAAATAAGTATAGAGTTGTACTTCTTAAAGTGCTTGATACTATCCAAGAGTTTGTCCATGTCCACAAGTTCATCTTGGGACTTAGGGGATCTATTAGACCATTGGTGAGGAAGCGGAGATTTCAGTCCTTGGCACAGGCCATGGAAATGGCTTTAGTTTATGAGGATGGCCATAGAGGCACAGGCTTTTAGGTTCAGAGGTCCTCATGGTCTAATGTTATTCAATCCTTCCACACATTCTCCTAGCTCGATCAGTGCATAGCCTTCTAGAGAGGCTAAATAGATGCATATGATTAAGACAATTGCACGAGATAAGAGAAAAGTGTCTATTTTGGCTGAGAGGGCTTATAATAAGTCTATACTTACCCCTCAGCAGAAAGAGAATGAAATGAAAGAAGGAATATGCTATGGGTGTTTAGGGAAGCACATGTTCAAGGACTATCCTAAGAAAAAGAAGATAGCCGCCACCATAGTCATAAATCCCACTCAAGTAGGGAGTGATGATGATAAGGACTCTGGAGATCCCCCATCACTGCTATCATTTCCCATAGTGGCCATGACAATCACAAAGAAGTCCTCGATTGTGTTAGACGATGAGCTCTCGCCAGTGGCACTAAAAGGATATCAGTTTCTTGACATAGAACTCATTGTCATGAGGGGAGTCATGGCAAGATTGCCTTTCAAGGTACTCTTTGACACTAGATCGACACATAACATAATTAGTTCCTACCTAGTCAAGAGGTAACATCTAGAAACTGTGCAGTCAAAGTATGCCTACACAGTAGAGTTAGCCGATGGGAAGGGAACAGAGACATGGGGTCAACGAGTTGTTAATTTTCCCATTCAGATCTAGTCCTATGAGGGCAGATTGGATTTTGAGATAGTGAGACTAGCACATTTTGATGTAGTCCTTAGTAAGAAGTGGCATGCCAGGAAGAGACCAATCATTGACTTTGCTTCACATATTTATCACTTTGAGCATGAGAGGAGGCGATTACTGATCTGTGAAGAGCCAGATCTCTAAGAGGTGCGATTGGTAAATGCTACCAAGTTGCTTAACATTGATTGTAAGTTTATTTATTTTCTTTTTTTCATGCATTCATCTTGTATTATGATGGATTCATGCAGTCATGGACACTCTAGTTGGAATGCTCCAATACTTTCAGTGAACCTGAGAGCAGAATTCCAAGAGTTGTTCTTGAAAGAATTACCTTCTCATTTGCCTCCTTGCAAGAGCATAGAGCATAGAATCGAATTGGTATCGGGAGCAAGTCCGACTGCTCGGCCACCATTTCAAATGAGTTTGCAGGAGGAGAATGAAGTCTGCAAGGTCGTGGACGAGTACCTATAGAAAGGGCTGATTAGACCCAATTATTCACCCTTTGCAGCACTAGTTCTTCTTGTGAAGAAGAAAGATGGATCTCATAGGATGTGCATCAATTACCAAGCACTCAATAAGATTACTATTCGACATAGATATCCCATACCTAGGATTGTTGATCTCTTAGATGCTCTAGGTGGAGCTGTTGTATTTAGTAAAATAGATTTAAAAGTGGCTACCATCAGATTAGCATACGAGATCATGATGTACATAAGATAGCTTTCAAGACCCATTTTGGTCATTATGATTATTTGGTCATGCCATTTGGTTTGACTAATGCACCAACTACATTTACGATGTTAATGAATGATATTTTATTTCCATTTATTGGAAACTGTGTTGTTGATTTTGTTGATGATTTGTTAGTGTATAGTAGGACTATGCATGAGCATGAGGATCGTCTAAGGTTTGTATTGAATGTTTTAAAAGAAAATCAATTGTATGTTATTCCAGAGAAGACTCAATTGTTTCTTCCGAGGATCGAGTATCTAGGGCATGTGGTATCAGCCGATGGGGATCATATGCATCCCAAGAAGGTTTCAGTTATATTATCATGGCCTACTCCTCAAGATGAGGGGCAATTATGATCATTTCTGGGACTTTCTGATTTCCATCAAAAATTCATCTCTTCTTATTCGTCGATAGCAGTGCCTATGATGAACTTGCTTCAAGGCAAAGTGTTGGGGATGTAAGGATCATGTGACCTTACCCCTATGTTTATATATATACATCATTTATAGAGCAGTGCCTTAACGGAGATCATTATGTGGCTTTCGAGGCTCCCATGCATCTATGTGTGTCGCTTCTCTCCTCTCTCTCTCTCTCTCTCTCTCTCTCTCTCTCTCTCTCTCTCTCTCTCTCTCTCTCTCTCTCTCTCTCTCTCTCTCTCTCTCTCTCTCTCTCTCTCTCTCTCTCTCTCTCTCTCTCTCTCTCTCTCTCTCTCTCTCTCTCTCTCTCTCTCTCTCTCTCTCTCTCTCTCTCTCTCTCTCTCTCTCTCTCTCTCTCTCTCTCTCTCTCTCTCTCTCTCTCTCTCTCTCTCTCTCTCTCTCTCTCTCTCTCTCTCTCTCTCTCTCTCTCTCTCTCTCTCTCTCTCTCTCTCTCCCTCCCTCCATCTCCTCCTTGCTCCTCTTGTTATGCACACCAAATCCCTTCATTGGTATCAGAGCTTGTTGAAGGCTAGTGTGCAAGAAGATTCAATGGAATCTTAGGTCACAAGAGGTGAAAGTGCAGGTCAGTATCTCTCCATAAATGTTTAGTATTTTGGCTATAACTTGAGCTAGAAAGCTCAGATTGATGCGTTTTGAAGTTTTGTGCATAGATGACACAAAGGATACAAGTTGAAAAAAGGTGGCAAAACCCAGTTTGCAGTTCTAAAGTGCCAAAAATTTGAAAAACTCAGACTGATATAGAAGATGAATCTATAATCACTTGGACAGTAGCTCAATTTTTGGGCCATAACTTGAGTTTTACGAGTCATATTTAAGTAATTCAACTTGATGTGCATAGCTTGAAAATAAGGCTACATTTTTCTAGAAGAACATACATCCAGATTTTGAGTGCTAGGTTGCCAAAATACAAAATACAGAGCAATAGTTATATAGGTGAAGGTGAAATTGATAGTAGGTGCTTGTTATGTGTATATCTTGAGCTACACACCTCCGATTGAGGTGTTCTACATATCATTATGTAGTCAAGAAAGAGTTCTTGAAGTTTGCTGAAAGGCAAAAGTTTAAATTTAGAGGTTATCATCTCAAAAATAGCAAAACACAGAGTAGCATATTTTCAGCATAAGAACCCTAATTGCTTTTCGAGGTTCATTTTGTTGTGGAACTTCTTTTAGATATATTTTTTGGTGTGTGAGCTCTTATTTTTAGAGCTTGAAGGCATTTTCCATGTATGATCACTGTGGTAGCTCCTCAATATGAGAGTACAGCATGATCTTGTCATGTATTTGTCATGTGAGATACCAAGCACTCTACCCCATGGCGTTCAAAGCATACCGTGACACCACACCTATTTGGACTTCTTCACATGGACTTTGTGTTATGTTTTGTTCTCTTCTTGTGCTTCTCTTGCCTTTATTGTAATTGTGCTATAAACTCTTGTTCATTTTTTTCCAAACTTCTTCTTCTATTTCATGATTTGCTCTTCCAAAGTCCTCTTTAAGACTTGCGAGCTCATCTAGTTGATCGATTGATGTTGTTGCAATCACATGAATACTCCTCCACTAAGATGTAATACCTAATGTACATGATAAAATGATTCATGCAAAAAATGAGACAAACCATTGCAATATCTAGTCTATCAATGTCATGGAATCTAAAATGTTCTCAGTTTTCTTGTTTAGCCTATTGGGTTTCCCTCTTTGTGGTACAAGGCTTAGATATGCTGAATTATAAAACAAAAGTGTGTGATTTCACTCAAGTTACTTGAAAAAATTCTTTCAAGTTCCTCATGCACATGGGATATCCCAATAGTATCTATGCAAGTCCTTGAAATGTGGCCCTAATACATGCATACCTTGGAATGCAAGTATTAGTGGCAGAAGTGGCCAAGGTAGTGCGAGCAGACAAGGGATCTTGAGGTGAGAGAGCCAAAGAGAATGATATGGCTTGGATACAAGCTTAAGTAGATAGGGAAATGAGATGAGAATAGGTAGAGAATAAGTCTTCAACAAATTCCAAAACTTTATCTTTTATAAAACAATGATCCTTATCACTACCCTCATCGTATATAATTGTTTTTAACACTCCCA
Source organism: Ceratopteris richardii (assembly GCA_020310875.1). Classification (NCBI taxonomy): domain Eukaryota; kingdom Viridiplantae; phylum Streptophyta; class Polypodiopsida; order Polypodiales; family Pteridaceae; genus Ceratopteris; species Ceratopteris richardii. The sequence continues at coordinate 133,780,946 of CM035423.1, read as the reverse complement.
ACTCCATTTTTACAAGCCAAGGAGTCCTTAAGCTTGAGGAGTATTAGTAGATCTTATGTTTGGAATTTTATAATTTTTGGAGCTCATTTGAGCCCTCAAAGTAACTTACGGACCTAATTTTTAAACTAGGCTAGAGTCTATGTCTAAAAAAAGACAAAACCTAGTTAAAATCTATAAAAATAGCTAGAGAGCTCATTTTGGAGGTTCGTTGGGATGAGATTTGAGCAGTGTAAGAAGTTTTGTGTAACTTGAACTTATGAATAGAAGATTCCATTGTTCCACTCCTTGTCTTGCCTTATTTCTATGCTTGTGAATGTGTGTGCATTTTCTAGTGCTTCTCACTCACTTGTGCAATCATATTGCTCATGGTCATCATACCATCCTTCCATCTCCACAAATTCAGATTTATGAGGTGGATCTTCACCAAGGTGGTACTTCCATTGTGCTAGATTGACACCAAATTTGGAACTGTTGTCAGGGAGCGCGACTCAAGGAAGAGTGTGTGATGATAAAACATAGAGTATCGATGTTGGAATCATTGTTAAATAGGTGATTTTTTCTATTTTCTTTACTTTTTTCATCACCATCATCAATCCCATCATCTCCACTCTCCATTCACTTCCATTTCTATCATTCCCAAAATTTCAAAATTTTGTTCATTCCCCACCTTCCCATTCCTTCCCTCATTTCACTTAAGAGAGAGAGAGAGGCGGTTTGTGTGCTTGCTATTTTTTTGTGTTTGTGAGTGTTTTCCATAGGATTCAGCTCCACCAATATATCTAGCATCATCATCAAGTACGACAGACCCTATGCATGGCCCGAGATGATTGTCTCTATCTATCATGACAGACAGAGAAAGTTGGTTTTTTTTTGCATCATTTGCATGATTGGGCACCTCTCTAGCACCATCCCAAAACATTATATGCAATTTGAAAATTCACTTTCTTTTGGTCTATTATGATAGGTGACATAAAAAAAAACCGCGATAGACACAATCTATCATGATAGACTAAATTTACGATTTTCTATCGTGATAGATCAGTTTTAAAATAGACGATAAACATGTCTATTGCGATGGGTAGGACATCCATCATGATAGATGCCCATCTATTGCAATAGACATCTGTCTATCATGATAGACAAAACCCACGACAAATGATAGAGACCATCTATCATGACAGACTGACCACCCATCATGACATACACCCATCTATTGTGATAGATGCCTTTCACGATAGATGATAGACCCATCTAACGCGACAAAAAAAACGTCCATTGCAATAGACCAAATCCACCATAGACAATAGAAGCATCTATCGTGATAGACAATTGTCTATCATGACACACTAAAATCATGACAAACCAATCTATCGTGATAGACACCATGTATCGCAACATACAAAAAATTCAGCTTTTTTATTTGCAAATTAAATTTGGGTCTATTTTTTATTGCTGATTGGGTGACTTTTTCAAGGTTTTTGGAGCCAATTGAGTAGCAAAGCAATGTGCAATTGTAGAGCAAAGCTTGGGAGAGTGCCCTAAGCACCAGAGCAATTTCAAAGCATGGGACTTGAGGTTGGAAGATTGTTCAAACCCCTTAGTGTTCGAAGCTATGTGGACAGAGATCAATCCATAGAAGGAAGTAAGCTCAAATCTTTGCAAAAAACACACAATACTGAATGTATTACTAGAGAATGTACAAAGATAAGTAGCCCATTACGGCAATAGGCGTATATACAAGCCGGGGGAAAAAAACCTCCTAAAGAGGGAAAAAAGTGCCCTGGCAGTCCTAGTGTGTTCACACACATCACTACCTAAATATATCAACAAATCCCCCCTAGGACTGCTGCGGTGAACAACGAGCTGGCACTCATGTATAAGGAAGTGCCAAGCTATGTGGAAATCACTCCACAAAAGGAAGTAAGCCCAAAGCTTTGCGGAAAGCTTCAAACTTCTCCCTAGGCAGAGCCTTCGTGAAAAGGTCTGCAATGTTCTCCTGCGTGGGCACATATGCCAAGCTGATCTCCCCAGCAGAGAACCTCTCCCTGACATAGTGATAATGCACCTCAATGTGCTTAGTGCGAGCATGGAACACAGGGTTCCTCGCAACTGCCAATGCGCTCTGACTGTCAGTGAAGATGGTGGTGGCAGAAGACTGGCCAACACCCAAATCAGCCATAAGGCGTCTGAGCCACACACACTCAACAGTCGCTGTGAAAGCTGCCCTATATTTAGCCTCACAACTGGAAGTGGCCACAGTAGGCTGCTTCTTGCTCAACCAAGATATACATGAGCTACCAAGCATGAAGCAAGAACCACTGGTGGACACACGAGTGTCATAGCAACCAGCCTAATCTGAGTCAAAAAAAGCATGCAAATCTGGCGGTAGTGATCCCCCTTTGGGATAAAACAACCCAAGTAGCCGAGTACCACTCAAGTAGCGAAAGATGCGCTTAACCGCCTTCCAATGCGTGACTCCTGGGCAATGCATAAACTTGCTCATCTGTGAGATAGCAAACTGAATATCTGGCCGAGTAATGCATAAGTAAATCAAGCATCCAACAGCCTGCTGATAGAGAACCGCATCAAATGCATCTCCAACATCATGAAGACTCAATCGTAAACCTGTCTCCATAGGAGTGGCAATAGGCTTACAGTCTTCAAGGCCAAAACGCTGCAATAATGTGTCAATATATTTCGTTTGACACAAAGCCATTCCACCATCAACTTGCATAAACTGAATGCCCAAATAGTGATGCAAATGCCCCAAATCAGACATCTCAAATGAGGCATGCAAATCAGCCTTGAAATCAGCAATATGCTTCTCAATAGGACCAGTGAGCAGCATGTCATCAACATAGACAACAATGATCAGAAGCACATCATTAGCACTCTTAACATATAAGGTGCTTTTAGTTGGACTGTTCACAAAACCATGTGCAACCAGATAGGCATGTATCTTCTCATACCAAGCACGTGGTGCTTGCTTTAAACCATATAATGCCTTCTTTAACCTACACACCTGGTTTTCATGCCCTTTCTACACAAAGCCACGGGGCTGAAAAAAAACCATGATGGGCTGCAAGTGCACAAATGCTCCGAACAGTAGTCATACGGCATGTAGGTGCAAAGGTCTCATCAAAATCAATGCCTCTTTCCTGCGCATAATCCTTTGCAACAAGCCTAGCCTTATAGCTGTCAACTGTACCATCAGGTTTACGCTTCAGCTTGTATATCCACTTAGTGCCAATGGCCTTCTTGCCAGGAGGCAAGTCACATAAAGACCATGTACCATTCTTCATTATAGCATCATATTCAGATTGCATGGCAGCCATCCAATTTTTTGAATTTTGTGCTTCATCAAAAGAAACAGGCTCATTTTCATCACAGAGACTAGACGCAGCCATAGCATAGCAATCTGATGCAAAGGAGGCACTATGAGAGCCTGAACGAGTACGATATGACAAAGGTGCATCTAATTTGCTGTCACGCAAAGTCTGCACCAGCTATTTTGGCATAGTTTTTGCCTGCTCAATATCAGCTCTCTCATCAACAAGTGCATCATGTAAATCTGCATCAGAAATAGAATGATCTGCATCATCATATGAAACCTACAAAGGCTGAGAACTTGCCTCATTAGGACCAGCACTAGACTGTCCACTTGTAAAAAGAGGCATCAACGTATCATACATGTCTTTGGAGCTAACAGATATCTCCTTAGTACATGAAAGGAATGGTTGAATAGCATCTTCCACAAAGACAACATCACGGATAACCAGAATGCGTTTAGTCTGTGGATGATACAGACGATAGCCTTTACTTTCAGAACTGTACCCAACAAAAATACATTTTATTGCCTTATCATCCAATTTTCTGCAATGTGGTTCAGGCACTAATGCATATGCCAAACAACCAAAAACATGCAGATGAGCAACAGATGGCTTGCAGCCATGCCAAGCCTCATATGGAGTGATAGACTGCAATGCTTTAGTGGGACACCTATTCAGTACATATGTTGCACACATGACAGCCTCAAGCCAGAAACTATGTGGTAAAGCCTGACTTTTGACCATGCACCTCGCCATCTCCATGAGTGACCTGTTCTTTCATTCAGCAACTCCATTCTGTTGAGGTGTATACCGCACTGTACACTGGTGTTTTATCCCACGTTCAGCCAGAAATGCATTAAAATTAGAAGACATATATTCCCCCCCTCGATCAGAACGGAGGGTGCCCATTTTACATGCTGACAGATTTTCAGCCAAAACCAAAAACTGTTTAAAGCACATGAACACTTCGGACTTTGCTTTGAGTGGATATACCCATGCATGCCTGGAAAAATCATCAATGAAAGTCACGAAGTAAAGGTAATTCCCAAAAGAGGGTGTCTGCATAGGACCACAGACATCACTATGTACAAGCTGCAATTTCTGTGTAGCCCGAAGTGAACCATCTTTATGAAAGGAGGAATGCTGCATTTTGCCCAAAATACAGCCTTCACATACATGTTTTCCAGGTGCCTCAAGCTTGGGCAAAGAAGACACCATATCAAATTTCTACAGGCGTAGCAAACTAGCAAAATTCAGATGACCAAAGCGTGCATGCCAAAGCTTTGCATCTGACATAGCCTGAGAATCATGAACTGCACATGTCGAATCATTAACAGATCTTTCATAGTCTATGAGCTTATACAGCCCACGACATAAAATGCCAGAAGCAATAATCACATCGCCATTTGACAGATCATGAGCTGTACACTTGTCATCAACAAATTTCACAACCAAACCAATCTTGGCTAATGCAGAAACTGATAACAAGTTCTTTTTTATCCCTGGCACAAATAAAGCATCTGACAAGGTGAAAGAACTACCATCAGCAGTAGTCAGAATGATCTTACCAACTCCCATAACAAGATAAGAGGAGTTGTTGGTGCATGTGATAGTATTCCCTGTAGGGGCAGGCTCGAGTGAAGAGAAGAAACTGCGCAGCGAGGTAATATGTTTGGTCGTCCCACTGTCAAAGTACTGGCAAACATCTGAGTCCACTGCAGACATGCACTGCTCATGAGAAGATGGGTCAAAACTGCAAACAGTAGTAAACGCCCATTCTTGTTCCTGTACAAGATTAGCAAACTCTGTTTTTGGTGTAGAGGCTTCTGCAACAACCATTCCAGCCTCCTTTTTCTTTGCCTCTTTTGCAGCCAGTTTTGGACAGTTCTTTATAATATGATCATTCCCTTTACAGTACTTGCAAAACAATTTCTGCTTTTCTAATTTCTTCTCATATTTATCCTGGTTCTTCGAATGTGCAGCATTTGCAGATTTCTGCTTACTAGTAGAAGAGCTCCATTTTCCTTTGCCCTTCTGACTAGCCAGGAAAGCTTGATCTGCAACACGCATAATGGACCTGTTTTGCCTGGACTGATCTTCCTGCAACAGAACAGAGACTAACTCCTCAAATGATAAGGCATTCGGATTGCCTTTCATCATCAACCGAAGAGTAGAAGCAAAACTCTGATATGAATCAGGAAGACCATTCAGAACGGTCTGCACAAGTGAGCTATCTGGTATAACCTCATCAGCAGAAATCAACTGTTCCTTCAAATCTTTGATCTTTGTTAGGAAACTGTCCATAGAATCACCTTCATTCATGTGCTCACTCTCCAACTGTTTTCGGAGGTAAGCAACACGAGCCTCATTCCTAGCTTGGTACAATGTGGTAAGTGTATCCCAAGCATCCCTAGCTGTTCTGCAAGAGCGAATATGAGGAATAATGGCACGTTTGATAGACAAAGCTATCAATGCATGTGCCTGGGCATCGTTGCCATCCCAACAAATTTGCTCTGCAGTAGGTGCAACAGAAACAGCAGCACGAACAGGAATCTGCGGAATATCATCTTCGACACCATCTTCATCAGCTCCAGCACCTGTATTTGTTGTACATGTCGTTACAGGTGTAACAGGACGTCTTTCAACACCTTGCACAATGTTCCACAATCCTTTTGCAATCAGAACATGTCGCATCATATAAGCCCATAATGGGTAGTTGATACCATCCAACTTATCCTCAACAGCCAACATACGGAATACATCACTGCTTTCAGCCATGGCCGGTGACTAAAATACCTTGATGCAAAAAATTGATTGTATCTCAAAAAGTTGAACAGAACTGCTCATACGAGTTCTGCTAGACCTGTAGTAGACTTTGAGATGCTTAAACTGGCAAACAAAAACTAGTATATACCTTTGGCACAAAAAGACGAAATAGCCTACACAAGCAGTGCGTTTGGAGGCCGAAACAAGCTCAGATCGCGATTTCGGCACCACAGAGCGAAGTAGTTTTGATCTCGGAAACACGTTGAGTATGCTCACCAAAATTTGTGCCATTCTAAGACTGCAAACGGAGGAGTGTTGACGGCGCCCTAGATGAAGCGACAACCCGCTCTGATACCAATTGTTGGAGTTAGACGTCTGCGGAAGCACACGAACAGCACAAGGAAGAAGAAGAAGCTTGGAGCACAAACACACAATACTAAATGTATTACTAGAGAATGTACAAAGATAAGTAGCCCATTAGGGCAATAGGCGTATACACAAGCCGGGGGAAAAAAACCTCCTAAAGAGGGAAAAAAGTGCCCCGACGGTCCTAGTGTGTTCACACACATCGGTCCTAGTGTGTTTCCCTCTTTAGGAGGTTTTTTTCCCCCAGCTTGTGTATACGCCTATTGCCCTAATGGGCTACTTATCTTTGTACATTCTCTAGTAATACATTTAGTATTGTGTGTTTGTGCTCCAAGCTTCTTCTTCTTCCTTGTGCTGTTCGTGTGCTTCCGCAGACGTCTAACTCCAACAATTGGTATCAGAGCGGGTTGTCGCTTCATCTAGGGCGCCGTCAACACTCCTCCGTTTGAAGTCTCAGATTCGCACGAAATTTGGTGAGCATATTCAGGGTGTTTCAGAGATCAAAATAGCTTCACTGCATGGTGCCGAAATCGCGATCTGAGCTTGTTTCGGCCTTTGAACGCATTATCACAGCACTTGTGCAGGCTATTTCGTCTTTTTGTGCCAAAGGTATATACCAGTTTCTATTCGCCAGTATAAGTGTCTTGAAGTTTGCTACAGGACTAGCAGAATTCATTGGGGCAATTCTGTTCAACTTTTTGAGATACAGTCAATTTTCTGCATCAAGGTATTTTAGTCACCGGCCATGGCTGAAAGCAGTGATGTATTCCGTATGTTGGTTGTTGAGGATAAGTTGGATGGTACCAACTACCCATTATGGTCTTATATGATATGACATGTTCTGGTTGCAAAAGGATTGTGGAACATTGTGCAAGGTGTTGAAAGACGTCCTGTTACACCTCTAGCTATAGGTACTGCAAATACAGGTGCAGGAGCTGATGAAGATGGTGTCGAAGATGATATTCCGCAGATTCCTGTTTGTGTTGTTGTTTCTGTTGCGCCTACTGCAGAGCACATTCGTTGGGATGGTAGAGATGCCCAGGCACATGCATTGATAGCTTTGTCTGTCAAACGTGCCATTATTCCTCACATTTGCTCTTGCAGAACAGCTAAGGATGCTTGGGATACACTTACCACATTGTACCAAGCTAGGAATGAGGCTCGTGTTGCTTATCTCCAAAAACAATTGGAGAGTGAGCACATGAATGAAGGTGATTCTATGGACAGTTTCCTAACGAAGATCAAAGACTTGAAGGAACAATTGATTTCTGCTGATGAGGTTATACCAGATAGCTCACTTGTGCAGACCGTTCTGAATGGTCTTCCTGATTCATATCAGAGTTTTGCTTCTACTCTTTGGTTGATGATGAAAGGCAATCCAAATGCCTTATCATTTGAGGAGTTATTCTCTATTCTGTTGCAGGAAGATCAGTCTAGGAAAAACAGGTCCATTATGCGAGTTGCAGATCAAGCTTTCTTGGCTAGTCAGAAGGGCAAAGGAAAATGGAGCTCTTCAATTAGTAAGCAGAAATCTGCTAATTCTGCATATTCGAAGAAGGAAGATAAAGATGAGAAGAAATCAGAAAAGCAGAAATTGTTTTGTAAGTACTGTAAAGGGAATGATCATATCATAAAGAACTGTCCAAAATTGGCTCATAAAGAGGCAAAGAAGAAAGAGGCTGGAATGGTTGTTGCAGAGGCCTCTATACCAAAGACAGAGTTTGCAAATCTTGTGCAGGAAGAAGAATGGGTGTTTACTACTGTCTCCAGTTTTGACCCATCTTCTCATGATCAATGCATGTCTGCAGTAGACTCAGATGTTTGGTACTTTGACAGTGGGGCGACCAAACATATTACCTCGCAGCGCAGTTTCTTCTCTTCACTCGAGCCTGCCCCTACAGGGAATACTGTTACATGGGCCAACAACTCCTCTTATCCTGTTATGGGAGTTGGTAAGATCATTTTCACTACTGCTGATGGTAGTTCTTTCACTTTGTCAGATGCTTTATTTGTGCCACGGATCAAGAAGAATCTCTTATCTCTTTCTGGATTAGCCAAGATTGGCTTGCTTGTGAAATTTGTTGATGACAGACGTACAGTTCATGATCTGTCAAATGGCGATGTTATTATTGCTTCTGGCATTTTATGCCGTAGGTTGTATAAGCTCATAGACTATGAAAGATCTGAAAATGATTTGGCATGTGCAGTAAATGATTCTCAGGCTATGTCAAATGCAAAGCTTTGGCATGCACGCTTTGGTCATCTGAATTTTGATAGTTTGCTACGCCTGCAGAAATCTGAAATGGTGTCCTCTTTGCCCAAACTTGAGGCACCTGGAAAACATGTTTGTGAAGGCTATATTTTGGGCAAAATGCAACGTTCCTCCTTTCCAAAAGATGGTTCAGTTCGGGCTACACAGAAATTGAAGCTTGTACATAGTGATGTCTGTGGTCCTATGCAAACACCCTCTTTTGGAAATTACCTTTACTTCGTGACTTTCATTGATGATTTTTCCAGGCATGCATGGGTATATCCACTCAAAGTAAAGTCCGAAGTGTTCATGTGCTTTAAACAGTTTTTGGTTTTGGCTGAAAATCTATCAGCATGTAAAATGGGCACCCTCCGTTCTGATCGAGGGGGGGAATATATGTCTTCTGATTTTAATGCATTTCTGGCTGAACGTGGGATAAAACACCAGTGTACAGTGCCGTATACACCTCAACAGAATGGAGTTGCTCAACAAAAGAACAAGTCACTCATGGAGATGGCGAGGTGCATGGTCAAGAGTCAGGTTTTACCACATAGTTTCTGGCTTGAGGTTGTCATGTGTGCAGCATATGTACTGAACAGGTGTCCCACTAAAGCGCTGCAATCTATCACTCCATATGAGGCTTGGCATGACCGCAAGCGATCTGTTGCTCATCTGCGTGTTTTTGGTTGTTTGGCATATGCACTAGTGCCTGAACAACATCGCAAAAATTGGAGGATAAGGTAGTAAAATGTATTTTTGTTGGGTACAGTTCTGGAAGTAAAGGCTATCGTCTATATCATCCAGAGACTAAACACATTTTGGTTAGTCGTGATGTTGTCTTTGTGAAAGATGCTATTCAGCCATTGCTTTCATGTACTAAGGAGACATATGTTAGCTCCAAAGACATGTATGATACTTTGATGCCTCTTTTTACAGGTGGACAGTCTAGTGCTGGTCCTAATGAGGCAACTTCTCAACCTTTGCAGGTTTCATATGATGATGCAGATCATTCCATTTCTGATGCAGATTTACATGATGCACTTGTTGATGAGAGAGTTCATACTGAGCAGGCAAAAACTATACCAAAATGGCTGGTGCAGACTTTGCGTGACAGCAAATTAGATGCACCTTTGTCATATCATACTTGTTCAAGCAATCATAGTGCCTCCTTTGCATCAGATTGCTATGCTATGGCTGTGTCTAGTCTCTGTGATGAGAATGAGGCTGTTTCTTTTGATGAAGCACAGAATTCAGAAAATTGGATGGCTGCTATGCAATCTGAATATGATGTTATAATAAAGAATGGTACATGGTCTTTATGTGACTTGCCTCCTGGCAAGAAGGCCATTGGCACTAAGTGGGTATACAAGCTGAAGCGTAAACCTCATTGTGCAGTTGACAAGTATAAGGTTAGGCTTGTTGCAAAGGGTTATGCGCAAGAAAGAGGCATTGATTTTGATGAGACCTTTGCACCTACATGCCGTATGACTACTATTCGGAGCATTTGTGCACTTGCAGCCCATCATGGTTGGAATGTACATCAATTGGACATTAAAACAGCATTTCTGAATGGTGACTTGCATGAAGAAGTGTATGTTTTTCAGCCCCGTGGCTTTGTGCAGAAAGGGCATGAAAACTAGGTGTGCAGGTTAAAGAAGGCATTATATGGTTTAAAGCAAGCACATGTGCTTGGTATGAGAAGATACATGCCTATCTGGTTGCACATGGTTTTGAGAACAGTCCAACTGAAAGCACCTTATATGTTAAGTGTGCTAATGATGTGCTTCTGATCATTGTTGTCTATGTTGACAACATGCTGCTCGCTGGTCGTATTGAGAAGCATATTGCTGATTTCAAGGCTGATTTGCATGCCTCATTTGAGATGTCTGATTTGGGGCATTTGCATCACTATTTGGGCATTCAGTTTATGCAAGTTGATGGTAGAATGGCTTTGTGTCGAACGAAATATATTAACACATTATTGCAGCGTTTTGGCCTTGAAGACTGTAAGCCTATTGCCACTCCTATGGAGACAGGTTTACGATTGAGTCTTCATGATGTTGGAGATGCATTTGATGCTGTTCTCTATCAGCAGGTTGTTGGATGCTTGATTTACTTATGCATTACTCGGCCAGATATTCAGTTTGTTGTCTCACAGATGAGCAGGTTTATGCATTGCCCAGGAGTCATGCATGGAAGGCGGTTAAGCGCATCTTTCGCTACTTGAGTGGTACTCGGCTACTTGGGTTGTTTTATCCCAAAGGGGGATCACTACCGCCAGATTTGCATGCTTTTTCTGACTCAGATTGGGTTGGTTGCTATGACACTCATGTGTCCACCAGTGGTTTTTGCTTCATGCTTGGTAGCTCATGTATATCTTGGTTGAGCAAGAAGCAGCCTACTGTGGCCACTTCTTGTTGTGACGCTGAGTATAGGGCAGCTTTCATAGCGACTGTTGAGTGTGTGTGGCTCAGACGCCTTATGGCTGATTTGGGTGTTGGCCAGTCTTCTGCCACCACCATCTTCACTGACAGTCAGAGTGCATTGGCAGTTGTGAGAAACCCTGTGTTCCATGCTCGCACTAAGCACATTGAGGTGCATTATCACTATGTCAGGGAGAGGTTCTCTGCTGGGGAGATCAGCTTGGCATATGTGCCCACGCAGGAGAACATTGCAGACCTTTTCACGAAGGCTCTACCTAGGGAGAAGTTTGAAGCTTTCCACAAAGCTTTGGGCTTACTTCCTTTTGTGGAGTGATTTCCACATAGCTTGGCACTTCCTTATACATGAGTGCCAGCTCCTTGTTCACCGCATCACTCCCAGGGGAGATTTGTTGATATATTTAGGTAGTGATGTGTGTGAACACACTAGGACCACCGGGGCACTTTTTTCCCTCTTTAGGAGGTTTTTTTCCCCCGGCTTGTATATACGCCTATTGCCCTAATGGGCTACTTATCTTTGTACATTCTCTAGTAATACATTCAGTATTGTGTGTTTGTGCTCCAAGCTTCTTCTTCTTCCTTGTGCTATTTGCATGCTTCCGTAGACATCTATCTCCAACAAGATCAAGGTGATTTTATGTACTAAACTTAATAATATTTATATGTTGAAATTTATTAAGAATTAATCATATCTTTTTAGTGCCAAAATAATCTTTTGACTATATTTGATATCCTTATTATCAATTTCTTCAAACTCAATTTTTATTTCTATTTTTATTTTTTATGAAATTCACCTTAAAATTTTTTTCCTTCTAAGTTTATCATTTTACATTCAGTTTAGTTCAAATTTTCAATCTGAATTTCCATTTAAAGAAAATACTATCAGTTTGGTCTCATTATGAATTGTTCTAAAAACCACATCATGATTGTTATTTATTTTTCCAATATGCTATTACTAATTGGTGTAATGACTAATGCAACTCTTAATGAAATAAGTTAAACATCAAAAAACAATAGAAAACCTTAAGTTGAATTTTTTTTCTATTTTAGGATTAGATAATTTCTATCAAAAAGAGAACCAAGGAAAAAGCATATTTTTTATTAATATACTTTTGTATATTTTATTCGAGATTATTTAAATTTATTCAACTTAGAGAAATATCACTGAAAATTAAAATCAAATTGGACACAATCCTCTACCACCTATTTCTAAGTATATAAGATGTATGCATACTTAGCAACATAACAACTATCCCAATTTGATTGTCCGAAAGTAAATATGCTTCAATTGATCCATTATCTTTACCAAAGAACTTCCATTTATCCCAATTTAGCTATTTTATAAACATACATTTTGTCATCCTAATAAATTCCAATCCTAATAAGATTTTTCAACATAAGAAAAAAAATCCATTTTTCTTCAAAAATGTCCAAAGATCTTATCTTAAAATGTTTAAAAATGTATCCTCCATAGCACTCAAAAATTCTTATGAAAACCCATTATGTTAACCTAAGTCCTTACAAGTATAAATTTTTTACTCTCATAATTTCTATAAATATTAATGAACTTAAAAATACCTATCTCAACAACAAAGTCCAAGAAATGAAAAATCTAGATTGTAGACTCCCCTCATTTCTATATTATCTTATTATTCATACATCATGGATAAAATCACTTAAGTTACCAATTCCTCCAATTACAATTTTGAGTAATCGTATATTTTACTCATCATTCTTTGTAATAAGTAGGATCTTTTCCTTCTTGGTGCCTAAAAACACATCACAACCAATTTAACCATGCGTTATTGAATCAAGTGATTCATGGATCATCTAAAATCATTTTAAGGTAGTTATTCAAAAAGAAACTCTTAAAGTTTCACCCTTCATACCCAGGGGGCTTTTTGCCTTCACACCTTAATTTTCCTAGCGTCCAAGAGCATTCAATCCCTATACCATTATTTCAGTAGAATATGCCATAAATTTCATCTTCAAGGATTAAGGACCACATAACTATAGACTCCAACTTAAGAAATCCATTCTATTGTTAAAGGAAAAGATCACATCATAAGAACATCTTTATCAAGTCAAATTACCCACCCAATCATCATTGAAGTGCTTAGATCAATTCTCGTCATAGCAGTGTAATCATTCGTTAAACTTCATATCCCATCCAACAAATCCCATCATTAACTCTTTTAAGTTAGGATTACATTACCAAAAAATATCATCTTCATAGTGCATTCCATCATGAAAATATAAAAGAGATAGCTATGATAAGTGTTAAATTATGTATCCTCTTTTAATCAGCTATATGGCACATGGACACCATGAGTACTCAAAAATGTCACTATCATGATCCTTTATGCTTAGAAATAAATCTTATGATTATATATCAATTAATCGAAAGAATCTATTCACATTTTATTCAAGTGCTAAGAATAATTTTCATCTTAGCACTTTAATCATTCATTGTACTTCATATTCAATCCAGTTGGTGTCATTATTACATGTGATATTTTAATATCTATGCACACCTAGTACTCATATATTTTCATCATAGTACTTTGGATCATAGAAAACCAAAAAGATAGTTATCATAGAGTTAAAGTATGTATTGCCTCTTAGTTACATTTCGAGGAGATGGGAAGTATGCAAACAAAACGGTGAAGAAGAAGCTCAGGAGTACAACACAAAATTTTATTACTTAGTGTTGAACGCACAGGATAAGTATCCAATCAAGGTTATTGGCATATATACAAAGGGGGGGGGGCTTCTAAAGATGGAAAAGTACATGAGTGGTCCTAAGTGTGCTCAGACACATGAGTACCAAAATACATCAACAAATCCCCCCTTAAAGTGATGTAGTAAACAAGGAGCCAGCACTTATGTTCAGACTCACAACTAGAAGTGGCCACAATAGGTTTTTCCTTGCTCAACCAAGATATGCATGGGGTACTAAGCATGAAATAAAAACCACTTGTGGACACATGAGTTTCATAGCAACCAGCCCAATCCAAATTTGTAAAAACATGTTAATCTAATAGTTGTGATCCCCCTTGGGATTAACCAACCAGAGTAGTTGGGTACCACTCAAATAGCAAAAATTGTGCTTAATTGTGTGTCATTTTCTTGGCACTTGGTCTATGCACAATTTTTGTCATCTAAGACACATCAACTTGAATATTTGATCGTGTTATACATAAGAAGATCAGGCATCCAATAGCATGCTAATAGATAACAACATCAAATGCATCTATGACATCATGAAAACTCAACCCTAACCCTATCTTCATTGGAGTGTCAATGGGTTTGCAATCCTAAAGGACGAATCTCTAGAATGGTTTTTATCAATGCATTTTTTTTAATAATCAATTCCTCCATCAATTTGCATACATTGAATGCCCAAATGATGATGTAACAGTCCCAAACTTGACATTTCAAATAAGGCATGCAAATCAGCCTTAAATTCAGCAATATGCCTCTCATCAAGACCAATCAATATCATGTCAATATCTAGAATGGTTTTTATCAATGCATTTTTTTTAATAATCAATTCCTCCATCAATTTGCATACATTGAATGCCCAAATGATGATGTAACAGTCCCAAACCTGACATTTCAAATAAGGCATGCAAATCAGCCTTAAATTCAGCAATATGCCTCTCATCAAGACCAATCAATATCATGTCATTTTTAGGCTAAAAACCAATAGACTCCCCTCATGAAGGGGACAAAAACCAAGTAGGTTCCTCACAAAGGGGATGAAAAGAAATGGGTCCCTCATGAAGGGGACAAAAGGGTTATAAACAACAAGCACAATAACAAGTGGGTCCCTCATAAAGGGGACAAAAAGGTTATAAAGTTGCCTTGTAACTCTCTCTAACATTCTTGTATACTTTCCTTGCTTATAATTTAAAGTGTTTTTGTTTGAAAAAAAGGCCTATGAGTAGCATTTCATCCACACAAACAACAATGATACAAAGTACATCATCTCCATGCTTACATACAAGGGGCTTTCAGTCGGATTTTTTTGGAAACCATGTGCTAATAAGTAGGCATGCATCTTTTCATGCCAAGCATGTGGTGCTTGCTTCAATCCATAAAATTCCTTTCTCATGCACACTTTCTTTTCATGCCCTTTTTTGCACAAAACCACAAGGCTGAAATACATACAGTTCTTCATGAAAAATCACTTTTAGAAATGCAAATTTAATGTCCAATTTATGTACATTCCAACCATTATGATCTACATGTGCATAGATGCTACAAAAACTTTTGATGTGACACATGGGGGCAAAGGTCTCATCAAAATCAATGCCCTTCTCTTGAGCATAACCATTTTCTACAAGCTTAGTCTTACAATGATCAATTTTTCCATCATGGTTATGCTTTAGATTATACATAGTTTAGTGCCAATTGCCTTTTTGCTAGGAGGAAATCACATAAAGAACAAGTACCATTCTTCATAATAGCATCATATTTTGATTCCAAAGCAATCATCCAATTTTTTGAATTATGTGCTTCATCAAAAGAGACATGCTAATTCTCGGAAGAAATATTAGAAATTTACATTACATAAAAGCATGATGCAAAAGAAGCACTTGCAAGCTAGAACATGTATGATATGGCAAAGATGCATCTAACTTGCTATCTCTGAAAGTTTGTACCAACCATTTAGGCATAGTATTAGCCCTTCAATGACAATGCTCTCATCAACAAGTGCATCATGTATATGAGCATTAGAAATCAAATGAGTTGTATGCTCATTCAAAATTTTGATAGGTTGAGAAATTGCCTCACTAGAAGATACATGACTACCCACTTATGATCAAAAGGCAAGAGAGTTTCATACACATCTTTTGAGCTAACTAATTTCTCCTTTTTACATGAAATTAGGGGTTGAATTGCATCCTCCAGCAATACTACATCTTGACTAACCAAGGTCCTTTTGGTCAATGGATGATACACTGTAGAGATTCAACCAGTGAGTAGAAAAACACCGATTTCTCACAAAAGGTAAATCCAATTCACCATGAAACTTTGTGTGAATAAGCTAGACTTAGAGAGAAATCCAATGCACTTTAAAACTCTGAAAAAGGTTACGTACATCTCGAGATATGTGCTTCTAAAGTTACTATTGTGAGTGAGTATAGCAGAGAATAAAACAGAGAAGAAGTAAATGATGAATGTATAGATTCACATATAATTACAACCACATTGGCAATGAATACTTGCACAATGGGAGTAGAATCATAGAGCTATGGAGTAAGCTCTTCAATCTCTACAAATGAACATGAAGTGGACACGAATCAAGCTCTCTAATGACGACTTCCTTCTTTCTCTTTTTATAGCTACTTTTGGAGGTAGTTTTGAATTTGAATTCAAATAATTTCACCTAAAAGTGATGCTAAGAATTAGGAGATATTCTCTCAAGTAATGGATTCGTGGTTTTAGGTAGTTTGAGCCAGGAATTTCCTTTTTACATCATGGATGACTTAAGCCATTCTTTCTTTCACAATTACAAGAGATGAAATATACTCTTTTACAAGAGGTGTTCATATGTCTACACATATGACTACAAATGAACATAAATCAAATCATATCAAGCATGTAGGCTTGGGCAAAATGCACCAACATATATCATATATGGCCTTACCATGTAATATAATTGTTAAATAGATTTAAATAAAACCATATGAAAAATTATATAGCTATATATGGTACTAAACAAACATATGCAATACTTAGGTTCATCATCATATTTTACCTTTTTTATTCTTTGTATAAACCACAAGGGCATACTCTAATGCCTGGATATTTTTAAAATGAAATTTTAGGAATTTGCTTTTACAATATACCCATTTTAACCAAAGTGCATACTATAAGAGGTCATACTTTAACATAGGCTATTATATTTGATTAGGTACACATTCAAGTTCATCAATTATTAAAATACAAAACCATAGTAATTTTTAATATAATTCAATCCAAGGGAACATTTTCAAAGCATCATGCATATTTGTATTACCATCTAATATTCCAATTTTATCATATTATAAACCAAAATAGTAAGTGACATGTAAACCATCCCATAACTTACATCCAAATTACAATCCATAAAGTGATTATGATAGTAATAAAATCCAAAAATTTCTCAAACATCCTAATGTTTATTAATTATGAACTACTTTCTCAAACCCAATCACATCAATCACCTTATTTCATTTAAAGAAAAGTTTGGTTTGTCAAATGTGCTTCATCGAAATAAAATGCTAACCATTGCACCATAGTGCGCTCTCCTTCTCGGGAGCTCCACGACATATCCTCGGAGTAGAAAATCAATCTGCAAGCACTATACACAGTACTCTCCATAGAGGTTGTAGAATACACAGAAAAACACAATACACACAAAGCACGAACACAGACTTCTTAGGTGTTACAAATGTAGTTGAACTTACAGTCCATGGCTGACCAAGCCACTATATGTTTTATTAAAGAACATATACAAATGTGTCTGGTGGCCATTTGGCCTTTCACATGGACACTAATGATAACAATCTCCCAATAAAGGCCAATATGGCTAGAGTAACTATGGTAGAAAAATGAAGAATTATAAAGAATACATGAGTGTAAGTATACAAACTTTACCTCCCACCTAATGGGCATGTTACACAGAATACAAGTGACTATGTAAGATCATGAATCAAGTAACCCCCACCCAGTGACAATAGTGTTGAAAGTTATCTTATGGTAGAGCTTTAGTCAAAGCATCTGCAGCATTATCTTGAGTATGAACCTTCCCAAGAATAATGTGCTCAGTCGCTAAGCAATCTCTAATGAAGTGATACCTCACCTCAATGTGCTTGGTCTTTGCATGATAGACTGGATTCTTAGCCAAAGCAATGGCACTCTTACTATCACTGAGCAAATGAGGTACATGGTGAGGTAGACCCATATCACAAGCAAGATGAGAAATCCACAATGCTTCCTTACATGCTTCACTTGTTGCAACTTACTCTACTTTTATGGAGGAAACACTTGTACATTCTTGAAGATGAGATCTCCAAGAGATAGCACCTCGAGAAAAATGAAAAATGTACCCTGATATAGACTTATGATTTTTCTACACAACCATCATAGTTAGAATCTGTGTAACCAATAATGGAGGCTTTCCCTCTACCTAAGCATAGACACTTGTCCTTAGTGCCACTCAAATATCTCAAAACCATCTTGAGTACTTCCCAATGTTTTTTGCTAGGATTAGATATATATCCACTCACAAATCCCACTCCAAATGCAATGTCTAATCTCGTAGCTACCATAGCATATATGAGAGTACCAACAGTAAACTAATAAGGAATTTTGTTCATGAATTCCTTTTCTTCATCTGATTTGGGGCAATCATCCTTGCTCGATTTCACATATGTCGGTAAAGGTGTACTCAATGCCTTTACACCCTGCATGTTGAACATGTGAAGTACTTTGGATATCTACTCACTTTGAGACAATTATATGTTGTGAAGAGATGGATTTGTACTTGATGAAGATGAAGTGGTGCTACAAAAACTTTGCACTATGCCAGACAAATGAACTCCAGAGATATGTAGTGGGCCCTTTTAGCTTGCCAAAGGATGTATTAGACACCCTATGTACCTTGGAAGATCACTCTCAGAAAGATGAATCAAAACAGATAAGTTGAAGTAGATTCAAGAACAAAAACGTTGTTATTTTTGTTCATACACATGTCCAGTGTTTTGAACAATTCTCTGACTACATGAAGAGAAAAGAGCTTAGCATGTCACAGCATCCTCCCGATTTTCACGATTTGTAGTAGTCCTCAGAACACTGAGCAAAGATCTATTAATATCTCAAGATTCCAATAGGAAATGCTTATGAAATTTTGTAGGCATATGATAGACAGTATGCTGAATCTAAAATGATTTAAATCAGGGAAAATGATCAACTACACAATGAGAACCAGCTCTGAGAAAATCACTGATATGATGGAGTGCTGCCAGAGAAGTAAAGTATGAAGAGACATAGGCAACTTCAAATGAACATATCTCAGAATTGTGAAGTCCAAATGAAATGAAACTTTGTGAGTATGTAGTAGACTTAGAGAGCTAGCTTTAGCAAGTTGAATCACTAAAAATGATGAATGATTCTCAAAGAAAGCATCTCTGCAAACTCACTGAAAAAAACTGAGAGATATGGCAGTGAACAGTACACTCATAAAAGCATGAAGATATGGACACAATTGATCATGAAAATGAATGTATATTGATTGTAAAGTATAATGGACTTACTAGTACATATGTGTGCCTTGAAATCACACTTTGATATGGCATGAAGCCCTGCTCATGGAGGTCTAAACCCGTGACTAAAAATCCATGTATATATAGTGATCTTTGGAGCCAAGATTTGAATTTGAATCTTGCTCACCTAAAACAAATATCCTATCTTTTAGTGATTGATTGATTCTCCAACCACTTCAATCACGAATTTGTGGTTTCTCTTTCCTTTTTTCATCAAGTGGACTCAACCGCTTTAGATACTTTTACTTTTACATCAAGTAAGTACTCAAAAAGTTACAAGGGTGAGTTCACAAGTGAACTTTACAAAGACTAGACATTTCCTTCAAGTTGCTAGGTCTTTTGATGACCCAAATCATCACTTGGACTTGCCATGGACTTGTTCCAACATAGGTATCTTTTACTCTTATCACAAGTAATGCACATGCCAAGAATATGTTTGGCATCCCCCAAATCCTTCATATCAAATGTTTGACTCAACTTCTTTTTGAGAATTGACAAGTCACAAGAGGACTTCCCAGCAATCAACATATCATCAACATAAAGTATCAAGCATATCAAGCTTCCATGGTTGTTCAATAACAAATTACAAGTATTCTTTCTATGATACAAACAAAGGATAAAGTGAGCCAACTTTGTATCCTTTTGCAATAACCGTATTGCCCTTTCATATGCAAAAGGATTGAGCATGGAAGACCACCTTTTAACCAAGGTCATCAAGTTGAACAACTGACATCAAAATGCATGATAACTGAGGGACATGGCGTACATTATGCATAGTAAATGAACTGCACAACCACAGCTCCAATCCCCTCAATGTCACACTGGTAAGAGTCACCAAGTCTCATGGTACCAAGAGACTTTGCTGCATAATTAGAGAACCATTCTTTTTGTGGCATCACATGGAAAAAAGCACTAGAATCTAGAAGCCACATGTGGGAAAGAGAACCAGCCATAAGAGCCTCAATTGGCATAGTGTTATCAAGTGTTAACACATCAACATCATTAAAAATAGCATTAATTTCTTCAATCTTCATAGTCAAAGTAGATGGTGCGTTTAGTTGTTTAATATGCCCATCAACATTATGTCCTTTACCTTTAGCATTCTTTGATGCATAACAGTCTTTCTTCATGTGTCCTTATTATGACAATAATGGCATTCGATATCCCTCTTCCTTGATTCACTTCATCTCTTTTTCAGTTGACCATTATTTTCCTTGTTCTTACTCTTGCCATGTTGTTGATTCTTTCCTTGGTAAGAATCACGAACATTATATGCATCTCCACTCTCAGAGCCAACCATAGATTTTCTATGAAACTCCTCATTCAAGAGTGCTCCACATATGTCATAGACTAGTTTACCACCAGGTGCACAATAGTTGTGCAAAACATATCCCATGATGATGGCAAGGTGCATAACAACAAGACTGCTTTGATTTCATTATCCATATCCATTTCTTGAGTGTGTAACTGCGAGAATATAGCATCAAACTCATTTAGATGAGTAGCAACACTATCTGTGTCCTTCATGTGAAGGTCATATAACTTTCCCATAAGATAAACTTTATTTGATGCCATCTCTTTTTCATATGTATTGCATAACTTCTTCCAAAGCTCCTCTACACTTTTACAGTCTAATACTGTAAAGTAAACATTAACTGCCAAGTGCAATCGAATGGTAAACCTGGCCATTTCATCTAACTCATCCTAATCATCTTCATCCATGTCAGCAGGCTTTTTTGAGATTCCATTTATTGGCTTCCATTGTCTCCTTTGAATCAGGCTGCTCCCACCAGTTGAAAACATAGCCCCAAAAAAGTGAACATTCATTGTCGAAGAAGTAAAAGGAACACTCTTCTTGATCATGTTCTTGGACCTCTATGAAGAGAACTATGCACAAAAGTACTCCAAAATGGCTCCAAAAATCACCCCAAAAATGCTTCAAAAATAGGCTTTGAAAGCAAAGAATGAAGCTTTGAGGGCCCAAAACTTGTACAAGATAATCTCAACCTTAGTCTTTCCCCTTCTTCAAGCACCACAAGAGTGTAGATTAGTGGCAAGAGATTGCCAAGGTTAAGTGAACTCTTGGGGGAACAGTATTGGGATGGGTGACCTCTCAGGAAGCACTAGAAACCTCCATCTTTCTTGATCGTTGAGGTCCTCCCTCACGTGCAAACAATGGTGCCAACAATGGCTTCGGTGACTCATATGACAAGGTATGCCAAGGTCTATGCCTTGGTCACTGCTTTAGTCATAAGCTTTGGAGAAAGCCTTGGGCAAGTGCTCGCTTTGCTCACATGAAAGGAACAAAGCTTTTGCATTGAAATGCTCTCATACCAGTGAAGTATTTCGGTGGCAATGCACCATAGTGCTCTCCTACTCAGGAGCTCCACAAAAATATCCTCGGAGTAGAAAACCAAGCTCCAAGCGCTACACACGATACTCTGCACAGAGGCTGCAGAATACGCAGAAAAACACAGTACACAAGGAGCATGAACATAGACTTCTTAGGTGTTACAATTGCAGTCGAACTTATAGTCTATGGCTAACTAGGCCACTATATGCTTCATTAAAGAACATATACATATGTCTCTAGTGGCCATTTGGCCTTTCACATGGACACTAACAATAATAGTTATACCCAATATTGCTTTTGTAGAACATGAGGTTTAATTACAAGCAACCAAGAATACCCCAATGTTCATAATTATTAAAATATTTGATCTATATGTAATCAAGCCAAAGAGCCTATCTATTTAGCACACCCATTGTCTAATATAGTACACATGACTCTAAACACCCACTATGAACATGGATGCTTATCACCTATACCTAAGATGACAATACCAAATTCTTAAGATTACTTGGTTGAAATATCATTAAAGTGCTTACTTATATGTAAAATTCCATCATAATTATGTCAAGAGAATAACAATCCTATCAAGAGGAAACATATTTAGCTAGGTCCAAATAGGTAATTTAGTTTTTGCCTATAGATTTGTGTCATGTTTTCTTGAATCAAGTTTAAACACAACGATTAGAGTCTTGAAATGGTTCATCTCTCATGATTATCAAGCAAGCTACTCAGTTGAAAGGGAAACGTATCCATATTATTTTTCATTATCATTTGCCTTACTTGAGTGATACTTTGCATCTAGCGTGAACTATTCAAGGCTCTATCATGACAAGGTGGACATCATGCATATATTATTTTCTTGATTTTAAATAACATAATGAAATCACCTAGGATGTTGAGAAGCATACAAAATCCTTCTTCTTAGATCGTTAATGTAGATTAGTAGATAATAACATTTTTATGTATGAGAACATGCTTCGCAAGTAATTCCAAGGCCCATTTAAAGTTCCCATAATACATTATGACCAAATATATCCCTTTTTTTGTACCTCTTAAATTTTATTATTGAGCATATATGGTATTAATCTTTCATTTTCTTGTTTCTCCTTTTACATACATACATACATACACACACATACGTACATACATACATATTTACATACATACATATTTTTCTTAACCACTAAGTTGTGCTCTTAGGTTCGCTTATCTTCAAAGCCTATCCAAACTAGTTAATAACATTATTCCCTCCTAGACAAACATTTTTGTCCTCAAAAATATGCGTTAATACATGAGCTATATACGGGCATTCCCTCAAGCCTCATTATCTATCTTCTAGAGCACGTCCATTATATCTTTCTTGATTTGTTTCCTCCTTCAATTCAAGATCCTATTTTAAGTTGAAGAAGAATTCTCAAACGGATTTAGTAATTCACTATCCCAAAATAGTGGATGTTTTCTCTGATCCATAGAAACACATCATGTTTTGGCCTAGTATGCACCTTCTATGTCATCTTAGTTCCCTCTTGATCATTCCCAATTACCATTTTACATTGCTTAACTTAATGGCACAAATTCTTGAGAGCAAGGAATAAGGTGTTCAACTCTTCTTTGCATGCCTACGATCTCCCTTGAAATAGACTTAGCCTTGGTTAGCTATTTATCAAATTTGAATCCAATACTGTGATTGCTTTTGTTCAAACCCAAAGGGATTTTTTTAGGTCCTCTTGAAGGAACAAGTCCAAAAGTTAAAAGGCCCTACTTTTCAATAACTTGATAAACAAATTCAATATATTCCTATTGACTCAACCAAATTTTCATAGTTGATGTTTAGCTTATTGGTTAAATCCACTTTAGTATTTACTTTTTGCAAATTCAAAAGCAACTTTTGAACAGATATATACTATAAATCTTTGCACTTTAACTTGATTTTCGAATTTCTTGAATGACCTTTGGAAGGTATTCGTGATGTTGGACAAGAACATCAAGCTCTAGGCTTTCCATTTTGGGTTTTAAGGTCATATTTCCAAATGATTCTTGGACTAAACGATATCCACCACCTCAATGTCCAATGTCCCATACCATTGAACCTTCATTTATGTAGATGCAAGTTCCAATGTCACATAGCACCATACCTAAATCTATCATGAATATGTGGATGATGTTTACTTAAGAGTATAGATACATCACTCCATTTGTATTTTAAGTAACCTCCTTATCAATTCCTTGAAAAATAACCAGACCCTTTATTAATTCGTCTTTGTTAACCTTGTGACCCTTTAAACAACTCCCACTTTATGTGCACCGTTCTTTAAATATATTAAGAAATAATAATAATATGCACGAAATATCCTTGTTAGGAACTTGGTGCTTCCTTACATTGATTGACCAAGCCACTAATCGCTCTAAATTCTTCCTTCAAAAGGCTTAAGTTTATGAGCTTCGAAAGTTTCAAAGTTCACTTTTTCATATTGCTAATCCTTTATAGCTCAAATTGCATCCTTTAGCAAAAGACATTCTTGACAATGAACCCTTGATACACTCAATCCGATGTCCCCTTTGTTGTCATTGATCTACAAAGTTTGGAAGGGCGTTATAAATTGAATCCCATGGACTTGTTCCATAGCTTTAGTCGGAAGTTCTCATCATATACTTTCGAATACTCAAAGATAAATTCATATTGATGGTGAGTGCCCATTCTTTTATTGAAAGTTTTCTCTTCCAAATACTCAAGATTAAGTACGTTAAATGCTAGAATCTTCTTCTAGGATGCTTGAAAAGAAGAAACTTTCAACCTCTTTTTGTTCAAAATTCATCCCATGCCTTAGGTCCTTATAGTTTCACATATATATTTTCTTAGAATCCTTTTGGAAAGTAAAAAGGATCAAGGGTTAAAAAATCAAGGGGTTGGTTTTTTGTGTTTGGTGAATCCAATGCAACTTTTGCAAATATGACATGTGTACCCATGGAAAATACTCTTGTCGAAGCTCATTTATGGACCATTGAAGAAGGCAATATCTGTGATGTGATATCTCTAAAGCAGAAATTTATTCTACTTGCATCATTTCATGCATCCACTGTATGTCTTACCATCTAAAGGTTGCGCATAAATATTGTGACTCAGTAGAAGATTAACTATAAATCTCTTGAAATATTATTCAATCTATTTTCTTTGATATGTGTTGGTAAGTTCTTACGGATCAGTATTCATTCACATACCTATTCATGCTATCATGTTATTCCTAGAGGGAACCGAGTGCCCTTTTTTCTTAACTTTGCATGGGAGCATATCTTGCTTGCCGCCTTTTGTCGGTGGCATTCTTACACTTCCTTTTAAGATTCCTTAGGACAAAAGTACATTGAAAAGGTGATTCTCATCACCCCATCGTAACTCAAAAAGGGCATTACTTCGTTTTGTGTATGATGCTAAACGATCATTATTCCACACTCTTGTTATCTTAAAAGGTTTAGACACCACCAAGAGAGTCTCTTGGTAGGACCTGCCTTTCAGCCTTCTTCCTTGATTGCATGATCTCTTGAATGGGTAATGATGGCATAACCAAATTCAACGGTGCCGGGTTTCACACTTTGTAAGTGAAAGTGAAGGGTTATTTTATGAAGAAAGGATTTTTGGAGTGTATTCAAGCTTGATGGAGATAAAGAAGCCACAACAAGAAAAAATATTAAAGATGGTATGGCACTCACATTTTCTCAAACAGATGAAAGGGCCTCATGAGTACTCAATTTTTGCTTAGAAAATGACTTCATTCACCATATTGGTGAAGCAAAGACTGCACGAGAAGCATGGGAAATATTGGACGCCACATTTAAAGCAAAAAAAAAAACACTCAAAATTTTTCTTGAAGATGCAAATCTATGGATTGACATGGCAAAAGGATAATAATCTAATGAGTACTATCAACAAGATCAAGAGCATTTGTACTCAACTTTCTTACATTGGGTGCACTATTGAAGAAGATGATAAGCTTGCAATCCTTCTAAAAGCCTTAATTTCTTCTTATAATCACATTGCATTAGTTCTAAAAGAGAAGGAACCTTCACCCTCTTTGAAAAATGTCATTAACTTCCTACATGAAGAAGCAAAGAAGAATCGATGACAAGAGCATTCAATGAAGCTTTTGTAAATCCTACTCCAATAATTGTTATTGTTAGTCTCCATGTGAAAGGCCAAATGGCCTCTAGACACTTTGCTATATGTTGTGGAGGAATATCATCAACATCATACGTTGGAATCTACACACATGAATAACAATCATTAGTATTCCATAAATGAATAAAAAGTCAACTTTAAACATAAAATTAAATATATAAGTTATTAAATATGGATAGAAAATTTTCATTCTCTCTCTAGCTAAAAGGTGCTCTTGGAGGTCTACGCCCTCCATAATTCACTAATAATTCATCACGAGCATGTAATGTAGTAATAGCATTGAAAACTATGTATCTTGATACATCTCTACTCATGTATGGTGATTCATGACTATTTTCACGCTCCTCAAATGTGCAATTAGTCCTTGAACTATTATGTAACTCTCGACTACTATTTATTAAACCTGCTATATTTCCATGCATGTAAGGTCTTCCATCAATATATAATCTTTCATTTCTACATGTGAAATCCTTCTGCTAGTAAGGGATGCTGCATTCAAGCATATTCCATAAGTACTCATGCTTTGAACATAACGTGCAAGTTGATGCCAATCTCCCCATCCATATATAGGACCACAAAATGACATAAGAGTGACTTCAGAGTTCGGAGGCACATACAAATCCTCTACAATGAAGAGACCATGGCCAGCATTAGTAATAGTGGATGGAGCAATCATATAGCGATTACCCCAAAAGTTAAAAACCTCCCCATTTAAAGGAAGTGGTCCTCTATTCCATCCTCCATATCCTCTTCTATCATATGTTTGTACTAGAGAACGATCATGAGCTGGTAATGGATAATCTCTAGCCGTTTCAGTCTCTAAACTAAGAGGTAAAGGATTTCTAGAAACCTTTGCTTGTAATTGATCAACAACAAGTCCATGACATGTACAAGGTATATTAGCATTATGAGAATTATAATCATCATCATCATCATCAAGCAAATATTCCTATATATCAAGCGTAATTTGATTTTGTATATGGTTTTTAAATAGAATAATTGTTGGAGTTAGACGTTTGTGAAAGCACGTGAACAGCACAAGGAAGAAGAAGAAGCTTGGAGCACAACACACAATATTGAATGTATTACTTGAGAATGTACAAAGATAAGTAGCCCATTAGGGCAATAGGCATATATACAAGCTGGGGGAAAAAACCTCCTAAAGAGGGAAAAAAGTGCCCCGACAGTCCTAGTGTGTTCACACACATCACTACCTAAATATATCAACAAATCCCCCCTAGGAGTGATGTGGTGAACAAGGAGCTGGCACTCATGTATAAGGAAGTGCCAAGCTATGTGGAAATCACTCCACAAAAGGAAGTAAGCCCAAAGCTTTGCGAAAAGCTTCAAACTTCTCCCTAGGTAGAGCCTTTGTGAAAAGGTCTGCAATGTTCTCCTGTGTGGGCACATATGCCAAGCTGATCTCCCCAGCAGAGAACCTCTCCCTGACATAGTGATAATGCACCTCAATGTGCTTAGTGCAAGCATGGAACATAGGGTTCCTCGCAACTGCCAATGCGCTCTGACTGTCAGTGAAGATGGTGGTGGCAGAAGTGTGACCAACACCCAAATCAGCCATAAGGTGTCTGAGCCACACACACTCAACAGTAGCTGTGAAAGTTGCCCTATACTCAGCCTCACAATTGGAAGTGGCCACAGTAGGTTGCTTCTTGCTCAACCAAGATATACATGAGCTACCTAGCATGAAGCAAAAGCCACTAGTGGACACACGAGTGACATAGCAACCAGCCCAATCAGAGTCAAAAAAAGCATGCAAATCTGGCGGTAGTGATCCCCCCTTGGGATAAAACAACCCAGGTAGCCGAGTACCACTCAAGTAGCAAAAGATGTGCTTAACCGCTTGCAATGCTTGACTCCTAGGCAATGCATAAACCTGCTCATCTGTGAGACAACAAACTGAATATATGGCCGAGTAATGCATAAGTAAATCAAGCATCCAACAACCTGCTAATAGAGAACAGCATCAAATGCATCTCCAGCATCATGAAGACTCAATCGTAAACCTCTCTCCATAGGAGTGGCAATAGGCTTACAGTCTTCAAGGCCAAAATGCTGCAATAATGTGTCAATATATTTTGTTTGACACAAAGCCATTCCACCATCAACTTGCATAAACTGAATGCCCAAATAGTGATGCAAATGCCCCAAATCAGACATCTCAAATGAGGCATGCAAATCAGCCTTAAAATCAACAATATGCTTCTCAATAGGACCAGTGAGCAGCATGTCGTCAACATA